>CM062294.1:39401096-39598642 GCA_031216915.1 Pictodentalium vernedei
TACTGGATCTCTCACAAACTTGATTTTCAGAGTTTGTTGAATTTTGAAATATTAAATTCTCTTCTCTGCATTTTTTTTTTAGAAATTTCACTTCTCCCAAAAGAGCTCTTGCTTTTCTGTCTTTTTCTGAGAGGAAGAAGTCACATCTACCTAAAATTCTCTCAATAGATGGGTCCCTGGTAGAAATAAATATATTTGACATTGTAAATGTGGAGCAAGTGGCAAGTTTCAGTTCTGAAACTGTGTTTGATAAAGTGATTAACATTTTACAATGCTTCACCCTTGGTGTTGACAAAGAAAGTGATACCATTGAGGCTGGGTTTTTTTCATCAAATTTTCGAATGAAAAGACAGCAAAAGTTATTTTATATCAATTTCTACTGTAGTTTGCAATTAAGTGTATAAAACAGATTTTTATCAATGGTCATGGCACGGTTGTCGAACCGACTGGAAATTGTGTTTGGCAATTTCTTGGCAAGTCAGTAGCAGTATAGGGGAGCAACATAGTTTGGTACTCATGTGAAATTAGTCGAGTTTGCGAGCCAGCACATTTGTTGTGCCCCAACACTATTATTCTTTTCAGTGTAAATTGTTACCCAGCACTCTTATTCGGGAAACACTTTTATTCGGCACCTGAGAGTATGATCCACCACCCCTCATATAAATATTTTGTTGATAATGAGGTTGAATACCTTATTATACCCAAAAATGATCAATTTTGAAGTAAAATATGAAGTTTCATGCATGTATCTGCAATGGTTTTTGAGATTTTGATTTTCTGGTGATCAGGGTACAGTGAAAAAATCGATATTTTGAGAAATCATGAAATAAAGATGCTTTGAATCACATTTTGTTTCTTTATTACTGTGTTTACCTTTGATTACACATTAAAAGTCCCTGCTTTATAAGTTACACCCTCTTCTTCATCTCTTTTATCTGCCAGTACAGCCCATTGAGTTTTTTTTAACCTTTCTGAGGCTTTTTATTGAAAGTTTGACAGATCTGGCACCTTGCTTCAGCCTTCAAAGTTTCGCTTTTGAGGCATGGGACAACATATTTTTCCCCGGATTGATTCCCAGTTCTTTAAGTACTGATGTTATAGATTCAGGACCCTCATTAAACTCCAGTGCTGCAAGGGCTGTAGCACGTTTCACAGTAGTCAGGGAAGTGAATTCTGTCTTAGAACATCTGCGCCATATTTGCCCATTGAAACATTCATTGCAATTTTGAGTTTTCATTTGCGCACAACGCTGCAGTAAGTCAGTGTCCGTCAAACTTTTATATATTAGACGTTTCTCAGCATATTTTCTATCTAGTTTAGGTGTATGTTTTCTTGGTGGGGTCTTCATGCTGATACTTCTGTTATAATGGCATCAAGAATCTGGTCCTTTAGGGTAGTTAGAATGGTGGGGGTTCTCATCGGTCGAACACATTTAGCATCACTAAATTTACCCTCTGTGAACCTCAATCTGAATCAGGGTCACAAAACTAAACTGAAAGAGGTACCCAGAGGATAAATTGGCCCACTGTATGGGATAGCATCATCAAATACACCCTCTGGGAACCTCATTCTGCAAATGTCAGACTGCTAATTTTCAGGCCTGTGCAGCAAATGCTTTTGAATATCCATCAGTTAGCATTGTGGTATACATAATTCTGTGTTTTGAAATGGACCGTCCAAATAAAATTTTACCAATTTCCATTCTCCATTGTATTTGCTGAGCCATTGTAATTTTTCTGACACCGATTTATGTTTTTCTCGCCACTGCTCACAGTCAGACTTGGTGAGTTTGGGTCCTGTCTCACATCCCTGACAGTAATTGGAAAGAACAGCAAAATCTAGTAAAATCCCAGTTCGTAAATCAATTACGGTTGCAACTCCAAAATGACTAGATTGACCGCGCTTGTGCCATGTTCCATCAAATGACACACATGCCTCAATATCAAATTCTTGTTTTTGTGTCCCATGTCGGTATTCAGCATGAACTATTTTCCCAGATTTAATCAAATTTGAATTGCAGTAGTTCATTAACACTTGGTGAATTTTTTTCCCAATTTTGTGAAATGTTTTGTGATGAATTGGCTGTAGTATGTCTAGTCCCATTATAAATTTACCTAATTTTGCGTACCCGATTCCACAGTTTTTGGCTGCTAAAACTGCTCTCATATTCATAGAATTGTATTTCGTTTTTCCCAATTTTTTGGGCAAATTTCGTGTCAAAATAAATCCACAATCTACACAAGAAACTTCTAAAGTGCATTGTAGACCCTGTCTCCTACCACATTCTGACAGGTCCAAATTATTGCCATAACATTCGGGGCATGATAAGTGTTGAATCAAATTTGTCAAACTGGAAAGATCTATCAGTCTACAACCATCACAATTAATATTTTCCTACAACCATCACAATTAATATTTTCATCACTTTTATTTTAACTGCCGTCGGTTGCATGGACCCCCCCCCCCCCCCCCCCCCCCCCCGCCCCCCCCCTCCATCTTTACAATAGCTATTAAAGTATTGGAATTTTTTTCTGACGCTGATATTTCATTTACAAGATCAGCTGATTCACACTGTTTTTCACAGCTGGTCGTTGTTGAGGCTGAGGCAATTTCTGTTATGCGCGATGGGGATCCCTGATTAATTTCATCATTTTTAACCGACTTGGGTTTTCTACCACATGCTCTGCCTCTACATTTATTCCCTTGTCGTTTTCTACCAAATTGATGCTTGGTTTTACGCTTTATAATTCCCATTTTAATAAAATATAATTGATAATTTGTGAAGAAATTTCTATGATGGAGTTGTTTTAAATGTCTGCACATGCACAGTTGGTCACGTGCAACCGATTGACCAACCAGACTGGGTTATTTCGAGAATTACCTCATCAGCACTGGAATTCCATCATTTTAAATAGCAAACTGTTGTTTTGGGGTTTCATTCAGAGGCTTGAGTGTTATAGATTTTCACATTAATATTGTTCAATGCACTGAGGAAATCTGCCGAAGAAGCTATATCCTGACCAAAAGCGTCAGTTCTATCAGCTTTTGTTTTCAAAACAGCACCAATACCATCAGCTGCCCCTTTGCCATGACTAGCTTCAAGAAAATTCCAGGTTGCTTCTTTAATACCAAGCTTTGGGGGCATGACTGACAACAGATAAAAGTTAGTTTTATTTCTGTATTGTGTCCTGGGTCCATTCGACACAAAATGTATCTTATCTACACCGATGCATTTCAAATCTCTGATGACTGGACATAAATGGGCCCATATTGCCTCCGCATCATGTCGTAAATCCTCTTAAATACTACAATAGCATTTAGCATATAAAGTTCCGTCTGATTTCTTGAGAGTGGCATGGCAAGTATGTCGTGAAACACTCTTTCGACTGCCACCAAAATACATCAACTGTATTTCTGTTGCTATCTTGCATTGATAATTCTCACTGAAGTCAACTTGTAAGACACAAGTATTTATGTCCATTGATAGTTTGAGATTCTTAATAGCTTTGTTCTGATGAAATATTTGGTATTGATGACACATTAAGTCCTTCAGTTCACTTTTAAAAACTTCCAAGAGTTTTGACACTGTACTTAATTCGGTTAATTTTTTCTCTAGTTTCACAGATTTATCGGTGCGACTGTTTGTTGTGCATGTTTGCTGTTGGTTCTGCCTCTCACAAAAATTGATTTCCGCATATCCTGGAGTATCTGTGTTCTTGATAATGTCATCACCCTTGTTCTTACATTTTGCACATTTTAAGTACATACATCTGAAAGAAATAACTGAACAAACTATCTCCTTCATCAAACTGAAAACATTTGGAGTTGTTATAATTCCTCTTCCATATAAGGCAAGAGCTTTAAGTTCATAATTGACATGTTTTTTTATATTTCATAGTATCCCGGTCTTGCACCTTCTTGTGAATGACATAGAATGGTCTGAGTCCAGTAAACGAACTATATGAGATCGATAAGGTTGGATTTTCAGAAAGAAATTTTTGATGTAGGTTATCCATTGTGTCCTGACAAGATACCTTTTCTGCATTTTACATTTTTGTGGGTTATTGTTTCTTTCTTCCCTGCACACATCTCACTGTTAACATCTTCTTCGAAGAAATTAGTGACTTTTTTAGCAACATTAGAAAATGAGTTGGTGATTTTTACGGAATCTTTTCTATTACTCAAATTTCCAAACACTTTTCTTGCATTCTTCATCAGTCTGTATTTTCTTAGTATTTGGCCCACAACCGATTTTTGTGTCGCCGCCCGACGAAGTGGGGAGCGACATATAGAGATTACTTTTGTTGTCTTGCGTCATCTGCGTCATCGTCCGCGTCACACTTTCTCTTATCCACCACTCCTCTTTAACCTATGAATGGATTTTGATAAAACTTTCAGTGATTCTTTATCACATAATGGCATTATGCACCTCCTATTTTATTTTTTGATCCGCTGTATTTTTTTCAGAGTTATGCCCCTTTTCCACTTAGAATTCTGTCTGAAATATTAAAATATAGTGCAGGCGACACACGTCTTCTATGGAAGACTCACATCTAATTTAACAATACGTTTCTCCTTTGTTTTGAATTGTAATTTGGTTTTCATCTGCTTTGAGAGTGCTAGTCCAAAAAGTAGTTGTTTTTTTTATTTCCTTAGCATTCCCTCTCTGCATAATCTGATCAACATGTGTACCTGGAGAAAATTCATTTGACTTCACCTGGATATTAATAGATTCCTTGGCAATTCTTGTTAGCTCACCTGACTGAAAGTCAGGGTGAGCTTTTCTGATCACTTTTCGTCCGTCGTCCGTCGTGAAGGTGGTGTTTGAGCCTTTTTCTCCCAAACCTCTGGCCACATATTAATGAAATTTCATGTGAGTAAGGGTTATATAAGGGCATTTTGATTTTTTGTCAAATTAGGTTTCGGCCCATATTAAGCAGAGGGATGGGGCAAAAATGCTCCAATTCTTAAAAAATCTTCTTCTCAAGAAGCAGCAACAGCAGAGACTTGATATTTGGTATGCAGCTTCCTTTTGAGGTGTAGACTCAAGTTTGTTCAAGAAAAGTTCGAGGGGCTATATTTGACGATGTTAAAGGAGGGGCAAAAATTTTGGCCCCGCCCCAAATTTCTATTTTCCAAACCGCAAGGCCGATTTGAACCAAATTTTACGTGAGTGCTTATTGGGTCATAAGTACCTAATTTATGCAGAAAGGTTTTTTTCCCATAGCCCCGTGGGAACCACAGGAGCTAAAAATAGAAAAAAATAAAACGCCTGTATCTCCAAAACTGCACGGCAGTGAGAATTTTTATTTGGTGTGAAGCTTCCTTGGGACCAACAGAAAGGATTGGTCAAAACAAAATTGCTATCGGTTTTATCATAGAGTACTTTTTCGGGACTCTGAAAAAGTGCGGAGTCAGCATTTTTTAACACTGTGGGCAATGGAAAAAAATTAAAGAATTGTTTTCTTCCAAACCACTGCTCCGAAAGCTTTTATATTTTACATATAACATCTTTGGAACATTGATTCACATATTTGTTGAAATCAAATTCCTCGGTCCATATTTGGGTTCCATGTGAGAACCCAAATGTTCAAATTAGTGCAATATGAGGGATATTCTTTAAAAATCATCTTCTTCGGATCCACAAATCAGAATCTTTTGATATTTGGTATGCAGCATCCTTAGAGGGGTGAGATTCATGTTTGTTCAAGCCAAGTCCCTTGGTTCATATTTGGGCTCACTGTGGGAAATGAGGAATGTTCTTTAAAAATCTTCTTCAGATCCAGCAGGTGAATGCTTTTGATATTTTTATGCAGCATCCTTAGGGGGGTTAGATTCAAGTTTGTTCAAGCCATGTCCCTAGGTCCATATTTGGGCTCATTGTGGAGCTTGAATTGTAACTTAGTTCAAAATGAGGAATTTTCTTTAAAAATCTTCTTCTTCAGATCCAGCAGTCGGAATGTTTTGATATTTGGTGTGCAGCATCCTTGGGAGGTGGGGGGGGGGGGCAAGTTTGTTAAAGCCAAGTCCCTGGGTTCATATATGGGCTCCCTATGGGAGCCTGAATTATAACTTAGTTCAATATGAGGAATATTCTTTAAAAATCTTCTCATTTTTTTAGATCCACTGGTCAGAATCTTTGGATATTTGGTTTTAGCTTTTCTTAGGAGGAGCAGATGCAACTTGTTGAAATCATTTCTCTGGGTTGATATTTAGGCTACCATGTCAGGTGAGTGCCCTCAGGCCCCCTGGGGCCTCTTGTTTTTTAGATCCACTGCTTAGAATCTTTGGATATTTGGTATAAGCTTTTCTTAGGAGGAGCAGATGCAACTTGTTGAAATCATTTCTCTGGGTTGATATTTAGGCTACCATGTCAGGTGAGTGCCCTCAGGCCCCCTGGGGCCTCTTGTTTTTTTGGATCCACTGGTTAGAATCTTTGGATATTTGGTATAAGCTTTTCTTAGGAGGAGCAGATGCAACTTGTTGAAATCATTTCTCTGGGTTGATATTTAGGCTACCATGTCAGGTGAGTGCCCTCAGGCCCCCTGGGGCCTCTTGTTTTTTAGATCCACTGGTTAGAATCTTTGGATATTTGGTATAAGCTTTTCTTAGGAGGAGCAGATGCAACTTGTTGAAATCATTTCTCTGGGTTGATATTTAGGCTACCATGTCAGGTGAGCACCCTCAGGCCCCCTGGGGCCTCTTGTTTTTTCAGTTTTCTCTTCAGCTGTTTTATAGTTTACTGTAAAGAACAAGTTTCGATGCATGGGTCGCTATTTTTCTATAAGCTTGTTTTCTCGTCTCATTTTTTTCCGTCCAACTTTCTTTTGTTTCGAATCAACAGACTGATTTGAAGTACTGGTCAAACAAGGTGAACTAACTGGAGATGATGCTGTTACTTCTTGCCCTTGTTTGGTGCGTTGATCCCGTTTATATTGCTTCCATTCTCGTCTAAATGCTCGTTGGACCCTTTCACAGAGAGATTCTACTGTTTTTATTTTTCCTGCTTTCTTTAAATACCTTTCTCGTTCCTTTCTCTTATATTCTTCAAGCTTCTCAGGATTTTGGCGCATCTTTTCCCTACATTGCCTCATGGCATCTGCATTTGATTTCTTGACAGGTGGCATCTTGAAGGAATTCTATAAAAAAAATGATAAGGCCACACAAAGTAGATCTTCTGTTTCTCGGGCCATTATTTGTAAAATTGCAGCATGCGGTCTAGCGTTTTTTTATTTTGTGTAATTATTTCTCTGCCATTCACAGTTCATGTTCTTGGTTTATGTTTTGGGACTCATAATCTACTCGATAGTATGGGTGGTGGTGTATTTCGTCCCTTGAGAGCAAGAAGGCTTTGCAATGCTTCAGCATTGCAAAGCCTTCTTGCATTCAAGGGACAAATTCATCAATTTTTTTTAACTTCGGTAAAATATCAGACATAAACCATTTAATTTTTATTTTTTTAAAGTTTACATTGGTTATAAAAAGAGAGCATGCGGCAGCCAAAAGGGCAATGCAGGAGGACCTGAGAAATAGATTTTTAAATTTTTTTTAGGCCTAACGTTGGTAAGTTCTGAACAAGGCACTATAGAAATGAGATTACATCTAGTTACTTTTGTTTTTCAAATAAAGATACAGGTGGGAATAAAAGTATGGGGTGAAAATTTATCAAAATTAAAAGTATCTGCCTAAATAATAGTACCAGGTGGGATACCGTTGGGAGTGGGGGCAGTAATGCAAGTTAATCTTATCTAAATGCCAACTTATTTTCCAGTATTGCAGTTAGTTTTATTACAGAATACTATTTGATGTTTATGCATCATGATTACAGCAATAAATACACTGTGCTAAACATAAGAATACCACACAATCTGGTGAAGATAAATTTACTGATTTGAAGATCTCCTCCTTGTTGGAAAGGCAATTTTAATAAACATTAGAGCCCTAAATAAGATGTATGCAGGGTGGAAAAATTCCCCAGAATTAATACAAAATTGCATATCACTAGTTTATACTAGTCAGGTGCATAGCTACATCCCCCCCCCCCCCCCCCCCCCCCCCCCCCCCCCCCCCCCCCCCGCCACAAACTTATTTGCCAGTCTATGCTTCATATTAATTCTTGGGACATTGATCATTGAAAAATTTCCCCTGGACCCCACATCTATCTACCAAAGAGAATATTGTTTAATTCCCTTGTTAAAACGATGTCTGCGAGTTTCTATAACACCTTTGTGAGATTGGATAGTCTTGTTCATTTATGGATTATTATGGTTTTATGAGTTAGATAGCTTCCATTGTTTGCATGTGATGAGAATCAAACAGTATTGGTACAATGATTAAAAATAGTAATCAAAGTAACCAGTTGCCTTTTGGTACAGTAGAACCTGTCTTGAAAGACCGCCCTTTGGGCCACACAAAAGTGGTCTCTCAAGACAGGTGGTCTCTCATAACAGGTTTAAGGTTTTCTCAAGTCAGTGAATAACCAACCACAAAATTCAGAAATGGAGAAGAAAGGATTTTTGTAATTACTTTGTAGTTGTTCTTTTTTATGAAGTTTTTGTAAGAAATTGAAATGGACTGTTATAAAAATTATAAAAATAAATTAGTGTTGAAAATCTTCAATGAAGATTTTCAACACTAATTTATTTTTATAATTTTTATAACAGTCCATTTCAATTTCTTACAAAAAGATTTTCAACACAAATTTATTTTTATTCCTATCCGTCACATTTCAGGAATGTATGAAATTGTTTTTTCAGCAATAATCCTAATCTTTTCACAGGGGTCTTATAAAAACATCTCAATCTGTAATGAGTTAGCAATTGAAATCCAGTTAAGAGCTTTTAATTATGTTAGTATAACCACAAAGGATTTTCCAGTTCCAGAACAGGTCGAAAGTTTTTGTCATGGTTTCAGTCTTCAAAGGGGCGGTCTATCAAAACAGGTCTATTATAGCATAAAAATACAAGTTAGTACCAGGTCACAGTGGTCTCTCAAGACAGGTGGTCTCTCAAGACAAGTGGTCTCCCATAGCAGGTCCATTATAGAGTAAAACCAATCGGTGCCTGGTAGGTGTGGTCTCTCAAGACAGTGTTCTCTCAAGACAGGTTTTACTGTAATATCTATGCAATCATTTCAGGGAAGTTCTTTATTTATTTATTTATTTATTTATTTATTTATTAGTGTTTAAGGTGCTTTATGAGCTCCTCAAACCGCCCTACAAAATTAATAAATGTTTTGGCAAATCGGGTGATCATAATTAATTGTCAGTGACTACTGCTCTAAAATATATATGACAATTATATGTTCTGACACACCCTGGTCAATATGCCAGTCACATGTAATTGTGACCTCAGAATTATTTACTTTGGCATAATTTGGTAAATCTGGGAGTAGGTCACACATCTGCACAATCTGTTCTTGCACAATTGCTTGTGTTGATGAACTATGTACAAATTAAACTTACCCTATTTGGCGTGACAACCATTTCAAATCCCATACTTTTATATGCATGTCTTTACCGTTAAAACAATTAAATAATGGTAAAGAAGAAAAAAATAACGGTAAAGACATTTCACCTTTCAAATAACCTCCATTTTCAAAAGTTGTGAAGTAGGGGAAGTTCAAATTATCACAAGCAGTTTAGCAGTAAGGAGAATTTTTGAAAAATATTTGTTGGTACCTACCTCAGGGTCCATACGGTCTTGAAAAGTCCTTGAATTTCAATGCCTGTCTTGAAAAGTGCCTAAATTGACTTTTCAGCTTGAATAGTGCTTGAATTACCACCACTCCCCTTGAAAAGTCCTTGAATCCTGGACCCCAA
This sequence comes from Pictodentalium vernedei, assembly GCA_031216915.1. Taxonomy (NCBI): domain Eukaryota; kingdom Metazoa; phylum Mollusca; class Scaphopoda; order Dentaliida; family Dentaliidae; genus Pictodentalium; species Pictodentalium vernedei. The sequence continues at coordinate 39,410,917 of CM062294.1, forward strand.
CCTACTCTGCTAGAAAAAATCCCCCCCAAAATGCCATGTTTTAGTGCCCAAAATAACAAAAAAATTCGGGAATTCGCTGTAGCATATTAAAGTTTAAAACACGAATAGTATAATACGCCTGTGTGCTCTGCACACTACTTTTCTTGTTCTTCTTGATAATGAGAGAAAACACAAGTACAGAAATTACGATGACATTTATGGTTTCGTTTTGGAAGCACGTGGATTAAAAGTCGCGTTGTATTTTATCAACATTTCCAGGATTATTACTCTCAAAGATCATCATGCCTTTTGGAAAATGTGTATTTAATCATTCTTGAATTAAAACGTATCCGTGGCTCGCAGCAGTTAAGGATTCAAAAACGAAAGTGAACTGTACTGTTTGCAGAAAAGACTGAGATTTCCGGCATGGGCGAAAGTGCTCTGAAATCCCACTGTAGAAGTGAAAAACATCGCAAACTTTTGGTTGTGACAAGCAGACGCAGTGACCGTGGTTCTCTTAATTCATTCGTGACTTCTCGCAGGAACTTTCAAAGTGATCATAAGAAGGAAACTGAGATATGTGCTAAAACAAGTGCCACAGCCGTGAATACCAGTGGAACAGTTCTGAATTTTTTTTCTGGGACTTCCGTTTTGGAATCGGAGATTGTATGGGCCATTCAATGAAATTGCTCTCCTTGCAACTGCAGGTAATCTTTGTAAGCGAACAGAAACTTTGGGAAAGTTAGAAATTTTGGCACAGGCAAATGCCAGCAGGGAGAAATCTAAGGAGAAAAAACTGTTGTTCGAGAAATCGAGATGAGCCCAAAGTGATAAAATTAGAGCAGTGCCCTCTGGTGTACATTCTACATACTTTGCACACGCAAAGTTAGCAGATAATGGTAAAGACACTGACGGCTTAAAAAAGAGACATGAAATCAAATGAGATATGCATATATATTGAATTATCTGTTGTTTTGGGGTTTCATTCAGAATATAAAGTAGCAACTCACCTTTTGTCATGGATTGTCTGGTTTTTACTGTAAACTGCCATTCTCTACATATTTTGATGTTCTCTCACCATTGCTTGTCAAAAACACTGTAACGGAGTGGAAATTTTACTCAAACATCATCATGTTTAACAGGGAAATATCACAGAAATCTCTGTTTACTAATTTTTTCATTATATTAAAATTGCTACCTGACAGTATGGTAATAGGCTCCATAAAGTTTGGGCTTCAGAAACCTGTTAAATGAATGAGGATTACATTTCTTTACCATTATTTTGACCACTTTTCAGAAAATTACCCTCAAAATTGTGGCATAAAACTTGGATTTGCTTCAATGAAGTTGAAAAATTTGATCCACCTGCAATAGATATACCATCCACAAAGAGGGTTTTTATTTGATAAAGAACAGCATTGATTTTGTCATTTACTTTCAGTAATCTAAAACAGCTTTTGCCCTTCTGAACCAGTTTCTGACTAGATATAAGCAGTACTTTCAGGTCATGTGTTTTATCAAAAGTCCTGAAATAAGGAATCGTGGAAACTGCAGTGCCCCTCTGAATCTCTTGCAGTTGTACATCACAAATTTTATCATGCGACTCAAGTTGCCTGGGGGTTCACACGTGGAGGCTGAGTCAATTTTGCATTGCTAGGAATTAAGTGTTTACCAAGCAGTACATCAAGTTTGGTTTTACATGTAGAAGATTTGTTAGCAAAGTCTGCTAGACTGTCCTTAATAGCCCGAAATTACCATTATCCACAAAATTTTGTGGGAAAGTGAACTCTTCATCACAGGAAGATCCTGAAAATACTGATCCTAAAGATGCACTACCATCATTGTCGAATTCAAAATCTGGCCGTACCAGTGACCGTTGGGAACGGCGAGCGATCGCGCCAGCGCACCATCGCGCACCGCTTTTTCGGATACCGCGAGTAATTAGTCGCGCACGTTTATCTTCCGGTCGTGTTCAAAGTCTTCATCGGAGTCTCCGACGAAGGCTTTGAACACGACCGAAATTCAAGTCGCCCTCCCAAACTTCCTTGGGAGACATGGCAATTTAATGTATTTTCTTATGTTTTATTTTTTAAAAACACACGCTTCCGCAAAAAACAGTAAACACGGTTGCTGTTAAAGTCCGTCACACGGCTATGAAAATAGCCTAAACTAGCCCAATTTTATATTTCTGAAAAGAATTGCAATGGCGTAGTCGTTCGAACAATTCGCCCCAACTGATAGCAACCAGCACAAAATGGCTATTTAAAAACAAAGTACCAGACAAAACAACGAATCACACAAGACACGCATCGAGTTAATTAGAATTTATTAAAGTTAACCACCGTTTCAAAACCAAAAAAAATGTATTGGAGACAGTTCGTCCATATCGAAATTGCTTGCGGTTATGCTCTGTTCCACTGAAAAATTGGCTGCATTGAAATTCGCCCCGCAATACATTGAATGTTTTTCTTTGAAAACTTGTGAAGTTTGTTGGAAGGGGGTTAAATGTAATAAGGCTACAATAGAAATCACAGGTATTTGGATGGATAAGAATGGCAGACCTTCAAAGCACCAATCGCACGTGTCAGTGAAAGATGGTTGGCAGAAATTGTCAGTTTTCTGAACAGTGTATTATTACACAGCGCAGCCGGGAAGGGAGACAACTGAAATGTTTTGTCATTTACCAGAGAAATTAATTAACTCAAATTGTTAATAACGCTTAATTTACGAAGGATATCGAAAACTTTTTTAACTACGCTTTTCAACTCAGTTAGGGTATTCAGAAACCATGAACGACCCAGCTTCTTATATGAACTTGAAATTTATTTTAAACACTTTAAATATTTTTTTAAAAAGAATATACCTTCTGTTACAGAGAAGAACACTCTCACCATGGGTCATACTAAATTTCAAATCCACATCGTTGACGCAAATACAAAATCAACTGCACGGTAACCTTAGTCATCACTGTTCGGCAAAGAGTTAGGGGGTATTCAGAAACCATGAACGACACAGTTTTTTGTGGGGTGGGGGTGGGGATTTTAACCTACATTCTGTTATGTAACCATCTGACTTAGTTTTGTGTGTGTTTGTATGTTTGGATAACTTTTATTTATTTTTTTCTCCACAATTGTGTCCTCTATGTTCATTTATTTTGTCACGATGACATATACGTTTTATGTTTTTTTTCTGATTTCTCCTTCATGTCCACTGACTTCTCCCTCCTGGGTCCTGACTTCTCCCTAAAGTCTCTGAAGGGAGAAGTCACTTCTCCCTAAAATCAGCTGCCAGGCTGACCCCTGGTCGGAGAAGTGCAAAGTACAGAAGAACCTGTCATGAGCGACCACCCTTGGGACTTGCCAATTTAAAACTCCACAAACCCCTCCACACAATCACATCTAAAAAAGAATTACCGAATGTGAAGACGTTTCGGCCCAATTTCTAAGACGTTTTGGCCTCTTAGGGCCGAAACGTCTCAAGGCCGAAACGTCATAAAACCAATTATTTTGGAAATCGCGCGTTATTAGGCCTACTGATTTCTCAACAGCAATCACCACCAATCCTCATTATTCCACCTCGGGGCGAATTGGCCCGAGGCATTATTTTTTATTTTAAAAATCACTCTCCTAAAATTTTTCACTCTCGTAAAATCTAAAAGTGGAGAGTGAATTTCCACTCTCCTGCTCTCCCGCTCCCAATGGTCACTGCCGTACAGTGCTGTTCATTTTTAGCTCAACTTTGGCGAAGCCAAATTTGAGCTTATGCCATGGCCAGTCGTCCGTCAACAATTCAATACGGCTCAGGCTAGAGGCCGTATTTATGAAACAATCTTTACGAAACTTGGGTACCTTTGGTATCACCGTGGGACGAGAACGAGTGTTTTGGGGTCCGGTCCGAAATTCAAGATTGCCGATGGCAGCCATTTTGTACAAAAATTAGGTGCAATCAGATTTTTGCACAGAACTTCCATATGAAAGCGCTGATTTGAATAATTTTTTGTATGAATGTTTAGTACCATGGGATACATCACATATAATACAGGTCTTTTTCTCATGCAGATCTACCCCTGCCTGTGTTGCGGAGTTACGCTGTTGGGGAGCTGGCAGCTGCTCGTCGTTGCTCGGTGGTTCTCTCCGGGTCCTCCGGCTTTCTCCATCCGTAAAACTGTCACGGTCCTGATTAGCCATTGTGCATAAATATGTGACCTTAAACATCAATAAATAAATAAATACCCCCGTGGGAACCCCGGGAAGTAAGCAGCACTTGTTTACTGCGGTAAACCAGTTCCGCTTTACTAGTAAAATAGGACCCAGTCACCAATGCTTGGGGTGAAAGTCCTCTAAAATGGGCAACATGTTGATCAACGATTGACTATCCTTGACTTCATCGCCATGTTGTGTCACGATTAGCCATTGTGCATAAATATGTGACGTTAACCACCAACAAACAAATAAATAAATAAATAATCAAAATGATCCATGCAAGTGTGGACATTTGTGCCCTGCACAAAACATTTCTTTTCATCATTGAAGCATTTTTTTTGTTTTTTTAATTCCATTCGAAATTTTCTGGTTATAGATGGCCAACAGTTGAAAGATCTGTAGTCAGCACAACAGAATAAATGTATTGTTAGAAAATAAGTCCATTGTGTATAAATATGCAGTCATAATTTTTCAGTATCCTTAGCGGTTTTAACCTATTTTTAAACTGTGTTAAATAGTTGAGGTCAAGGTGTTATTTACATTTTGATTTGGAAAAGCGATGAGAATTAAAAGCAATTCTATGAATAAATAAATATCATTTAATTTCTTTTCATATATTTTATTTACCAAAAACCTGCATTTAAATGAAAGTGGAGTTTTCAAGTTTTTGAAAGTAAGTCACCTATTTTCACTTCGACACTCGCACATTGATCACGAATCTCCGATGGTATACGGTGAAGTTGACCCATGTTGATCTCGACCCGAGTGAATTCGACCCAAAAAAGTGAAGTTGACCCACTTTTGGTGATCTCGACCCAAAGTGATTTTGCCCCCCAAAAAGTGATCTCGACCCAGTTTGCTAAAGAGGATAATATACAAGAGTATGTCACAGTAATAGTTTCAAGATTATTTTATTTCATCATAAAAATAAGATGCATGGCTAAGAACAAGATATTAACACAAACATGAATAACAACAGCAAGTTTTTTTTTATCACGAATATTCATTACTTTGATTGTAGAATTTTTCATATTTTTCTGAATGGTCTATGAATAGCGATTTCATAAAACGTTCAGAAAATTATGACAAATTTCCATACAGTACAATATAAATTAAATATAAATGTACCAGACAATATGAATTAAAAAGGATAGCGCAAATATTAACACTGTATAAATCGAAATAAGCTTAATGTATAATAATTGTATTTACAAAAATAAGGTATATCCCTTCACTATATATTTTTAGCTCAACTTGACAAAGTCAAGCTGAGCTATTGCCATCACTTCTCGTCCGTCCGCATCGTTTGGCACACCTCACAGGTCGCATTTATGATCAGATCGCTCTGAAACTTGGTATGCTTGTTTGGGATGACCTCTAGATGGGAGCTCTTGATTTTCTTCAATTTCCATCAAAAAATGTTGCCACTGGCAATGACCTTCGATGAATGTGGTAAAAACTTAGTGCAGTTAAGCATCAATATTTCCCTTTGACACACTGCAGGGCACATTTATGATTGGATTGTGTTTCCACGGCCATCGTTCTTAGAACTTAGTGTAGTCAGACCTCAATGTTTCCCTTTGGCACACCCTACAGGGCACATTTATGATTGGATTGCTTTGAAACCTGGCATGCTTGTTTGGGGTGACCTCTAGATGGGAGATATCGATTTTCTTCCATTTCTGTCGAAAATTGTTCCCGCGGCCAATGTTCTTAGAACTTAGTTTAGTCAGACCTCAATATTTCCCTTTGGCACACCCTACAGGGCACATTTATGATCGGATTGCTTTGAAACCTGGCATGCTTGTTTGGGGTGACCTCTAGATGGGAGCTATCGATTTTCTTCCATTTCCGTCAAAAAATGTTGCCACGGCCTACGTTCTTAGAACTTAGTTTAGTCAGACCTCAATGTTTCCCTTTGGCACACCCTACAGGGCATATTTATGATCGGATTGCTTTGAAACCTGGCATGCTTGTTTGGGGAGACCTCTAGATGGGAGCTATCGATTTTCTTCCATTTCCGTCAAAAAATGTTGCCGCGGCCATCGTTCTTAGAATTTAGTTTAGTCAGTTCTCAATATTTCCCTTTGGCACACCCTGCAGGGCACATTTATGATCGGATTGCTTTGAAACCTGGCATGCTTGTTTGGGGTTACCTCTAGATGAGAGCTATCGATTTTCTTCGATTTCCGTCAAAAAATGTTGCCACTGGCAATGACCTTCGATGAACTTCGTAAAAACTCAGTGCAGTTGAGCATCAATATTTCCCTTTGACACACCCTGCAGGGCACATTTATGATTGGATCGCTTGCAAACTTGGTAACTTGGTGTGCTTGTGAGGGGTGATATCTGTATGGGAGCTGTCGATTTTCTGTTCCATTTCTGTCAAAAATTGTTGCCACTGACCTTTGAACTTTGTTTTGTCAGACTTCAATATTTCCCGTTAACACACCCTTCAGGGCACATTTTTGATTGGATCACTTTAAAACTTGGTATGTGTGTTCGGGGTGACCTCTAGATGTGAGCTATTGCTTTTTCTCATTTCCAGAAAAAATTATTGTTGTTATCACCAGCCTTTGACCTAACTGCATTTGTGCATCATCTTATCCCTTTTGCAGGGTATATTATGAACCCAAAACAAAAACCATTGTCACAAGCAATGACCTTCTACTAAGTGCATTTGTGCATTAACATCTTCCTTTGGTATATTATGAACCCAAAACAAAAACCATTGTCACAAGCAATGACCTTCTACTAAGTGCATTTGTGCATTAACATCTTCCTTTGGTATGTCTTCGAGGGCACATTCATTATCAGATTGTTTATAAACTTTGTATGCTTATGCGGGGTGACAAAGATAGGAGCTATCAAAAACTGTTGCTGTTAGCAACAACCTTTGAATTTATTGCATTTGTGCATCAACATTCTTCTTTGACATGGCTTACAGGCCATATTTATCATAGGATTGTTTTGGAACTTGGTGTGCTCATTAGGCAAGACCTTTAGATAAGAGCCATTGATTAGCATTCATTTTGGTGAAAAAGGTTGCTATTTACAATAACCTAAGCATACTGCATTTGTGTATTAACATTCTTCCTTTAGCCAGTCTTACAGTATACATTTAAAAATGCATGGATTACTCTGACGTTGTGCACACACAATGCTGTTATGTTGAAATTTCATGAAATAACAATGGTACCAATGATCTTCAATTTTGCCATTTCATTTATAACTTACCAGGTTCAAGTTTGTCAAGTTGAACTACAGTGTCATTGACACTTTCATTAAATTTTACATTATTTCTTCAAAATTAAACCAGAGAAATCAATGTCAATGGAAGCTTCTTAAAGGGCTTCTAGGCAAAACCTCCAGCAGTCTTGTCTTTCTATCACTGATAATACCAGTACATAACACCAGTTCCCAGAGAACTCAATGAGCTTTCTAGGAATTAATGTTATGTACTGTATTTACTCTATGTATTGGGACAGCTAAAAATAATTATTTTCACAGGTGTCCCAATTCTTAGAAAATGGGGAAAGAACACAGCCTGGTCTTGATTTGATGCTGAATAAAGTTGTGTGTGATTTGTTTTCCATCACTATATACAAAAATCGCTGTCCAATTTTTTTTAGCTCACCTGACTGAAAGTCAGGGTGAGCTTTTCTGATCACTTTTCGTCCGTCGTCTGTCGTCCGGCGTGAAGGTGGTGTTTGGGCCTTTTTCTCCCAAACCACTGGCCACATATTAATGAAATTTCATGTGAGCAGGGGCTATATAAGGGCATTTTGATTTTTTGTGAAATTAGGTTTCAGCTCATATTGAGCAGAGGGATGGGGCAAAAATGCTCCATTTCTTAAAAAATCTTCTTCTCAAGAACCAGCAATAGCAGAAACTTGATATTTGGTATGCAGCTTCCTTTTGAGGTGTAGACTCAAGTTTGTTCAAGAGAAGTTTGTAGGGCATTATTTGCCTTCGTTATAGGAGGGGCAAAAATTTTGGCCACGCCTAAAATTTCTATTTTCAGAACCGTCAGGTCGATTTGAACCAAATTTGATATGAGGTGATAATGGGTCATAAGTAGTTGATTGATGCAAAAAAAAATTTCTCATTGCCCCGTGGGCACCTCGGGAGCTAAAAATAGGAAAAACCTTAAAACTGCCATATCTCCAAAACTACACGGCACAGGGAATTCTTATTTTGTATAAAGCTTACTTTTATCTAGTAGAATAGAGTGGTTAAAAAAAAATCCCTATCGGTTTGATCACAAGGTACTTTTTTCAGGACTTTGAAAAAGTGCTGAGTCAGCACTTTTTAACACTGTAGGCAATGGGAAAAAGATTAAAAAATCTTCTTCTCCAGATCCAGCAGGCAGAATCTTTTGATATTTGGTATGCAACATTGTAGGGTGGATCTGATTCAAGTTTGTTCAAATTGGCCCCCTGGGTTCATATTTGGGCTCAGTACAGGAGCCCGATTTCGAACTTAGTGCATTTCAGGCAAATTTCTTAAAAAATCTTCTTCTCCAGATCCAGCAGGCAGAATCGTTTGATATTTGGTATGCAACATTGTGGGGTGGATCTGATTCAAGTTTGTTCAAATCGGCTCCCTGGATTCATATTTGGGCTCACTATAGAAGCCCGAATTCGATCTTAGTGCATTTCAAGCAAATTTATTAAAAAATCTTCTTCAGATCGAGCAGGCAGAATCTTTTGATATTTGGCATGCAACATTGTGGGGTGGATCTGATTCAAGTTTGTTGAAATCGGCCCCCTGGATTCATATTTGGGCTCACTGTAGAAGCCCGAATTCCAACTTAGTGCATTTCAGGCAAATTTCTTAAAAAAATCTTCTCCAGATTCAGCAGGCAGAATCTTTTGATATTTGGTATGCAACATTGTGGGATGGATCTGATTCAGGTTTGTTGAAATCGGCTTCCTAGATTCATATTTGGGCTCACTATAGAAGCTCGATTTTGAACTTAATGCATTTCAGGCAAATTTCTTTGAAAATCTTCTTCTCAAGATCCAGCAGACAGAATCTTTTGATATTTGGTATGCACCATGCTTAGGGGGTGAGATTCAAGCTTGTTCAAGCCAAGTCCCTAGGTCCATATTTGGACCCACTGTGGGAGCTTGAATTGTAACTTAGTTCAAAATGAGGAATTTTCTTTAAAAATCTTCTCAAGATCCAGTAGGCAGAATCTTTTGATATTTGGTATGCACCATGCTTAGGGAGTGAGATTCAACTTTGTTCAAGCCAAGTCCCTAGGTCCATATTTGGACTCACTGTGGGAGCCCGAATTATAACTTAGTTCAATATGAGGAATATTCTTTTATATAAAAATCTTCTTTTTTTTTAGATCCACTGGTCAGAATCTTTGGATATTTGGTATCAGCTTTTCTTAGGAGGAGCAGATGCAACTTGTTGAAATCAATTCTCTGGATTGATATTTAGGCTACCATGTCAGGTGAGCGCCCTCAGGCACCTTGGGGCCTCTTGTTTATATTTTCATTTTTTGCTTCCAAAACATAGCTTATGATCCCTCATTGGAACGGGCGCATTTCGCACGTTCCAATGAGGGATCATAAGCTATGTTTTGGAAGCAAAAAATGAAAATTTTTAGTTACTCAAGAATTTTCTTTATGAATGTCGTCTGCTACTAGCGACGGGCCAACTGAAAACAAATCTTCTGAATGTCCCAAACTTTGTAGCATAAAAAAATATAGTTTTCTGGGAAAAATGTGTGTCCCAAATCATAGAGTATCCCAATACATAGAGTAAATACGGTATTGGTGTTTTCAATGGTAAAACAACAAGCCATACTGTGCTATTATTTAACCCTTTACCTAACATGAAAAGCAGACGACACTTGCAAAATAAAATTCTTGAAGCATTGATTTTTTGCCTCACAAACATAACTTATGACCCCTCTTTGGAATGAGCTTGTTGAGCTCATTCCAATGAGGGGTCATAAGCTATGTTTTTGTGGCAAAAAATGAAACAATAATCAAAATTGAGTGGTGAATTTTATGCTATTATTTAAAGAGCAGGTGATAAAGAATGATGCCCGGACTATTTTTGTCACTCCTGAGGGGCTCAAGGATTGTTAATGTATCCTATGGAGATGGATTGCTTAATGTAGACTCATTATTGTTTTGCTACCCTGGCCTCATTGCTTTTCACCCCTTGAGTTTTCTACTCATGTATGCAGCACATTTGAATTTTCTGCCCATTTTTAGCTCACTTGACAAAGTAAGGGTGAGCTATTCTGATCGCTTTTTGTCCATCTATGTTGTGAAGGGGGTGTTTGGGTCTTTTTCTCCCAAACCACTGGCAACATTTTAATGAAATTTCACATGAGTTGTGGTTATATAGGGGCATTTGTGTTTTTCTTCAAATTGGGTTTCTGCTAATATTGAGGAGGGGGTGGGGCCAAAATGCCCCAATTTTTAAAAAAAATTTTTTTTCATGAACCAGCAGTAGCAGAGACTTGATATGGGGTATGCAGTTTCCTTTTGAGGTGGAAACTCAAATTTGTTCATGAGAAGTTCGAGGGCCAATATGTGATGTTATGGGAGGGGCAAGAATTTTTGCCTCTCCCAAAATTTCTATTTTCCAAACCGAGAAGCCAATTTGTACCAAATTTGATTTGAAGTATTAATGGGTCATAAGTACTTGATTTATGCCCCAAAAATTTTTCCAAAGGCCTTGTGGGAACAACATGAGCTGAAAATAGAAAATATTTAAAATGCCCACAACTCCAAAACTACATGGCACTGAGAATTCTTATTTGATGTGAAGCTTCCTCAGGACCAACAGAATGGAATGCTCCAAAAAAATTGCTATTGGTTTTATCAAAGGGTACTTTTTCGGAACTTTTTTTTAACACTGTAGGTAATTAGGAAAAACATTTAAGACTCTTCTTCTCCCAAACCACTGCTCTAAAAGCTTTCAAATTTCACATATAACATCTTTGGAAGATTGTTTCATATGTTCGTTGAAATCAAATCCTTGGGTCCATATTTGGACTCCATGGGAGCCCAAATGTTTAAATTAGTGCAGTATGAGGAATATTTTTTAAAAATCTTCTTTTTCGGATCCACCAATCAGAATCAGAATCTTTTGATATATGGTATGCAGCATCCTTAGGGAGGTGAGATTCAAGTTTGTTCAAGCCAAGTCTTTGGGTTCATATTTTGGCTCCCTGTGGGAGCCCGAATTATAACTTAGTTCAATATGAGGAATTTTCTTTAAAAATCTTCTTCTTCAGATACAACAGTCGGAATGTGTTGATATTTGGTTTACAGTGTCCTCAGGGAGGTGTGATTCAAGTTTCTTCAAGCCAAGTCTCTGAGTTGATATTTGGGCTCCCTGTGCGAGACCAAATTGTAACTTGGTTCAATATGAGGAACATTCTTTAAAAAATTATCTTCTTCACATCCACCAGTAAGAATCTTTTGATATTTGGTATACTTTATCGTTAGGGAGATGAGATTCCAATTTGTTAAAGCCAAGTCCCTGGGTTTATATTTGGGCTCCCTGTGAGAGCCCCAATTATAACTTAGTTCAACATGAGGAATATTTAAAAAAAATAATTTTTCTTCAGATCCAGTAGTCAGAATCTTTTGATATTTGGAATACATCATCCTTAGGGAGGTGAGATTCAAGTTTGTTCAAGCCAACCAAGTCCATGGGTTCATATTTGGGCTCCCTTTGTGAACCCAAATTATAACTTTGTTCAATATGAGGAATATTTAAAAAAAAAGAATTTTCAGATCCACCGGTCAGAATGTTTTGATATTTGGTATATGGTTCTCTTAATGGGGCAGATGCAAGTTTGTTCAAATCAGGACTCTCAGTTGACAGTTGTCAGTGTCAGGTGAGCGCTCCCAGGCCCCTTGGGGCCTCTTATTTACTAAACCTGTGATTGTAAAAAGTTGCCTTGAACAAGACAACTTTTAATGATCACAAGTTTAGTAAATAAGCCTCTCATGTTTCACGATGTAGGTTTTGGGCTATGGGCAGTCTATTATTGGAACATATAAGTTATTGTGATGAGTTGACTGTAACATTGGTCTGGGGTTTGCTGCTTGGAGCGTATTTGTTCAAACTCGATGCTTCGCGTCTCGTTTGAACATAAGCTCCGGGCCGCAAACCTCAGACCATGTTGCCGTCAACTCATCACAATAACGTATAATGTTGCATACAGTGACACTGTGTACAGAAGCATAATGCATATTGATCGTGTACTTATTATAAATCCTAATATTACCTACCATATTTACTCTATGCATTGGGACACTCTATGATTTGGGACACACATTTTTTCCAGAAAACTATATTTGTTTATGCTCCAAAGTTTGGGACATTCAGGAGATTTGTTTCCAGTTGGCCCGTCGCTAGTAGCAGACGACACTCATAAAAAAAATTCTTAAGTAACTAAATAACTAAAAATTTTCATTTTTTGCTTCCAAAACATAGCTTATGATCCCTCATTGGAACGAGCGCAATACGCTCGTTCCAATGAGGGATCATAAGCTATGTTTTGGAAGCAAAAAATGAAAATATAAAAAAAAATTGGACGGCTATTTTCGAATATAGTGATGGAAAACGAATCACACACAACTTTATTCAGCATCAAATCAAGACCAGGCTCTGTTCTTTCCCCATTTTCTAAGAATTGGGACACCTGTGAAAATAATTATTTTTTGCTGTCCCAATACATAGAGTAAATACGGTATATTGTACACGGTGAGACTAGGTACTAAAAGCATATTGGATTCAATCATTGCTGACTTTTATTGTGTTGGTAAGTTGAAGAGTATGACAGTTGCTTGCACTGCTCAGTGGTTTTCTCGGGGGCATGATGACTTCCTCCACCCGTAAAACTGTCTGACATGTGACCTTGGTTGTTGAAAGTGTTGTTAAACCCCAATAAATAAATAAATAGTTGGTTTATGTACAATTGTTCGACCAGGCATCAGATACTCAACAGAATTGTGACGAGAATTAAATGAAATTATGACACATTGTACCAGGGTAATCATAAATTTTAGTACAGTGGTCAAATGATGATGCTAATGATAATGTTTACTGATGGTTCAATTCAGTAAATTTACATTGCACTCGACCAGTTACAGAGGCAAGATGATAAATATGATGCAGGCCTGCTTCCGATGACGGGTAAGATTCCATTGATGGGACAACCTAAGCACCATGTTCAACAAAACCATATCATGTGACCCCTCGTTGAAACGAGCTCCATGAGCTCGTTCAAACGAGGGGTCACATTATATAGTTTTGTTGAAATTTTTTGAAAAATAATATTTTTTCAACTGCTGAATTTGCATATTACGTGGGCGGATGCGGCCGATTCATTGGGCAAAGGGTTAATCTTGAGCACTTCTTCTCAAAGGATGAACAAATGGCATCTTTTTGATTTAATCCAATAAAATGTTCTGCGTGCTCCAAAACAATAATTTTAATTTTGGAGACCTGGCTAGTCTGCAATGATTTCAGCAATAGTGGAACCTGAATTAAACATTTTCCTTTGCAAATGGTATATTATCTGCCATAAGATTACTAATCACAGGCCAGTTTAAATCATTAGACTGAAATTTTTCTGCCGTAAGTTGCTTTTTTTATCATTCATTATCTTTTCTTCCTCACCATTAATTGACGGAGAAAAGTTTACACAACCATATGCAACAACCGGTTTAAATTTTTTAGCACACACTGATGAATATTTGAAGTCTTTCTCAAGGCTGTGCTCAAAATAACTTTTTATCTTTGCGTAACAAAATACTACAATTTCCAAAAAATGAATAGCATTTTGTAAAAAGTGCATTGCTATTTTTTGTATACCAGAGTTATGTTATGCTGTTTTGTATTGAATTCTTCTAAGTAGATAGAATAGTTTCCATCCATTTCTGGGCATTTCCAAATGATCTGCAACTAGTGCTGGGCGATATTGAAAAAAATAAAAACCACGATTATTGAGTACTGACATCGCGGTTAACGATATTATCGCGGTTTTTAACACCCAACTCACAACCAGCAAACTGTACATGTTGTGTATTGTGTATCATCTGTTGTTCTTTGTTTTATAATAATATTTGTATTTGGAATAAAATTGAAAGAATTTTAATTGTTTATGTGCCTGCGTGTATTATTTTTTTCAGAAACCCAAGACACAGGATGTCACGAACTGTGAAACTGTGTGGGGAGGGTCTAATACCGTCGATTGACGCCTGTATTACAAATACATTGAAGGCATGCGAGTCACATTGACAGGCTTCAATTGACATCAAGTTATCAACTGGTCAATGACATTGAAAAAAAAAACGTAAATCGTATCTTACCAGTTATATTTGCAGAGAATGTGATCCAAACTGAACCTCACTGTTCTAAATGTGTGACATGATGTTCAAAATTATTTGGAAAAACCCATTCTCAAAACCATGCTGGCTGTTTATTTAAATGGAATAAGCATGTAAATAAGAAATCAGCATTGATGAATAAAAGATGTTTCCGATAAGTATTCCACATATTCCTTTCATGGATTGGCAGGATGATAAGGGGAGGAATTCACATAATTAAGGACAACTCATTCAGTTAGCAATAATTCTTCTTTTGTTGTGTCCAAATAAAAACATTCCACAAACGAAAAATGCACTTAGTAAAAACAATGCAAGAATGAACAACACTTAGCTCCCTTGCATTGCTGTTCTTTTAATTGAAAAGTGGTTCTGAAGTCACCAGACATGCCCAGATTCAACAGATTCACTTCCAATACGGATGCTTTCTCTGTGTGTTTTACAAATTAAATTGCGTACGCAGATATAACGTGGGCATTTTAACTTTAATTTAAGATTTGGAAAACTCAGGCTGCGTTAAATTAGAATCACTTTTATTCACACACACGGACACACACATGCGAAGTATGATTACTTGATGGCAAGTTGATGCCTGCTGATAACTGACGATATGACGATTTTTTTTTTTTTAGACGATATTACTGACGATATTGAATTTTTAACCGGGTACTGCCGATTAATCGGGAAACTGCCCAGCACTATCTGCAACACATGAAACATTTACTATGTTTTTTTTAACTGAACTGCCTTTAGATGTTGCATGGACTTGGATATTTTCAATTAGCATCTTGGTTGTTCAATAGAATTTTCAAAGTGGAAGTTGGGATTTTTAATTTGATGGGCTTGAAGTTATTTATGTGGGGAGCAAATAAATAAAGACAGTGAACAAGAAACAATAAATAGTATTCTATATATTTTAATTTTTGGCAATATTGAGGTAGACTCCTCTACACAATGCCCGGCCCCCTGGTTAGAGCCCAGCTCGGTATACGAATGTGAATGTTAGATGTACATGATGTACATATGGTTGGTTGAAAGAGGTGTCCGGCCCCCTGGTTAGGGCCTGACGGTTGAGGCTGAAATGGACCTAGTTGCTAGGTGCCAGTTGGTGAGGTAAACATCCTGATGCATTTCCCGGCAGGAAATGGATCAGGTGATGTATGTGCCCGGCTCCCTGTAGAGTTGCTGGTGGTGTATAGGGGATGGTGGTGGGTGAATATTTGTGTTCACAATTTCTTTCGACTGAATTACGTTTTCACTTCTTGTTAGTCAAACTCAGAAACATACTAAAAATAGCAACAGTTGGAATCTTCGATTCGGGAGTGCACTGGTCATCCCAAACTGGACGATGCCACCTGCTTCTAACCAATCATTTCCTCTCCCCACAAACATCACCAAATATGTCTGGCATATTTAGTTACAATTTATGTGGGGAGCAAATGAATAAAGACAGTGAACAAGAAACAGTAAATAGTATTCTATACATTTTAATCTTTGCCAGTATTGAGGTAAACTCCTCTACACAATGCCCGCCTCCCTGATTAGAGCCCAGCTCGGTATACGAATGTGAATGTTAGATGTACATGATGTACGTATGGTTGGTTGAAAGAGGTGTCCGGCCCCCTGGTT
Organism: Pictodentalium vernedei; assembly: GCA_031216915.1. Lineage (NCBI taxonomy): Eukaryota > Metazoa > Mollusca > Scaphopoda > Dentaliida > Dentaliidae > Pictodentalium > Pictodentalium vernedei. Next base: position 39,427,103 of record CM062294.1, read on the forward strand.
AGGGCCTGACGGTTGAGGCTGAAATGGACCTAGTTGCTAGGTGCCAGTTTGTGAGGTAAACATCCTGATGCATTTCCCAGCAGGAAATGGATCAGGTGACGTATGTGCCCAAAAGTGTATGGAGTCTACCCGGGTACTCTTGCCCCGTATAATTAACCAATTCCAGTTCTCCTGAAAATACGAATGGTTAAGAAACTCAAATCCCCCCCCCCCTTCCCCCCCCCCCCCCCCCCACACACACACACACACACACATGCTTGTAATGCTGTTTTTTATTGTAGTACATGCGTTCCGACATTCGCACTCGCAGATAACCTGATAATCACCATGATATGAAAAGATAAGCCACAACTTTATGAATGCACACTTCAACTGGATGGTGTGGAACGTGTAAATTGCTAAATAGAACCTTTCGAATCACTACAGTTTTTGTCTTTGAGTGTCCGTCTTAATGTTCTCATCTGCCAAGAAACCATGAATCATTGAATAATATAACATTATGAATCCCTGACAGTCTTTTAGTCTTCAAATGTCTGCAAGTAACAAGCACACTATAAAATCACTGACTGTGTTAATAATGTCTCTATTGTCTTATTAGCTAAACATGAAAACTCACTATGCACACCTGTGAATCTGTAACTGTTTCAAACCGCAACAACAGTATACTACATTTATATTTGCCAACCTTGTCTCTACTAGTTTAGTGATTGTTTCAAACCGCAAAAACAGTACACTATATTTATATTTGCCAACCTTATCTCTACTAGTTTAGTGATTGTTCCAAACCGCAACAACAGTACACTACATTTATATTTGCCAACCTTATCTCTACTAGTTTAGTGATTGTTTCAAACCGCAACAACAGTACACTACATTTATATTTGCCAACCTTATCTCTACTAGTTTAGTGATTGTTTCAAACCGCAACAACAGTACACTACATTTATATTTGCCAACCTTATCTCTACTAGTTTAGTGATTGTTTCAAACCGCAACAACAGTACACTACATTTATATTTGCCAACCTTATCTCTACTAGTTTAGTGATTGTTTCAAACCGCAACAACAGTACACTACATTTGTATTTGCCAACCTTATCTCTACTAGTTTAGTGATTGTTTCAAACCACAACAACAGTACACTACATTTATATTTGCCAACCTTATCTCTACTAGTTTAGTGATTGTTTCAAACCGCAACAACAGTACACTACATTTGTATTTGCCAACCTTATCTCTACTAGTTTAGTGATTGTTTCAAACCGCAACAACAGTACACTACATTTATATTTGCCAACCTTATCTCTACTAGTTTAGTGATTGTTTCAAACCGCAACAACAGTACACTACATTTGTATTTGCCAACCTTATCTCTACTAGTTTAGTGATTGTTTCAAACCGCAACAACAGTACACTACATTTATATTTGCCAACCTTATCTCTACTAGTTTAGTGATTGTTTCAAACCGCAACAACAGTACACTACATTTATATTTGCCAACCTTATCTCTACTAGTTTAAGGATTGTTTCAAACCCCAACAACAGTACACTACATTTATATTTGCCAACCTTATCTCTACTAATTTAGTGATTGTTTCAAACCACAACAACAGTATACTACATTTGTATTTGCCAACCTTATCTCTACTAGTTTAGTGATTTATTCAAGATGGGTTCGATGCCGACTCGAACCTCTATCAATGGAATGCTGGATCCCAGTGGCTTTACACTTCCACAAACATTGATCTAATTCATTATCTTTGTTCCCGCCGAACTGCAAATGCATAGTTTCCACGATGACTTGAGTGTTGTAAGGTGGACCACACAAGAATACAAGTGCCCAAGTATACGCCCGTGTTGGGTGTGCACTCATTCACAGGTACACTTAAAACTAGAAGTCCTGTCATGAATAGTGCACTTATCTAGGCTTAATTGCACATTGGAATTGTGCGCAATTGCCATATCGAATAGCATCCAAAGCACGGCACGTTCTCCTGGTACCCCATAGCAAACACATGCAATGTTTCTGCCAATGGACCTCCGGGTTACCCGGAGGTCCATTGGCTGAAACATTGCCTGTGCACAGGTTATCACAGAATGTGATAGCTTTAATTGGGCCATAGCGCGCACATTGACGCACATATCAACGTGCTATTTGTGCGCATTTCATGACAGGACTTCTAGTTTTAACTGTATGTTTGTATGGCATTTCTGGTTTGCTTATAAACATCCCCCCCCCCCCCCCCCCACACACACACCTATGACACTGCAGTACCTGGCTGTTAACAGGCTCTGAATGTTAGATTTTTTCAACATTTGTTCATTACAATTTATTGGGCACAGCCTACAGGCACCCCCCAACAACTTGCAACAGGCAAATAATTTTATGTGGCTGACAGGGAAACATGGCCGAGAATAGTGAGACTTATGTGGCATCATCGTAACCAAGTTTATAAAGCCATAATAGTGGTGGCTTCCAGCACTCAACCTGTCAACTGTTAAATATAACTCTAGTGTATAGATAATGAATGATGGGAGGAAACTATGTACAAGTGTTCAAGAACTCCAGTCTACTCATGTGGGTGTTTTCACATTAAGGGTTGGTAAATTTGGCCACAGGGGGGTGAAAAAAAGTTGTCTAGTTTAAGGATTTTTTCTGGTCATTTCATCAGTAGATATACTGAAGTTCAGAAAAATGAGAATGGCCGGGCATGACGTCGACCTGGTAATGATATTTCAAGGCTCATCTGCTGAATTTTTAATTTGAAATTGAATTCTGGACAAACTGTTCCATCAAGGAGTACAGGGGGATAAATATGAACTAATCTCTCATTCAGCATTACAGATTCCAACCATGAGTTTCAACAACCGAATAAATACTGAATTCACTGTGGTGTATGGGATTATGGGTGAAAAGTCGCAGTTTTTATCATATTTGGGGAAGAATTTGGCCATATCTACCACAAACTTTAAATTTTTTATCATGTTTGAAGTAGCCCAGCTTGAGTTTCCCTTTCCAAAAAGTGGTCAATAGGCAGTCATCATTCTCTATTCCAAATTTCACAAAGATATAACTACAAACAAAAAAATGATAGAGAGATGAAAAAAGGAGCCGTTTTGAACATTTTCTGTGTCGGAGAGGACAAAATTTTTAACATTCTTTGACATTGGCCTGAAGCAAAACCTCCACTCTGATTCATAGTTTATTCAAATTTGGCATTAAAATGATGCATGTAATCTGTGTTCCTGGTTCATTCAACATGACTTTTGTGGAAAAAATAATCAATTTTTAAAAATTATTTCATTATTTTTTTCTCTTCGCAACATTTGTTATCAAATAGCTTGCAATTATACCCATACAGTGACTGTGGTACAGACTGAATACTTCTCCAATCATTTAGAATGCACTCTGGTTTGATCAACTCCTCCCACAACAAGCGTAAAGCCTCATTCAATGTTAAATAATGTACTTTTCAGACTCCCCGGAGAGGACATTTTTTTTAACACCTCACCAGACACTCAACAAAAATGCAAGAAACACAAAAATCAATATCTCAAATTGAAATATATTTTCTCACGATTAGAACACTTTACATAAACTTATTTCATCAGTTGAAATTGGACATATGTCACCAGGTTTGAACATCTGGAAAGCTGTTCTGATAGCCTTTGCCAAGAACTTAGCATTCTCACACTTGCTACAACAGCAAACTCGACGTTCATATGCCTTCATATGCCGGACATTTGATGGTTTAAGTGCCACAAACTTCACATATCCAATTTTGATGTTTGGATGTTCTTGCTTGAATCATTGGTATGATGTGGTGTAACTACATTCTAGAAGATATGATGGTAAACCCTTCTTCACTCGCTTCTTTAAAGGGAGGGGACGACTACATGATGCAGACCACCAGAACGTCTGTACTGTTTCTTTTACTTTGTTTGACACGCTTCCTTGTTTTTCTAGTTTTTTTCACCGTTTGCCCTCCAGACTTAAGTTTTTTCCAGGTGCGCCATGTTATGCCGAGAGAATGCTTCAGTTTCGGATTGAGTTTAGTTGCAGCCAGTGCCACTGCGTAGTGTACATTCCTTTTGTCAGTAGAAGTAGACTGCTTTGTGAATTCAAGGCTTTTTTCACATTTGAAGCAATTATTTTTTCTTTGTGTTGAGTTTTTTCATGGCTGCTGACAATGATCTTGACAGGGGTGACTTCATTACCCAACACTCCACCGAGAACAGATGCTCGAGATCTAGGACTTTTGGGGAGGTTATTTTCAATCTTCTTCCTGTGTCGTCGAATAGACCTGGCAGACAGACTCTGGGAAGCGGTTGATTCAGAGGAGTTCTTGGCATGTGATTTTCTCTCTCTGTCTTGCTTCTATATGGATGCTTTTTTCTGTTTACTTTGTTTCTCTCTGCTCTGTCGAACTTTCTCTCGATGGTATATTCTTCTCTCTTCATCTGTCATGTCCTTGTATTTTTGTTTACATGCAGGCTCTGTTTCTGGGTCAGGACAAGAACCTGGTCGCTTCTTGGCCCTTTGCTTTTGTTTATTTTCTCTCCATTTAAGTTTAGTTTCTTCATGTTGTTTTTTATTTTTTCAGACACTGGTAGATACGTTTTCTTTTTTCTTTCAGCATCTTTCTTAAGATACTTTTCATATCGTTCTGGATATTCTTTCATTTTGTGTCTATAATATGACGATGTTCGTCCACCATCCTCATTATCCATTTTTTCCTGAAGCCGGGTTTTCCAAGGGAACTTTACAAGTAACTTTTCCATCATTCAGGCTGATTCAGCTGTAATAGTTCAAGCAGTTAGTTTTGAGGAAAGTTCTACCTAAATACTCCAGACCAAAGATAATCATAAGCTACAGCTGGAGATTTCTTGAGAGTCCTTTATTTTCTTGGCTCTTCCCGACAGTTTAACCTTACCATTGAGTTGTACACAAATGGATAAGCACAAAGCATAGTGTAAAATTGTAGATAAAATGGGGCATAAAGTACATACAATGAACTTATCAGTTGAATAACCTCCAATCAAAGCTTATGATTATTTTTAGTCTTGAGTGTCCAAGTTGATTGATAGTGGCATCATGCATACCAGAGAAGTGTTAATTAAGATATGATTATAAGACAGTGTTAGAATATGGACCACCAATATCTCCCCAATATCTCCAAATTATTGTTGTCAGAATTTCATAAATTTCCCTCAAAAACCCTGTTTTTTTGTTTTTTGCTTTTTGAATGGAGAGTATTGATGGCCTGTTAGACATGTGCAGTAATAAGCAAGAAGGATATGCGCAGCTGGATATCTGTTTGTTGCAATCTGGAAAATAAAAAGGGTTGGGAAGCATTACGACACAAAAACCAACAACATGCAGGCACCACAGCAAAAGATGTTAGTTTCACACATAGAGGATGTTAGATTAAGCAAATTCTACAAGCTAGCTCTGTGAAAACATCATGTATCTCATGCAGCATGCACTATAAGCCTAAAATATACATAAGAAAACCATTCCTTCACCAACTGTCACACTCAAACCCTTTTTTTCACTCATTTTAAATTTGGTTAAAAATCTATGTCCTCTCCGAGAATATATTGGCGTAGTATATTAAACCTTCAGATCCCAACTTTAAAACAGTGTTTGACTAATTTCATGGTACAGTGTTATTCCACGGCTGTTACTCATTCAGTTAGGCTTTTGGTTGAATTCCCTGAGGGCCAAGACCATAAAAAAAGAAGCATAACATCAGGGCTGAATGTCCATGAAGTTGGAAATGAAGTTGCATTTGGATAAATCTAGTTCATCTTTCTGGTTTATGAGTATAAAAGACATATTTGACCTTGCTTTCAATAAAAAAGGTAGAAAACTTACCCCTGAAACTCTTATTAGTGAAATGGGTGACCTTTTGGAGATGAATTCCCGGAGAGGACTTTTTTTAACAGAGAAAAATTCTTGTTTCGACTCGGATACATGCCCATTGCCAATTCTTTTTTTATTTCCACTTTTGTACTCCCAAGTCCCATACATCATGCAATCAAGAGAGTAAAATTGTGTTTTTAGTCGAGTTGTGACGAAGTCAAACTCGACTTATAGTTTGGTGAATGGCGGGCGGGCGGATGGGCGGGCGGGCGGGCGTAAACAATTGGTTTCCGGATGATAACTTGATAGTGGTTCAACTCACATTCATTAAACTTCATACGTAGGTTGGTCTTGGTGGGAGGAAGAACCCTATTGATTTTGGACATGCTACGTCGAAGGTCAAGGTCACAGTGACCCTGAACATAGTAAATCCTAAACAATTGGTTTCCGGATGATAACTTGATAATGGTTCAACTCACATTCATGAAACTTCATAGGTAGATTGGCCTTGGTGAGGGGAAGAACCCTATTGATTTTGGACTCGCTACGTCAAAGGTCAAGGTCACAGTGACCTTTAACATAGTATATCGCAACAATTGGTTTCCGGATGATAACTTGATAGTGGTTCAACCTAGAGTCATGAAACTTCATAGGTGTGTTGGCCTTGGTGCGAGGAAGAACCCTATTGATCTTGGACTCACCAGGTCAAAGGTCAAGGTCACAGTGACCTTGAACATAGTATATCGCAACAATTGGTTTCCGGATGATAACTTGATAGTGGTTCAACCTAGAGTCATGAAACTTTATAGGTGTGTTGGCCTTGGTGCGAGGAAGAACCCTGTTGATCTTGGACTCACCAGGTCAAAGGTCAAGGTCACAGTGACCTTGAACATAGTATATCGCAACAATTGGTTTCCGGATGATAACTTGATAGTGGTTCAACCTAGAGTCATGAAACTTCATAGGTATGTTGGCCTTGGTGCGAGGAAGAACCCTATTGATCTTGGACTCACCAGGTCAAAGGTCAAGGTCACAGTGACCTTGAACATAGTATATCGCAACAATTGGTTTCCGGATGATAACTTGATAGTGGTTCAACCTAGAGCCATGAAACTTTACAGGCGTGTTGGCCTTGGTGCGAGGAAGAACCCTATTGATGTTGGACTCACCAGGTCAAAGGTCAACATAGTATATCGCAACAATTGGTTTCCGGATGAGAACTTGATAGTGGTTCAACCTAGAGTCATGAAACTTCATAGGTGTGTTGGCCTTGGTGCGAGGAAGAACCCTATTGACCTTGGACTCGCCAGGTCAAAGGTCAAGGTCACAACTCGACATTGGATCTGTGATCCTGAGCGGCATTTTTTTAGATATGAATAACAACATTCCCGGAAAGGACAGTTTTTTACGGAAATTTTTTCAGTTTATTTCATTTGGTTTGCAATTTTTTTTTGCCGCCCAAGAACCATCTAATTTTTTTTCCTTTCATAAATATGGTTCCTGCAGTCATTTTGGGGTATAGATTGAATCCAATACATTGATGTAAAATCATCCAACAGCCTTCAAAATTTTCTATAGGTTTCAAAAAAACGTTTAACGGAAACTGCTTTTTTGCATGTTAATCAATATAACTTTGAGATGAGGAATCCGATTTCCACGAAATTTGAAACAGTTTCACGTGGGATGATTCCTTTTGCAAATATTAGACTTTCCTTTTCTTCTGGATGAAAGACAAATGAATTATAATTGTTCAAAAATTGGAGAAAATCGGATGGCCACTCAAAAATGGCCAAATTATGGCCATGAGTCACCATTATTCAGAAACTACTAAAGATATTTCAGTGAAATTTGGAGTGAAGAACCTACCCCTAGTACCCTTTCATTTTGTGAAAGTTGGAGTTCCCCACATGAGTCTAATTTTGGTAAAAGAGCAAACAACCATGCAGGTTTTTTAGCAACCCTTAATGTGAAAACACCCATGTATGATTCATCATAGCCCAATGAGCAGCTTGGATGGACTGGTCAGACGCTCTTATGTATCAAACATAACAGTTGGAAGATCAGCGCCCTAAAGTTTTGATCATATGGTCTTCTACCTTTGCACCTGCTGCAGATGTAGCCGCTCCGATTCTAAAGGAATGTCCCAAATACAATTTAGGGTTAAATCCCAGTCTGCCCAAGACTACCTTCAAGTGTTCAATGAAAAAAGCCCTCTGTAATGGTTTTCCAGCACCTGTGACAAACAAGGGGCCCCTTAGCAAATGAACAAAGTTACGAAAGTGAATATGAATATTTGTGTTCACAATTTCTTTCGACTGAATTACGCTTTCACTTCTTGTTAGTCAAACTCAGAAACAAAGAAAGATAGCGTCCCTACTAAAAATAGCAACAGGTGGAATCGTTGATTCGGGAGTGCACTGGTCATCCCAAACTGGACGATGCAACCTGCTGCTAACCAATCATTTCCTCTCCCCACAAACATCACCAAATATGTCTGGCATATTTAGTTACAATTTGTAATGGACCTTTTATGCAAAATGTAAAAACATGAAGAATTTAAACCAATAGCATTCATCTTACATATGAAGTTGCTAATGATGCTTGATGGAGAGTTAATGTGAGTTATGCCTGGAATATTCCACAATCAGAAGTAAAGCATCAGTGAACTAGTTTTCAAATTTGTCTGCAAATTTTCATTTACATTTTGCGATACAAGATAATCAACAGCAGCCTAATAGGCTGCAGTTGATTATCTTGTATTACAAAATGCTATACATAATTGAACATTGTGTTGCTTTTTGCATATTTTGAGCCCTGTCACAAGGCTGTGTTTTCCAAACTTCAAGTTTTTAGCTCACCTGACTGAAAGTCAGGGTGAGCTTTTCTGATCACTTTTCGTCCGTCGTCCGGCGTGAAGGTGGTGTTTGGGTCTTTTTCTTCCAAACCACTGGCCGCATGTTAATGAAATTTCATGTGAGTAGGGGTTATATAGCGGCATTTTGATTTTTGGGCAAATTAGGTTTCGGCTCATATTGAGCAGAGGGGTGGGGCAAAAATGCTCCAATTCTTAAAAAATCTTCTTCTCAAGAACCAGCAATAGCAGAGACTTGATATTTGGTATGCAGCTTCCTTTTGAGGTGTAGACTCAAGTTTGTTCAAGAGAAGTTTGTAGGTCTATACTTGGCGATGTTATGGGAGGAGCAAAAATTTTGGCCCCACCCCAAATTTCTATTTTTTAAACCGAGAGGCCAATTTGAACCAAATTTTATGTGAGGGCTTATTGGGTCATAAGTACCTAATTTATGCAGAAATTTTTTTTCCTGTAGCCCCGTGGGAACCACAGGAGCTAAAAATAGAAAAAAATTAAAACGCCCATATCTCCAAAACTGCACGGCACCGAGAATTTTTATTTGGTGTGAAGCTTCCTTAGGACCAACAGAAAGAACTGGTAAAAAAAAATTGCCATCGGTTTTATCATAGGGTACAGTTTCGGGACTTTGAAAAAGTGCTGAGTCAGCACTTTTTAACACTGTAGGCAATGGGAAAAACATTAAAAAATCTTCTTCTCCAGATCCAGCAGGCAGAATCTTTTGATATTTGGTATGCAACATTGGAGGGTGGATCTGATTCAAGTTTGTTCAAATCCGCCCCCTGGGTTCATATTTGGGCTCAGTATAGGAGCCTGATTTCGAACTTAGTGCATTTCAGGCAAATTTCTTAAAAAATCTTCTTCTCCAGATCCAGCAGGCAGAATCTTTTGATATTTGGTATGCAACATTGTGGGGTGGATCTGATTCAAGTTTGTTCAAATTGGCCCCCTGGGTTTATATTTGGGCTCAGTATAGGAGCCCAAATTTGAACTTACTGCATTTCAGGTAAATTTCTTTGAAAATCTTCTTCTCCAGATCCAGCAGGCAGAATCTTTTGATATTTGGTATGCAACATTGTGGGGTGGATCTGATTCAAGTTTGTTCAAATCGGCCCCTTGGGTTTATATTTGGGCTCAGTATAGGAGCCCAAATTTGAACTTAGTGCATTTCAGTCAAATTTCTTTGAAAATCTTCTTCTCAAGATCCAGCAGGCAGAATCTTTTGATATTGGGTATGCAACATTGTGGGGTGGATCTGATTCTATTTTGTTCAAATCGGCTCCCTAGATTCATATTTGGGCTCACTATAGAAGCTCAAATTTGAACTTAGTGCATTTCAGGCAAATTTCTTCAAAAATCTTCTTCTCCAGATCCTGCAGGCAGAATCTTTTGATATTTGGTATGCAACATTGTGGGGTGGATCTGATTCCAGTTTGTTCAAATCAGCCACCTGGATTCATATTTGGGCTCACGATAGAAGCCCAAATTCGAACTTAGTGCATTTCAGGCAAATTTCTTTGAAAATCTTCTTCTCACGATCCAGCAGGCAGAATCTTGTGATATTTGGTATGCAGCATCCTTAGGGGGGTGAGATTCAAGTTTGTTCAAGCCATGTCCCTAGGTCCATATTTGGGCTCACTGTGGGAGCTTGAATTGTAACTTTGTTCGAAATGAGGAATTTTCTTAAAAAATCTTCTTCTTCAGATCCAGCAGTCCGAATGGTTTGATATGTGGTGAGTAGCATCCTTGGGGGGAGGGGGGGATTCAAGTGTGTTAAAGCCAAGTCCATGGGTCCATATGTGGGCTCCCTGTGGGAGCCCAAATTATAACTTAGTCAATATGAGGAATTTTTCTTTAAAAATCTTCTTCTTCAGATTCAGCAGTTGGAATGTTTTGATATTTGGCATGGAGCAACCTTGGGGGCTGAGATTCAAGTTTGTTCAAGCCAAGTGGTTCATATTTGGGCTCACTATGGGAGCCTGAATGACAACTTAGTTCAAAATGAGGAATTTTCTTTAAAAATCTTTAGATCCAGCAGATGAATGCTTTTGATATTTTTTATGCAGCATCCTTAGGGGGGTAAGATTCAAGTTTGTTCAAGCCATGTCCCTAGGTCCATATTTGGGCTGATTGTGGGAGCTCGAATTGTAACTTGGTTCAAAATGAGGAATTTTCTTTAAAAATCTTCTTCTTCAGATCCAGCAGTCGGAATGTTTTGATATTTGGTGTGCAGAATCCTTAGGGGTGTGAGATTCAGGTTTGTTAAAGCCAAGTCCCTGGGTTCATATATGGGCTCCCTGTGGGAGCCCGAATTATGACTTAGTTCAGTATGAGGAATATTCTTTAAAAATCTTTTTTTAGATCCACTGGTCAGAATATTTGGATATTTGGTTTCAGCTTTTCTTAGGAGGAGCAGATGCAACTTGTGGAAATCAATTCTCTGGGTTGATATTTAGGCTACCATGTCAGGTGAGCGCCCTCAGGCCCCCTGGGGCCTCTTGTTCTGTTTAGATTCTCATTTCGAGAAGTGATGTGTTTCAATAATCTGTCTTGCCCTGACAATTATAACACCATCTATCCGGTCTTCTAATGCTTTTGGATATCCTGAAACAATGCCTTGAGCAACAATTTTCAACTGTCTTTTCAACGCATGTTCTGTGTGTGCGAATTTCATCAACAACACGATGAACGGGAGTTTTTCTTAACCCCCCTGCACACTGACGTCAAAATATCCAGATTTGAAGTAGCCATTTTTCCCATAATGCAACAGGGAATTTAACCAATTCAATCTTGTTTGACAGAGGTCATTGAGCTTTGTCAAACAAGATTGAATTGGTTAAATTTCTAGTTGCATTATGGGAAATATTTGCACCCTGAACTTTAGATATTTCGACAGTGTGCAGGTTGTTAAATATGTGGGAAGATGCCCTCTTTCCAGAGGTCTGTCAAGTTCTAGGTATCTATGAAAAGGTACCTTTATTTTCATAGGCCACTAGGTATCATGGTACTTGACACCTGTGAAACATATTGGACTTGGTGACTTTGAAAATGGTTCTGGTAATGACGAACATGATGGTGACAGAGTGTTGTCACTATTTACAGTTGTATGCAAAGGCTGCTAACTTTGATCTAAAAGACAAAACCATTAGTTAGATGAAAGTTTATGATTTAACTGGGATTCTCATTCTTTTATCAAATTCTTTAAAATCCAGTTATTTAGTATACAGTACTGCTGGAAATAAGTTGTCATATACTCCTAATAAAATTTTATCATACTTGCCTTTCATTAATAGTTCCAGTCTCTTTCATCATCTCTTTGAAAGCTCTGAGATAGAGCTTTCCAAGAAAAGATGCAAGAGGCTGGTGTTGTCAATGGAGGGCAAAGATTGATCAATTTTATTGCGTTTATATGACAACTTAGGCGTAAAAAAAATTAAGTGTGTTTCGACTAACATGGTGCAAATCAATCAGGGTTGGGCTGTCTGAATTTATTTTACTTTTTTTTTTACCTGTATTTAACGTTTCGATGGTGCATGTTATTTAATTTAGTTTGGGTTTCAACTCGTAACATAGCTGTCGATTAATGGTGGCGGTGGCGTCTCTCAAGTATTGAAAGTTCTTGGGAATTTTGCAGTCAGAAACCATTAGTCGACGAGATGTTGCTTTTGAAAGCAATAATTGGTATCAGACTCACAAACGTAAAAAGAACACACAGTCTCTAAAAGTGAAATAAAATTAATACTGTCGATAAGATTTTTCAGGGTCGGTCTGCATGATAAATAGATTATTAGCTCAACTTGACAAAGTCAAGCTGAGCTATTGCCATCACTTCTCGTCCGTCGGCGTACGTACGTTAGTATGTTAGTACGTTAGTACGTACGTCCACAATTTCCTTCGGCACTCCTCACAGGTCGCATTTATGATCAGATTACTTTGAAACTTCTTATGCTTATTTGGGGTGACCTCTAGATGGGAGCTATCGATTTTCTTCAATTTTCGTCAAAAAATGATGCCGCGGCCAACGTTCTTAGAACTTAGTTTAGTCAAACCACAATATTTCCCTTTGGCACACCCTACAGGGCACATTTATGATTTGATTGCTTTGAAACCTGATACGCTTATTTAGGGTGATCTCTAGATGGGAGCTATCGATTTTCTTCAATTTCCGGCAAAAAATGTTGCCACGGCCAACGTTCGTAGAACTTAGTTTAGTCAGACCTCAATATTTCCCTTTGGCACACCCTACAGGGTACATTTACGATCAGATTGCTTTAAAACCTGGTATTCTTGTTTGGGGAGACCTCTAGATGGGAGCTATCAATTTTCTTCAATTTCTGTCAAAAATGTTGCCGCGGCCAACGTTCTTAGAACTTAGTTTAGTCTGAAGACTCAATATTTCCCTTTGGCACACCCTACAGGGCACATTTATGATCGGATTGCTTTGAAACCTGGCATGCTTGTCTGGGGTGACCTCTAGATGGGAGCTATCGATTTTCTTCAATTTCTGTCAAAAAATGTTGCCGCGGCCAACGTTCTTAGAACTTAGTTTAGTCATTTCCCTTTGGCACACCCTACAGGGCACATTTTTGATTTGATTGCTTTGAAACCTGGTATGCTTATTTAGGGTGACCTCTAGATGGGAGCTATCGATTTTCTTCAATTTCCGGCAAAAAATGTTGCCACGGCCAACATTCGTAGAACTTAGTTCAGTCAGACCTCGATATTTCCCTTTGGCACACCCTACAGGGCCCATTTATGATCAGATTGCTTTGAAACCTGGTATGCTTGATTGGGGAGACCTCTAGGTGGGAGCTATCGATTTTCTTCAATTTCTGTCAAAAAATGTTGCCGCGGCCAACGTTCTTAGAACTTAGTTTAGTCAGAAGACTCAATATTTCCCTTTGGCACACCCTACAGGGTACATTTATGATCGGATTGCTTTGAAACCTGGCATGCTTGTTTGGGGTGACATCTAGATGGGAGCTATCGATTTTCTTCAATTTCCGTCAAAAAATGTTGCCGCGGCCAACGTTTTTAGAACTCAGTTTAGTCAGACCACAATATTTCCCTTTGGTACACCCTACAGGGCACATTTATGATTTGGTTGCTTTGAAACCTGGTATGCTTGTTTGGGGAGACCTCTAGATGGGAGCTATCGATTTTCTTCAATTTCCATCAAAAAATGTTGCCCCGGCCAACGTTCTTAGAACTTGGTTTAGTCAGAAGACTTGATATTTCCCTTTGGCACACCCTACAGGGCACATTTATGATCGGATTGCTTTGAAACCTTTCATGCTTGTTTGGGGTGACCTCTAGATGGGAGCTATCGATTTTCTTCAATTTCCATCAAAAAATGTTGCCGCAGCCAACATTCTTAGAACTTAGTTTAGTCAGACCACAATATTTCCCTTTGGCTCACCCTACAGGGCTCATTTATGATTAGATTGCTTTGAATCCTGGTATGCTTATTTACGGTGACCTCTAGATGGGAGCTATCGATTTTCTTCCATTTCCGTCAAAAAATGTTGCCATGGCCAACGTTCTTAGAATTTAGTCTAGTCAGACCACAATATTTCCCTTTTGTACACCCTACAGGGCACATTTATGATCGGATTGCTTTGAAACCTGCCATGCTTGTTTGGGGAGGCCTCTAGATGGGAGCTATCGATTTTCTTCGGTTTCCGTCAAAAAATGTTGCCACTGGCAAAAAAACTGACATTGGTCCCAATGATCTTCAATTTTGCCATCTCATTTATAACTTACCAAGTTCAAGTTTGTCAAGTTGAGCTACAGTGTCATTGACACTTTCATTTTTCCAAATGGTAATAAAATGTTTAGGGTCGGCGTTTTTTTAAGGGTCGATCGGGTTAGTTGAAACACGTTATATTGTTTAGGCCGTATTTCAGGAAGTACTGTATATTAGTTGAAACACCCACCTTTAGGACAGGTTTACAGGTAGTGTCATTTTCATTTACCACGTTCACACTGTTTACACTTCACTGTGTAAACACTGTATCGAATAACTGCGTGGTGTCATTCGATGGGATAATTGGAATGATGGTACATGAATAAGGAATTTGAGATACAAATAAATACTTACATTATAACAATACTAGGACAAACAACAACATCAAATTAAATAAAACACGTCTTAATATCTTCGATTCTGGAATGGTTCTGGTTTCTATACGGGTTCACTCTGGACATCCAATCATATTCTTCATTCGAGATCAGCTGACCAGAGTCACCTGGCGGCATCATAATAGATTTAGGATTGCCAAATTTCACCACACTCCTTCCTGTTTTATTAAAGTGAAGTTGATGTTATCATTGATATTAACCTGCAATACACGGGTAGATTCACTGCTTCCGCGACACACGGAAATCTTTATATACTTTGGATATGCAGATAATTTCTGCCACTAACCCGCAATACACGGGTGAAATTCACACTGATCCGCAGTACACGGATGTATTATGTAGTCAACCCGCAATAAACGGGTAAGTTTCATGGAAGACGGTGATAAGAGTTTGCATAAATATTCTTTTAGATAATAAACCAAAAACAGCCTAAAAACTCCTTCTCCTGACAAAAATGAAACTGGTCTACATGTAATATAAATGCTGAACATTCTCCACCGTGGCTTTTAGTAAATCTTCTACAGGAACTCCTCGAGCTCGTGCCACGTGCACAGCGACATCCCCAATGAACTTCGGTGTCAAGGTAAGATCCCTCGGTCCGACGCTCCATCTGAAATAGGGAGAATCAGTTTCAAGTAATATCTTGTCATTTGGAATCATTTTTAGTGCAGATTTTTGATCAGCGTCGAACCAAGTAACCCCACCAGTGAACCCAAAGAAACAGTTGGGAAATGACCGCTCCCATCTCCGGAATTGATATGGTGCCCCAGAAAAACAGTGAAGATGAATTTTCTGGGCTGGGGCACAATATGTCCTGACCAGCTCCAAATCATTAAAACTTACATCCGCTGCAATATAATCGCCAGCTGGTCCCCTGATGTGCAGAACAAGTGGTTTGTCAGTCCTGGACAAGAAAAGTAACTGTCTCAATTTATCCTCTGTCCTGTCCAACCCAATCTCCCCGAAAGCTGCCACTTCAGGCTGCGACACGAGCTCAGCCAACTGCTGAAATCGATCAGATGTCAGCAGGCCAATTTGCTTAGGATGAGCTCCTACCGCTACCCTCCATCACGAACACCCAGAAACAGAAACTGGGTATTCATCCGGATCACAATATACATCCACACCACCCAGGACATTCACCTCCAAACCTGGTCGAAATGATGGACAATACGCCATCACTTCCTCAATGGAGGCATGTGAAGAATTTCCCCACAGAGCTTTCCTGGTTCTGCCAAGATGAAAATGGCTGTCAATGGCATCAAATATCTTTACTGATTCCGGCACAGTTTGACGCATCTGTTCTATTGGTGGTGGTGGAAATGGTGGACACAATAATGGAGGAGTTGTCAGTGATGTCTGTCCAAACATGAATGGTGGCGTGAAGAAAACTGGTGGAAAACCAGGTGGTGGCATAACTGATGATACTTTGATATTGGTAGTTTCTGCTTCCACCAGTCTGACTGCGGTATCACCCTTATCAATGGCCTTAATTTTGAAGGGTGAACATGTAAATTTCTCTGAAGGCTCCTCCCTTGACTCTGAGGCTGAAGTCTCCACCATCTGCTCGTTTCTCCTTTTTCTCTGCTGCCGGCATTCAATCCATGCATCCTGACCCACAGCTCCTTCGCCAGTCTTTCTAAATTCCTCTCGCTGCTGATGGGTCATATGGTTCAACAAACATGCTATAATTCTATAATGAATTAAAACAGCCGGTGAGTTAGGCGGATGAAGACTGAATGTTTTTGGCTGTTTCCAATTATTATCTTTACATAACTCCACCATATTCTTTTCCATTGTCGGATCAATTCGGCATTCTACAGGAATATCTCGGGAGCTAATCATCTGGAGCAATTCGTCCAGACTTTCAGATCCCAAGATGTTGTTGGCCAGTTGTTGCAGCAGCTGTACCTGTTGATCCCTCTGTTTTCTGTCTGGGATCACACCATCATCTTCACCATGTAGGGCTGTGGGTAGATGGTTTATAATTAAATGCCTTCTCATTTTCTTTGACTTCAGTTCACAACCCTGAATTGGACATGACCCCACTGCCCCAGGTGTTGGCAGTGTTGTTTTAACTTCCAAGGTTTTTTGTTGTGGATTGACTTTTACCTGACGTTGATATTTTCTGCCAGGTTTGAACTGTTCAGCCATTTTTCTCTTTTTTCCTACAGTTACCTCCTCTGATTCTGTTGAACTGAAATAACCAGAAACATAAGGTTTAGTTTGTTTTGGTCCCCAAGTTTGAAATACACCTTTACCAATATTAAATTCTGGTACATCATCATGATCTTCAGTACCAGTTACTTGAGGACCACTCATCGGATCAACACGACCCGACTGATACACAGGCTCCTTAACATTCATTATCGGCCCTTCACGAACCGACTTTGTCATTGTTTCACCCCCTTTCTTCCCTCAGTTCAGCACGAACTGACGGAACTTTGGGTTCACCATCCACAGACTCATCAACATTAATTATCGGTTCCACACGAACCGACTTTACTACTGATTTACCCCGTCCCTCCTTCAGTTCGGCACGAACTGACGGAGCTTTGGGTTCACCTGAAATGGAAGCCACTGGAACTGCTTCTTCCACTTCTCTCCTGACCGGCTTACCATCTATTTCTTCAAACACATATTTTTTAATGCCAGGAATTTTACCAAATCTAACATCCCTAACCATACCACTCCTTTGGTTATCTACAGTGGCTGGTCTTTTTAATTGTGCTTGGGATGAAGATATATCAGATTTATGTTGGCTTTGTCTTGTAATAATCCTATTTGATATTTTTCTTTCGGGTCCTTTCTGTCGATCCGACACAGATCCGACACAGATCGACTTGTTGGCCCTGGTTTTGTATGAATTAGGGCCGAGGTAGTAGCTATTTGACCTCGACCCCTACCTCTCACAGGTCTATGTTGAAATTCACCTGAGGGTCTTTTTTGTTGATCCGACACGGATCGACTTCTAGACCCTGATGGTTTTGAAATACTTTTCCTGAGGGTCTTTTTTGTTGATCCGATACTTATAGACCCTGGTGGTTTTGAGAGAGAGGCTGAGGCTGTGGTATGCCTCGCTCTTTCAACCTTGGTCTTGCCTGACTTTTCTTTTCCCAAAGTGGTCAAAGGAGGAAATTCAACATTATACGTTTTTGAGGCACTAGATCGATCCATCACGAATCGAAGAGCATCAGAATAAGACTTTGACCTAGTTCCCTCCATAGGTGGCAAATTTTGGTCGACCCAATGCGAGTCGAAATACTGATGAGCCACCTGTCTAGCAAAATTGACCCACTCCTTGACATCTCTTTGCACCACAATGGAATATTGCGCTCGTATAACCCCTTCCTTGAGGTGCAAATCTAAATTATAAGGGCTTAGATCGGTTAACAGACAATTCGCCTGGACCAATACCCCATTATTTGTCAGGTTAAGATAGTTATCCAAGACTTCTATCTCTTTACGGCGTGAGTCCTTCCACCCCCTCTTTGGACTCTCATTCTCTGACTCCATCTCTTTTTCTGCAAAGATAAAGAATACTAGTTGTCCGTTAAACATTCTGGACAGTAGTATTCATCTATATTTGAAGCTCCTGAGGCGTTTATTTGTACACATTTACCATGGAACCATTCTAAACACTCATCACATTGAATCATGAACTCACCATGGTATGGTTGTTGGCATAGACAGAAGAGTTGTTGATCAGAATTCTCGTCTAAATAATCAGGGTTATCAAATAAATGTTTCTGTAATTTGAGCACCCATTTTGGCAAACTTTTGTCTTTACAAAGTTTAATTTTATCATGATTCACTGTTAATACTGAATTTCTAAATTTGATTTTATACAAAGAAGGTGTGATTACTTTTAAAATGATTCCTGGTCCCTTCCATGAAGGGTTTAGTTTCCTACTTTTTCCTTTTGGGGACGCCGAATTCAGCATATAAATGACGTCACCGACCTTGTATACATGAATTAATACTTTCAAGTCATAATCCCTTGTCGTCCCCGTGGGAACCCCGGGAAGTAAGCAGCACTTGTTTACTGTGGTAAACCAGTTCCGCTTTACTAGTAAAATAGGACCCAGTCACCAATGCTTGGGGTGAAAGTCCTCTAAAATGGGCAACATGTGGATCAACGATTGACTAAACTTGACTTCATCTCCATGTTGTGTCACGATTAGCCTTGGTGCATAAATATGTGACATTAACCACCACCAACAAACAACAAATCCCTTGTCATTCGTTCTTGTGATGACTTTAGAACTGATCTAGCAACCTCATGTGATAATTTTATTGTTGACTCAAGGTTTCTCACATATTCATGTATCGATGTTTCAGACTCCACAGATTTGTGTGGGAACATTAAATCGACCGGGTGGTTGATTTCACGTCCCAACATCAACCTGTTTGGAGTATAGCCGGTGTGTCTGTTAACTGAGGACCGCAATGCCCCAGCTATCCAAGATAGATATATGTCCCAAGAATGTTGGGACTTATCAATGAAAGGTTGGACTGCATCCATTAATGTCCGATTAAATCTTTCACCTTGCCCATTAGCCGATGGTCTATAGGGTGTTGTTCAGGCCTTATGTATTTTTAATAAATCACATATGGATACAAAAAGTGCACTTTCAAAGTTCCGTCCTTGATCGGTAAAAATTTGAAATGGGTAACCAAATCTACTAAAAAACTCATTAATCGCTGCATGAGCAGTGACTTCAGCAGTTTGCGATGGAAAGGGTATACATTCAACCCATTTAGTAAATTGGTCCACCATCATAAGGATATACTCATTACCTTTGTTGGTTTTAGGTAATGGACCAAGGAAATCTAAATGAACTCTTTCCATAGGGGCGCCTGCTTGATACTGATAAAAAACTGAATTTAGGTTCAAGTGATGGTTTTTTACTTTGATTGCATGTTTTACAAGATGCCACAAAATTTTCAATATATTTTGACATGCCGTGCCAATAAAAGTTATCTTTTACTCGATTTCGTGTTTGAACAATTCCCTGATGGCCTGAGGAAGGAATGTCATGACACAAGGATAATACTTCTTCCTGAAATTGACAAGGAACCACTAGAACTTTTTTAGAATTTTCTTTTGTTTTCCAGATAACATGATTTTCGAGAACGAATCGAGATCTGTTGATCCAAAAATATTTAGCACTTGGACTAGCCAAAAACAAAGAAGCTTCAGTCGGTTCAACAGAAGATTCTAACCAATCTGATAAAATTGTTAAATTTGGATCATTTTTCTGAGCCTCAGCAATTTCCTCCAAGCTGTAACTTTGAAGAATATCACTACAAGCACTAACAGTTTGGCAAAATATTTCTGGCTCATTATTCATTTTTATAATGTCTGCAGATGTACAAAACCAATCACCATTATTATCAAGATCCATCTCAAATTCAGTTTTATGGCCTCCTGGATCCCAGGGTAAATCCAATCCTGTTGGAAAATTATCAAGGAAAGCGTCTGACTCTGATTTATTACTAGTTTTTTCAGTAACCTTGCCCAACTTGGGCATTGTTGCTGGCATATCAAAAGCCTCAGAGGTTGTGACTTTTTCAGCTGTGATAGTGGAACCACCCGTCACGAGTGGTATCACATAGTCTATTTCTTCTGCAAATTGCGACCATTTGTTGTACAGTTAAAACTAGAAGTCCTGTCATGAAATGCGCACAAATAGCACGTTGATATGCGCGTTAATGTACGCGTTATGGCCCAAGTAAAGCTATCAAATTCTGTACATGTGGCCTGTGCACAAGCAATGTTTCAGCCAATGGACCTCCGGGTAACCCGAAGGTCCATTGGCAGAAACATTGCTTGTGTTTGCTATGAGTAACCAGGAGAACCTGCCGTGCTGTGGATGCCATTCGATATGGCAATTGCGCGCAATTCCAACGCGCAATTAAGCCTAGATAAGCGCGCAGTTCATGAAAGGGCTTCTAGTTTTAACTGTAAGCACATGTACAGTATTTACAACCTTTACAGGGCAGTTTCTCTAGCGAGTAACCATATTGATAATTCCGGCATGGATCATCATCTGGTATCCTTGATAGAGAATCAGCGTTAGCATGCTTAGAACCTGGACGATGTTGGATGATCATATTCTACTGGCTAAGTTCTTCCATCCAGCGAGCAATTTGTCCCAGCGGTTCTTTAAAGTTTAACAACCACATCAAGCTGTTATGATCAGTTCTAACAGTGAATTGTCGGCCAAGCAAATAATGCCGAAACTGTCGTGTAAATCTCACAACGGCTCGGGTTGTACAATACTTTTGCTGTTCTTTAGATAAACTGTAACTGCTATACGCAATTACAGTTTCGACTCCATTCTGCACTTGTAATAATTCAGCTCCAATAGCTAGATCTGAACCATCTGTGTCCAGAATAAATGGATCAGTCTGGTTCGGTAGACCAAGTATTGGAGGCGAGGTCAATATCTCTTTGAGTTTTGAAAAGCTCTGTTCCTGTTCCAATCCCCACTTAAATTGTTGTTTACCGGTTACGGCATACAATGGGCGAGATAGTTTTGCATAATCCTTAATAAATGCCCTATGGTAATTTGCAAGTCCAGTGAATCTTTCAACATCTTTCGAACATTTCGGGGTCGGCCACTGGTCATTGATTTTCGTTGCATCTGAACTCATTTCAAGACCATTGGCACTAACTACACGCCCCAAAAACTCAACACGCTGTTGAAATAGTTCACATTTCTGGGGTTTTAATTTCAGGCGGTACGCTCGAAATCTCTCAAAAACTTCAGCCAAATTACTCAAATGCTCTTTAAAGCTATTTCCCATGACCAAAATGTCATCAAGGAAGGCTAGGGCAATTTTCCAGTTTAGTCCATGAAGGACTAAATTCATGATTCGGGAGTAGCATCCAGGCGCGTTACAAAGACCAAATCCCATTTTAGTAAATTCAAAGAGACCATATTTAGTAATGAATGCGGTTTTCTTTCTATCTTCTTCTTTAACGTTAACTTGCCAGTAGGCTGAATTTGCATCAAGTTTTGAAAACCAAATATTTCCGGCAAGTGTATCAAGGCATTCATCTACTAAGGGTAAGGGGTATACATCTTTAACAGTGATTGAGTTCAGTGCTCGATAGTCGATACACCATCGCACCTTTCCATCTCGTTTTCTAATCAAAACTGGCGCTGATGCCCATTCCGACACGAATGGGTGAATAACCCCTGCTTTTAACATTTTATTTAAATGCTCTTCCTCCTCCTGTACAAATATAGCAGGTGTTCGGCACATTCTCTGTTTAACTGGTGGCTTGTCCTGCGTGTCGACTGTATGTTCAATTGCAGTGAAATTGCCAAGATCAAATTCATCTTTGGCGAAGACATCTGCATTCTTGTGGAGAAGATTTTTTAATTCCATTACTTCACTTGAGCTTAAATTTCGCTTGCATTCATTTAGTATCTTCTCCAAATGTTGTGGTAGGACTACTTCCCTTGATTTGTCTAACTTTATTTTGCAAATATTTTCTGCAATTTGTGTCCGATTGTCTATGTTACCCCCCAAAACGGCGGGGTCCTCTTCAATTTTGGTGACTGGTGTTGAATAACCAATCACCTGCCCTTTTTTCAAGATTATGTTATTGTCAGATACATTCACAAAACACACTTTTGGTAATATGCCCTCGGTATGTAAAGATCTAGGTACCAAAAGAGAAGGATGACTTTCGGGTTCAATCATATATAAATTTCCCGATATATTCATTTTACACTGAAGCTGAAGGACTGAACGTGGAGGTACAATAGTTCGTTCGGGAATGCTGACTTTATTGAGTTCAACTCATAATTTACAGCAAGTGAAGTGACCAAAGATTCCTGGCCAATTTGAAGTTTCCCAGTTTCTAAATTTATTTGTACCTGATGTTTTTCAAGAAAGTCCAGTCCTAATAACATGTCGTCATGTATGCGTGCAGCATAAATTTTCTCATGAAATGTTTGTTTACCAATATCAAGTGTTACTGGTCCTATATAAAGGCTATTCATTTGCAGATCTTTTCCTGCAGTATTCATGATGACATTTTTCAATACTGGGGGTCTCTTGTCACATAATTTAAATATTTCATCAGAAATTATTGTCACCTCTGCAGCAGTATCCACAACTGCTTTTACTGGGTAACCGTTAACTATAACCTTAATGGTGATCATAGAATCAGATTTCAATTGACCAATAGCTGATCTCTCATCATCATAATGATCATTTATTTCAAATTGTTTGTATTCTATTGTTTCCATTTCTGCCAATTCGGCAGAATTGTCCAATGTTTCCAGGCTTAATGGGTGATTTTCCACTGGCACAGTGGAAAAATGGGATTTCTCAGGTGTCAAATTTTTCAAATTTTTTACCAAATTTGTTGTATTTTCAGTAGTTCAGTCATTAATGGTAATTTCCTCATAAGTTTCATAATTTTTATTATTTATTAAACAGTTTGATGATTCTTCCAATGACTCGCTGGAAGGTTCACTTAATGCGGGCAACATTATGTTTACAATATGTAGCTTTGAAGTTTCTGTAAAAGTTTCAACCATTTGAGCCAAAATACTTAGTATATCCATGCTGGGTATATCTTCCACCGACTCGGTGGGAGGGTTATTAATAGCATGAATTATTAACCTATGAACTATCTGAATGGCAAGGCCTAGTAGATATTCAGGGGTCGAAGTTAGGCCTCGTTGGTCGACCCGTGAGTGTTTAGTTGATCTCTATGTTCATTTTTGAAGGTCACTTTCTTTTCATTGGCTGACTTATTAAAGGCAGAGTTTGCTGGGCAATCTCTCTTGAAATGGAAATAACCATTGCATTGAAAACATGTAATGTTTACAGGCCTCGATGGAGACGAGCTTCGCCATTGGTTGGTGGATCTAGATGGAGAGCCACTTTGCCATTGCTTTGACCTTGAAGGCGATTCACTTCGCCATGAATTTGAGGATCGCATGGGCGATCCACTACGCCATTGACCTGACCTGTTTGGTGACAAATTATGCCATCCACTTAAAGGCGAAGGGCTTCTAGATTGACGCCTCAAATTACTAACTTCTAAGGATAGACTTCCAACTGTAGCAGTCAACTTTTTCATTTCAGACAATATGTGATCTACACCCGATTCGAGTCTAGTCACTCTAGAATCAAGTGAACCTGATTGATTCATATTTCCACTATCAAATTTTCTAGGACTTACAGCTTTTATTTGTTTTGGCTCATTATGTGTTGATACTGGCACAACTTCCGGTTCGGAAGTAGGGGCTTTAGGTGTGACGACTATAGAACCATAAATGGCTTTTTGTGTGTGTTGATACCATCGCACTTTGTCGATGGCATCCTCAACTGTGACTGGCCTTAAATTAGCGGCATACTGACCTGCCTCTTTATCGTTACCACCCTGACAAAATTTAATGACTGCCTGTTGGTACATATGATTATCTGGTAGTTTTTTGAATGCCCTTGTAGCAAGGTGTAACACTCTATCTGCCCTTCTTCCAACGTCTCGCTGGAAGTCTGTTGTGTTTGCATAAATTCAAGATGAGTAGTTTCAGGTAGGTCATGGAAACCAAATCTTTTTTCTAAGGACTCCATAATGTTAAAATATCTCAATGTTTGATTTCTACCTGTGATCATAGCGTAGTATTCACTAGCTTTATCTTCTAAACACCAGCATAAATTATCTTTACACTACTGTTCCGACCAGCACTGCATTTCAGCATATTTTTCAAATTTAGTTTTTAAGGCTTTCCAGCTTGTGCCATTGTATATCAATGTTTTGGGTAAATGAAATGCTTTACTGACATTTGTGGCATTTTGCTGGTAATGTGCACCCGTTTATTGTGGTACGGGATAGACAGGTGCTGGTGGAATATATGCTGGGGCAGGTAGAGTATAGATTGGTGCTGGTGGAGTATATGCTGGTATTGGTTGAGTGTATGCTGGTATTGGTTGAGTATATGCTGGAACTGGTTGAGTATATGGAGATATTTGTTGCGTGTGCGAATATGGTATGTATGTTTGAGTTTGTGGATTGTGCTGGGTGGGAATCCAGACATACCTTGACTGGTGTTTAGCATGGGGCGATATGTTTGAATGTCATGTATCGGTGGTGGAACATTGTAATTTGGCATAGGGCATGACTGACTGTACGCAGTCATAGGTGCCTGATAACCAGCAGTTTGTTTTACAGGAGGACTTGTATATCTTGTTTTTATGTATTGTTTATCAAAGCTCGAAGGTGAACTTGGGCCACCTCCAGTTGCTGTAGCTCCTGTTTGTGTAGCTGGGGTCTGAGGTTCGGTCAACTCGACTGAACTACCCCGTATATTCCAATCAGCAGTGTATTCATCCGCTAATGGATCAGCAGATCTATTGTTGTCATCATTTTCCTGATGGGTCTCAAAATCAATAGTTTCTGTTAACTGGGATGTTATCCGTATATACAGAATATTTGACAAAATTTCTGGTGTGATATTTCCATGTTCTAGTCTAAAATAGACAATTGAGTCGGCTAACTTTCTACCAACTCCGGGTAACAATAAAAGATCTCTGTAGGCACATTTGTTTATTTTAATTTTGTTATAAGTAGTACTCATGATGAAAGTTATCAAAAAACAAAGCCAAATATATTTATTTATTAAAAAATTGTACAAAATACACTATACTACCTATTTTACCGTTGTAGCTGTCTTCATCTGTACTTCTCCGTAACGTGAAAAATACCATCTGCCTGTTACCACTGATATTTTATCCAACTGTATTCAATTTGGAAGTTAAAGCACCCCATCATAAAAAAATTGTCACTATGTTGATGCTAAGGACGATGTTATGCCAGAATACAATTATTTATTTATTTTGTTTAAGTTTGTTGATAGGTACAGAATTTTATCCAATAAATTATAATAATTGAAGATGATTTACACAAAACAAAATTTTATCTAACAATTTATAATGAATGAAAAGGAATAACACAAACATTTCAGGGGACAGAGCACATAAATTTTCAATTAAGCTCCAAGTTTAGATGGCCAAATTTTCATGAAAGGAAATAATCACTTTTTATTTTGAAAATTTTGACAATATATATTTGTATACAGAGAATAGGTCACGATATCACAAAATATTTTAATATGAATGTGGAATAATTTAATTTAATAGCAAATTTATTATAATCAATCGGAACAATTTATTTGAAAAACAGTTTGTATCACAGTAAAATTTGAAATATCACAGCTTAAATTATCAAAGAGCAATCAAAGTTATCATGAAGTAAGTAGCAAGATATATTATATTAATTTATATGTTAATTTACTATTAATCAAAATATTTATTTGTCAAACAAAGAGAAATTGCTTTCAATGTAAGTTTACAACGAAAAATTGTTTACAATTGTGTTGTATAATTGTGTCAGTGGACACAAGGTGTCAACAATGACCCAGTGAGCTGTGTTCACAGTAATGCTCCATTGATTACTGTGTGTAATTGAGATGTGAGATTGGGTCATAATTCAGTTGCTGATTTGAATGTTCAGGTGTTCAGACTTATTTGTTGACTGTGTGTCTTGTGTTTCTACACTACTGTGTGTGGTTTTGTTGTATTTACTGCTGTGTGTGGTAAGATTGTTCTTGTGTTGTCTTCTCATGTCATGTCTATCTCTGTTTGTATGTTCGTCTGTTTGACGTGTGATTTTATCCACTAGAATTTACTACATTGGCGTCGCCGCCAAAAATCTCAAATCACCCTATTTCGGCAATAACAATTTTTCTGAAATCCACTTTTTTGGTATCAAATTTGGAGTTTTTTTGAAATGGGGGAAAAAGAAGATGGTTTCGATCAATCAGCTACCTAAGAGAAAAATGTGTACTTGAGTGTTTTGCAAAAAGAACTGACAAAAATATCTCAAAATCAGACTCTATTAATTTCAATAATTGAGGCAATGAACACTGGAGAAGAGTTAAGAAATCGAGAAATGGCATTAGTTCGAAGTAAAATGGCAGATTTGGACATAAAAATTAATAATCTGTTGATTATAAAACAGCTGGAAACGGATACAGAAGCATGTTCTGAAAATGTCCAGCCTTCAAATTTACATGCTTTTAAAACAGAAACATTGCCTTGTAGCAACCGTGATTCTTTAACACAAACATGTGTCACAAATCCACACATCTGTACAACATCTGTACATGCACCTTCACTTCCAACGGACGTAATAGAATCACAACCTACTTCTGCATGGGGCATGGCACCGCAGCATTCAACAGATTTTCATATGTTCAAACCAGGCCCATATCCACCACCTTTTCCACGTATATCACATTTTATGGTTCCTCCACATTTACAGTCTACCCCATTACTTATGAACTCGAATCAGCCTGTACAGTTAACTCCTCAACCAATGATGCGGTCAACTGCTGCATCGGTTGATAAAGAGCGCTGTGGTAATAATTCAGTCAACCGACTTAGCTCATCACCAGTGAAACCCATTGTTCAAAGAAAGCACAGGTCAGATAGAACATCACAACCGTCAGTTAGACGGAAATTAATCCATAAGCATCGGGACAGCTCTTCTGAGTCGTCTGCTCCAACATGGTATAGGTCACATACGAATCATTCACCATCTTCAAGTGATTCTCGTTCAAGTTCGAGTTCATGTGAACGCAAAAGTAGTTTCTATCGGTTACGTTCCATGAAAAGTCCACGCACGAAACACTCACCATCTTCAAGTGTTTCTCGTTCTAGCTCAAGTTCATGTGAACTGAAGTGCAGTTGCTATCAGTCACGTTCCATGAAAAGTATACCTAATGCTAGTATGGCTACATATAGTGGGGGAGGCAATTGGGATTCCTTCATATTTAAACATGAGCGACTGGTTGTTAGGCAAAAATGGAATAATCGAAGAGCTGAAAAAGAATTGTTCGATGTTTTGCGGGGCAGAGCTCTCAAGTTTGCTAGGGATGTTCGATACCATGATTACAATGATTTGGTAAAGAAACTGACACAGCAATTCAGTAAGAAAGAGGCACCTATTTCCTCAGAACATAACAATAACATTGCAAAATATAATGAGGCGGCTATTAATGATAATGATGCTAAAACACATGTTCATTCACGTCATCATTTAATGCGGCCAATGCCATTTGGAGAGGATTTAGCAGACAAATATGAACATCAAATCAAGAAAACACACAAACCATCAGTGTCAATAGCCCCAGAGAAGCTTCAAACAAGTATTGATGATTTGATCTTGTCTGTGCATGATTTATGTTCAGCAATTAATTCAAACCATACAAATAACTCACGGTCACGGTCCAGAAAACCTCGTTTCGTAAACATTATTCACAAACAATGCTATCAATGTCGAGCCTATGGGCATCTGGCCAAGAATTGTTCACAAAAATCTTCTGTCTATGGAGGTAAAAAAAACAGGTGTCACTGGTTTTGATCATGACACTTTGAAAATCAGGAACTGAAATTGTGCCATGAAAAATTACCAAATACTATTATCGAGTTCCTATTATTTCATTAGTTTTGATTTGACACTGGGATAAAAGTGAAAAACCCCCTTAATGCACATGACTATAATGGTTGCCAGTCACATCAAGCACATTATTAACTTACATAACACATCTTGAGAATCATATTTTAGGTCAGTACTCAGTAATGAAAATATAAAAAAATGAATACAATAATGAGGTTATTGGCTTCATTATTGACTTGATTAAATTTTTCATATTTATAATTAAGTTTTTACAGTTTTAACTGTACGTTCACCAATGAGGTTATTCGCTTCATTGTGAAATCCTCAAATTGAGAACAAAAAGTAGTAATGATTCTCGCACGATTTTAGGCATATTGCGTAGTTTAGTTGGTAAAGTGTTGCTTGTTTTGATAGTTTTCATGGTGAAAATGTGTAAATTGGACATGGACATTTACTGTTTTACATTTCACAAATAGGTGTTCTCTGAATTGTTCAAAACAGCACGCTTTTGTACTAATCAAAGTAGGCACCAGTCATTTCTGGCAACATTTGCTTTGATGTTAACTCTAAACCTCAGTATCATCCAAAATGGTTGTACGCTATTAATGTGGTCACCGTCTTCTTGTGATCTGTTATGTTGGGGCTCGTCTGGGATGTCTTCCTAGGGTCTACTTCTCAATTGTTGGAATGTATTTTTGTATGTGTGAGTTAAAATATTTCATTGGTTGTATATTTGATGAGGTTACTTGCTTCATCGAATATCAGTTTCTAAATAAATGTATATATTGGTGAGGTCGGGTATTTCTTCATATGCGATGAGGTGATTTGCTTCATCCATTCTTAAAATCTCATCTAGTTCTTGACCAACTCTTACTGTCAGTCCACACTTTTACAACAGATTCTGATTCTCAAATAATGTCGGGGGGAATGTTGTATAATTGTGTCAGTGGACACAAGGTGTCAACAATGACCCAGTGAGCTGTGTTCACAGTAATGCTCCATTGATTACTGTGTGTAATTGAGATGTGAGATTGGGTCATAATTCAGTTGCTGATTTGAATGTTCAGGTGTTCAGACTCATTTGTTGACTGTGTGTCTTGTGTTTCTACACTACTGTGTGTGGTTTTGTTGTTTTTACGGCTGTGTGTGGTAAGATTGTTCTTGTGTTGTCTTCTCATGTCATGTCTATCTCTGTTTGTATGTTCGTCTGTTTGACGTGTGATTTTATCCACTAGAATTTACTACAATTGCTTTCAATTCAAGTTTGCAATGAAAAATTGTTTACAATTTAAGTTTACAGTCATGTAGTTACATATCCAATGAAAACAAATTTTTACGAGCAAGCTGGTAAATATCAACAGTAACAGACAAAATTTGATGGCGAATGCGATCGAGATATGAAGAATACAACATGTGGAATGACAAAAAAAAACATTTAACATTGATTATGGAATTGAGAGGAAGTGTTTTTAGAAAATTACGAAAAAGAAACCAGGAACAAATGAAAAAACAAAAAGGAATTTGAAAATTTTGTGATAAGGATGAAAAAAGTTTCAAAATTTTGTCATTGTTTCAAAATGGCGACAGCCACGCCTGTTTGAGTCAAGAAGTTCGAAACTGTCGGCGACGCCAATATCAAATAACTGCGTGGTGTTATTCGATGGGATAATTGGAATGATGGTACATGAATAAGGAATTTGAGATACATATAAATACTTACATTATAACACTACTAGGACAAACACCAACAACAACATCAAATTAAATAAAACATGTCTTAATATCTTCGATTCTGGAATGGTTCTGGTTTCTATACGGGTTCACTCTGGACATCCGATAACCGTCCAATCATATTCTTCATTCGAGATCAGCTGACCAGAGTCACCTGGAGGCATCATAATAGATTTAGGATTGCCGAATTTCACCACATCTGTCAATGCAGTGTAATAAAACTGACATAAAGATAGCACTGCTGAAGGACAACCTGCACCGAAATGGCCGATTAGCCTTCATTTGCATCCACATATCTCAAGAAGACTAAGCAGGCCTCCATTTGTTCATATGTTCAGTTTTTGAATGGAAGTACTATCACAGCATCAGATGTCAAGGGCGTCTGCCGCTCGTACCAAAGGCACGTAGGCATGAGAGGGGGTCTGTGGGAAATTTTGAATTTTAGATGCCCTGGGATGGCTTCTGGTAGCATTCTGACTGCAAAATGCGAAAATATTTCACGGGTAAATGTGCATTTTTCCACTCGTAATCCAAACAAATTCATCACATGCGTGGATGGAGATACATCTCTTAATATGCAGTCTTAAGTTCTGTTTTCTTTATAGAGCAATATTTTTTGTTTACAAACTCAAACTCATCCATGTGGACTTGGAGGAAGCTGCTAAGCTATGATTTTCATTTTGTCCCGTCAGTCACACAAGGAATTCTTCTGCTATTAAATTATTGACAAAATATTGGCAAGTGATGCCTTTCAGACATTGTCAGTCTGGCGATGCCTGTCCATTCACCATAAAATAAATCGAGAAATTCATCAGCCTCTTTATTTTGGTCTGGATTACGTATGATTTCTTAGAGCTAGACCTCCCTTCAAAAGTGCTATTTTTCAAAAGCTGACCCCCTTTCAGAGCTAGACCCAATTTTTCTAGAATGTTAATTCCACTCAACGTTTTCTGGTCATCAGAAATTTGACTCAGACTTTTCACGCCATTTATGCAAATGTCAAACATTTCCGGGCACAAGAACTTCTCCATACCACAATCTGTGTTAGTAAGTTTTCGAAATTCTAATTTCATTCTTGAAAGAATTCGTAGTTTACTTCGAACATCACCAGAACGTTGAATGCCCAGTTTCTCAAACTGAATTTTTTCCAAATTCCATCAGGAATGGCTCATTCCTTGCAGCGATGCTTATAGCATCATTACTAAGACTTTTAACAACATATTCAATATATTCACAATTCATGTTTTCTTCCCTAAAATGCTCTCCAGCACGATACAAAAGAAGTCTACTACAAACCATGTTTTGCTTCTCAGCAAGTTTTCACTATCAGATGTTGCTTGTGACAGTGCTTACAGGGTGGCCCCAACTTTTTCAAAACCAAATTCCAGGACTTCCCAGGACCTTTCATGACCAAATTACCAGGACCTTATCAAAATGACTCGGCATGAAATAACTCAGTTCGAAACAGTAATTATTAAACTATACTCACATGTTATGAACAGGAAAAAATTCTAATCTGTGCGACTGATATATGTACAAATGAACTTCAATAATTGATGCTTTAATTTACATTATTTACATTACTGTGGTCGAAGTATTACTGTAAACAACTACTGGCAAATTTCATTGAGTTGTTTTTCCAAATGCTCAATGTCTTCTTCACACTGTGACACAACTTCCCTCTTTGATTTAGCTGATTTCCTAAGTGCATTTGATTGAGTTATTAAATTAATTTTTCTTATACATTTCAGTTGTATGAGGTCATCCTGTAGTTGCTTGCGTTTTTCAGTTTTGGGATTTGTCTGTGCAGCTTTTTTCTGCTAATCCAGGAAATGTCTATATTTTGAACGAGCTAGTTTTATATTGGTTAGTAGGATTGGAGTTATTGTGAAGTTAGACAAGCCTCCAATGTTGTTAATATGATCTATAACTAATCTCGGTGAGGTGAGGGACAGCTCTTGCATGTTATCCTCCAAAACCTCTTTATTAATGGAAAAACCCCTTTCAACACTTGCTTGCCCATGGGACAAAATGAGGAGCATTTTGACGACATCCCATAAATCTTTCTTTGTACTCTTTACTCCCATGTGTTCATAAAATAAAGTATCAATTCAAACAAATATTGCCTTTTTAATATTTGCAATGTCATATGCTTTAACCCTTTACCCAACGTAACGGCCAAAACCGGCCAGCGCAATTCTCAAGATTTGCCAATTAATTTTCATTTTTTGTCTCAAAAACATAGGTTATGACCCCTCGTTGGAACGAGCTCGTTGAGCTCGTTCCAGCGAGGGGTCATAACCTATGTTTTTGAGACAAAAAATGAAAAAAACTAGTTATTCAAGAATTTTTATTGCAAGTGTCGTCTGCTTTTCATGTTAGGTAAAGGGTTAAACTGAAGTTTGGTCTCTGAGGGAAGTGAATCAATGAAGTCATCATATTGTCTTAGCAATTCATCACAGTGACCAAGTTCCACACGCTTCGATTCAGCAAGTTTTGAAAGTAGTATTTTGAACTGGGTGGAAGATCCTTTGGGGTCACCTACCATTTTCCGTGGATTTAAGCTTCCCATGGTTCTTGCGATGGAGAAAGCAACAGGTGTTTTGTCCATCAAGTGTGATGCTACTGTACTGAGGAATGTTATGCAACACATTCTGAAATCCACAATCTTACAGTCGGAAATTTGTTCTGCCTCATAAAGTTTTCTAATTCCCGATTCAGCCTTGAAGCCTGTATCAATTTTTTTGTAATGTAAAATGCTTTCAGATTTATGTACATCTATCTTCTGTAATTTTAAACCAATTTAGCTTCTTGCAAAACTTCTGGCTTAACAAATCGTTTCATTATCTGCCTGGTCATCTGTTCTAAATGTTCACAACGGAATGGCACAAGGGGATAATCACTCTGAAATAATGTTAGAAAAGGTTTTATCTGGTTGGCAAAACACTAAAAAAATCCTATCTTTGCCATAGTAAATTGATCCTGAACAGCTTCAACTATGTTTTTATATGAATTACTTTTTGGTTCATCATATTTTTTGGAATGTTTGTCCCTCACGGCATGCACATATTTTTTAACCATTGGCCATATTTCTTGAGCCCGCACAGCTACCCTGGCATTCTCAATCCACCTGTGTCCACAAAATGGTAATCCAAATTTATCCGAGTGTGTTATTTCCACAAAATCATCTTTTCTGGCAGGAGAATCTTTAACCCTTTACCCAACGAATCGACCGCATCCGCACGCATAATATGCAAATTCAGCAGTTGAAAAAATATTATTTTTCAAAAAAATTTCAACAAAACCATATCATGTGACCCCTCGTTGGAACGAGCTCGTTCCAACGAGGGGTCACATGATATGGTTTTGTTGAAATTTTTTTAAAAATTTAAAAAAATTATTTTTAAAATAATAAATTTTGATATCGTCTGCGTTGGGTAAAGGGTTAAATAAGTAGTGTATGGCTTTAAGTACTTTATCCACATTAAGTTCAGACTGTTTTGCTCCATTTTTGAAAGCACAATGTACTGTGTGTAAACCACAAGACCCTATGTTGATAAATGAATGGGATTCAGCAGTTTTGCTGTGCAGCTCATTGGTCATTAGTTGAAATAATTTCCAGTTACCACTGGGGCCATCCATAGAAATTTGTAGTACAGTGAAGTCAACTTAATTGGATATCTCTTAATTGTATATCCCTGTTAATTGAATATAATTTCCCAACACAAAACCATTTACCATACCTCCAGTACAAATTTGACCTGTTAATTGAATATAGGTTATAGTCATAGAGTAAACTCCTGTTAATTGAATAAAAAATCTTGTAACCTGTCGAGAAATTACCCCAGTTTTCCTTTGATTATAGACCTATTTGGCCTCAGTACATTCAATACAGGCATTTAATCTATTATATCTTGTTTGACAGAGCTCATGGAGCTCTGTCAAACAAGATATAATAGAATAAATGCTAAGTTTATCTCTAGAATACAGGAAAGTGACAATCCCTGTTAATTGAATACTCCTGTTAATTGAATAAATTTCATTGCCAAAGTGGCTATTCAATTAACAGGATTCCACTGTATTCTGGATAAGCTGAATTTTTTACAAATAGTTTCCAACAGTTCAAGAAGCATGGTATCTGCTCTGGCATGCCCCATAAAAACCGAATCAAAATACCAGGTTACCACAATATTTGATGTCTTGTCCCAAAAGCGGACATAAATGTCCATCTGTTTCTTTTGTGAAACCTCGTTGAGAGATTCGTCAAACAAAATAATAAAGTCTTTCACATAATTCTGAAGTGTATCTGATAGCAATGTTTTCACATATGGTCTTAATCCAAAATTTATCAAATAGGACACTTTATTTCGACCACATGAAAAGTTTTGTGCAATAGCACTGTCCGGAAACATACGCAAAAACAACTTGTCTGTATCTTCACAACTTCTGAAACTGTAATGAGATGTTATGCATTTAATTGCCCACAATATTTCTGCAGTATGACAGTCATCATTGGTGAATGACTTTGCAATGGAACGTGTTGATCCCAGTGGTTTATTACCAGAACTGTTCAAGAAACTCCCCTCAATCCTGAATCTGAATCTGAATTTGAATACTGTGTAAACTGCGTTTTCGCATATTTTAACACAGGGGGAGATGTTGATGTTTTTATATGCGCAAGGCGGAGTTGCCGCAAACTGCATCGATGGCGGCCTGACTACTGCATTCCAATCCACAATAGTACGTGGAAAAAAGGAATTTTTAAATTCTGTTGTTGTTGTTCTGTAAACTGCCAGCTTGGTGTTGTTATTGCTTCTTGTGCGTGTCTGGCCCATTTGGATGTACTCTGCCTTAGGGATTGCATTGCATCCAGAGATGATATTGTGTAGTGTTTGGATGCGTTTGTTTTTACGGCGTTCCTGTAATGTTGGCCAATTTAGGGCACTGAGCATTTCACTAACGCTACTTGTTCTGCGGTAGTCGTATATGAAACGTGCGGCTCGCCTTTGTGTCATCTCAAGTTCCTGGATATCTCTTTTGATGTAGGGGTCCCAGATGACGCAACCATATTCTAATTTTGACCGAACTAAGGATTTGTATGCTGTTTCTTTCAGTGTTCTTGGTGCGTATTTTAAATTTTGCTTGATGAAACCTAGCGTAGAGTTTGCTTTTGCATTCATTTTGTTTATATGAATGTCCCATTTTAGTTTATTGGAGAACGTCAGCCCGAGGTATGGATTAGTTTCTACTTCCTCCAAAATGTGGTTATTAATTTCATAAAAGTGTGTGAATGGTGTACTACTTTTAGAAGATCTTAATATGTAGCATCTTTTAGCATTGAATTTCATTCCCCACTTTTCTGCCCAGCTCTGGAGATTATTGAGGTCCTGTTGTAGGATATGTTGTTCCTTGATAGAGGTGATTGGTCTGTAGAGGAGACAGTCGTCAGCAAATAGACGAACTTTGGATTTGACTTCATTGGGTAGGTCGTTTATGTGAATAAGGAATAGTAGAGGACTAGTACGGTTCCTTGTGGGACTCCTGAATCTACTGGAACACAATCAGAGTGTTCTCCCTCGACGACTACTTCTTGGGTTCGATGGCAGAGGAATTGTTTTATCCAAGTGTGGATGTTATCTGTTATGCCATAGTGGTGGAATTTTTCTCAGCAGTCTTTGGTGGGGTACTGTGTCGAAGGCTTTACTAAAGTCCAGGATGGCAATATCAATCTGCTTTTTATTGTCATGAAGTTGTAGGAGGTCGTGGGTGGTTGTTAGGAGCAGTGACTCGCACGAGTAACCCTTACTGAAGCCGTGTTGAGAATTTGTCAAGATTTTATGCACTTCTAGGTGGTTGAGTCCTTCCTTCACAAAAATCTCACCTTTTGAGGAAGCATTTGAAGTTACAAAACTCAGCATTGTGACTCCTGGTCCAGTTTTCTTCAAAGAATTAGGATCTCGATGAGTTTTGCTTGTAATATGCGATTTTTACATGTAAGTGCCGATTCACCCATCGTTATAATGTTAATGTTTTTTTTTACAAATCCGACACCGCGCTGCATTTGGGTCATTTGACACGTGGCTAATCCATGTTTGATATTAATCATGAACCAACCAACTTTCTTGAAATTTGTATTTCCCAGGCATATTTTATAACTCACTTTAACAAAAGAATCTTTTAAAATACTGACATAAGAATCATTGAAACCATTCAACTTGTAAACGCACACACTTCCAATTCACAAGATAAAGCCAGTTCCACTTTGAGAAAGCTGTTTTGATTGGATAATGAAACACCTCCAATCCTTGCACTACTGTGTTGAACAACCAATCAGAACACTCGTAACAGAAAACTTACATTCAAGTTTATGGGAGATACAAAATGTGGAAGCGGAACATTATTGCTTGGTGGAACCGGTAACTGAACGTTTTCCAGGATTTTCCAGGTCTGATTTAAAAAACATCAATTTTCAAGGACTTTCAAGGCCTTGAATTTTAATTTTCAAATTCCAGGACATTCCAGGATTTCCAGGACCCACGGCCACCCTGGCTAAATGTGCCGCCAATGTTCAGTTTTCAAGTAAAATACATAGCAGGAACTACAGGGAAGGTATTCAGTGGGGGGAGGTGGGGAATGTTTTTGTTCCTTTTCCCCACAATCAGCAAGCCCGAGTTTTTGCTCAACAACACATCAACATTATGATTGAAGTCGCCCATATTTATTTCGAAGTCTTTCAAAGGCCAGTTTTTGTTGCTTTTCCAGTTTTTGTTGTTTTTGCTCAACAACACATCAACATATATATACCACTTAATTAAAAGTCCTTTCTGTTCAGGCCAAATGGTTGTAGTGTTTTGAGTGTGAATATCCAATGACCTTCACTCAATCGGCACTGGTCCGTATTTTTAGAAGATTCCGGGTCGGAGTGTAATACTTGTATAATACGGTAGCGAATGTCGGAAAAAGAATGATTAGGGCCATTGAAATGAATGGCGATGGGTGTGTCCCGTATATGTCTAATGTCCGCCATATGTTCTCGGATGCGGATGTTGAAGTGTCTCTTTGTTTCACCAACATATTGTTTACCACATTGGTTACAGTGTATTAAGTATATGCAATTAACACATCAACATTATGATTGAAGTATCTATCTACCATATTTATTTCTAATAGTGTTGGGAGGTTAGTAAATTTTTGCTCGGTGTCGGTATCTACTCGTTTTTTTACTAAAAGAGTTGACGCTGGTTTCGGTTTCGGTTATTTGTTCTGAAAAACATAATTTACTGAGGTATCTATCAGTTTGTAGCAGTCAGTGCCATGGATCATGTATGTTATCCCTATTACTAGTCTTGTTGAAATAAATATAAAAAATACAAGCCCAAATCTTTTAGTTTTCTCCACTTTTCATGGTCTCCACCTCAAATGTCCCTTCCCAGATGCATCTTATTTCAGCTCAATGAGTTTAACATAACACAGCAAGAGCTACAGAGTATAGACTACTGAGACTATAGAGTAGAATGGGTCTCTCAGGGATGCAAACTCGAACAAATTTATCAAATTATCATTGTTTTTATTAAACTATTTAACTAAGCCTCTGGGGGGGGGGGGGGGCGCGGTGGCTCAGTTGGTAGAGGTGCAGGCTGCAAGCCGAGAGGTCCTCGGTTCGAATCCCACCTGCGGCAACCGCGTTGTGTCCTTGGGCAAGACACTTCACCCCGATTGCCTACATGGGGGCACGATGACGCTGTGTACTGAGGCGTACTGCTCGTCGATGGTGCGCATGTCTTCAACCAATCTAACCCTGCCTGTGCTGCGGTGCAGAGTTCAGAGTTACGATGTTGGAGAGCTGACAGCTGCTCGTCGTTGCTCGGTGGTTCTCTCCGGGTACTCCGGCTTCCTCCACCCGTAAAACTGTCACGGTCACGATTAGCCATTGTGCATAAGTATGTGACCTTAAAACACCAATAAATAAATAAATAACTAAGCCTCTATATGACTAGTAAATAAAGATTGTAGGATAAAATACCATCGGACAAAATACCCTTAGGACATAATGCCCTCAAAAAAAATACCCTTAGGACATAATACCCTCAATGGGTTGGACAAAATACCCTCGGACAAAATACCCTCAGACCAAATGTATATATTCAATTGCCATCTGCCATTGGTATTGTGCTTCATATCTATTTAGTTTAACCCCTTTACCTAACCTGAAAAGCAGACGACACTTGCAAAAATAATTCTTGAATAACTAATTTTTTTGTCTCACAAACATAGGTTATGACCCCTCGTTGGAACGAGCTCAACGAGCTCGTTCCAACGAGGGGTCATAACCTATGTTTTTGAGACAAAAATGAAAAAGCAGTGAAAATTAATTGGCGATTTTTGAGAATAGCGCTGGCCGGTTTTGGCTGATACGTTAGGTAAAGGGTTAATAAAAAAAAATTAAAATATTGGTACTTGTTATTTCAAAACAAAACACTGGCTAGTGCCTTAGATGCAATTACACCCCCCCCCCCCCCCCAAGCCTGGAAATAATTTTAAATTGAGTGTCTGTCAAAATGACAGGCTGTCTCACCTCTCTGTCTGTCATTTTGTAACACTGTCTGTCAAATGATTTAAAAGGTCAACGGATACCAGTTAATTGAAAGCCAATGTAAAATGTGATGTATCTTATTCTGCAAAGCATAATTGGCAATTATACCTTACTGAATGGGATACATAATATTTTAGATCGGTTTTGCAAATTATATACCGACACAGTATTGTCTACTCACTACTCAGGCTACTCTACTAAACTGTGGTTCAACTTTGACCATGTACATAAGTGACATAACATGAGATCACAAGGAAATAATGTAATCTCATGTAAGATCACACAATACACAGCCCAAAGACTCACTGTCGGTTTTGGCAATTTGGACCTGCCGACCCGATTGTTGGGAAATAGAGATCATCAAGTTTAATGAGTGTATCAGTACAGTACACTGTACATCATTATTTTGTATTTACTTGGAAAACTCCTTAAATGATGTGAATTATACATGCATATGTGATAATGTGGTGAAAGTGGTCAGAATTTAGAAAAATAAAAAGCAGAAGGTTTATATTTTATTGAGTTTATTTATTCAAATCCCACAAAAGATTATCCATTAAACTAAAGACTGATTACTAGTGATTAGATGTGTCATCATGTGTGTGTGTCAGTGTGACTGTGTGTGGGTGGGGGAGTGGCTCTGACCATCTGAAAGTCAACGTGGAACTATAACATTATAATTTACGATCACAGGGTGGGTGCTGGAAGTACTGCGTTACAAGTCACAACTTGGCTGGTTGCTGGTTGTAACTTGTAAACCAGTACAAGTAGCTCCCTCTCCTTTCTAAATTTCTGTAATTTCCAGTAGCACTTTATCAAGTCTTTAATATAATAATATCCACAGTCCACTGTCTGCCCACCAGGCAACCCTGCTAAAGTATTGTCACTATTGTGGCAACGAGAACATAGAGAAATTGTTAAGGACAGCATCATGAACATGGAGAAGTTCAAGGTCAACTGGTCAATCCAGGAATAGCGGACACCAATAAAATGTTCATCATGATCAATATGTCGTGACAGACAGGCAGATTCTGTGGACAGAAAATATGTAATGAAAGTGCACAAATGGGTGACTGTAACTGACTGCCCCCCCCCCCCCCCCTTATACCCTCTTCCATGCAGACGATTGCTGCTTGGCAGTGCTATCCCCGAGTAGCCCATAAACCTATAATAGGCTATATATGAACTTAGTAACTTTACCATGATTTGACATGATTCAACTTCAATCAGACAAGTCAAAAAGCCTAGCACGACTGTAATCACTTTGAATAATATTTACCCCTGATAAAGGTCAGTGTTTTCCCCTGCATGGCTCTGTATCACAGAGCTATTCAGGGGGAAAGCATGTGTGAGGTGTATCATATTTTGAGTGTCTTTCACTCTCAAAGTACAGACAGACTGAGTTAGTGTTGACATTTGCTTTTCCAGTTTTCTTCACTGCAAACCGTAGCATACACTTACAAATTATAATTGATACTCAATAGAGTTTCAGAGAATAACTTACGGGGGTTGGTTCAGTGTTCCTTAAAAAAGTTCCAACTCACAAGTCCACTAGATGCTATTCTGCAGAAGAATAATAGTAAGATGAATTTGATCAGATGACAGATCACAGATAACCTGAGATAAGAGATATCATGTATGCATGAAATGCATGGCAGATGATGTGCACACCTCGGACAGACTGACAAACTGCTTCCGAACACTGACTGTCCTGCACATGAGCGTTGAGTGAATCATTTGAAGAATGAGTTTGATAACTTGATTCAATTTCGAACAACTAACACCTTAACATAATAACATATGAATTAAAACACAAATTCCCAAAATAGAGAATTTAACTACTTGTAAACACAATGGCAACTTGCCATGAATCATGAATGAAAACACAAATTCCCAAAATAGAGAATTTGACTAAACACAATGGCAACAGTTACTTGCCAAACGTACATGTATAATTTCGACCCTCTTGTCAGTTGTCATAGAACAATGAAAAATAACTGAAAATTACTTATATCAATAGTTGCCATGCCCATGCCGTGACAGTGACACTGAACACACTGCTGAAAACGTAATACATATACATTACATTCTCATCAGTGCGTTCAGTGTCACTGAAAATGTAATACATCCATGGATTGCATTTTCCTTATTGCTTAGACTAAGGTTTGGCTTACTATAAAACATAAGTCACAATAAGTGTTGTCGCTGTCACATGACTAAGACTCGCACAATCGATCAATAAACTGATGGGCTAGATATTGCAATGGCTGTAAGCCTGTAACAGTGTTATTGTTATCAATGTCACAACATGTGAGATGTGACAGAGATACCATTAACCCTGACACTGTTATAGATCAGTTAACTCTGTTATTCAAAGTGGAATCCTGGTGCCCGACATCAAAACCTGAAAATTCAATAGCATCAGAATGACAGGAATCATCCGATTCACTAGTTTCAAAAAAATCACGAAGCCATTCATCTGAAACCATATCATCTTCATCAGAGCTATTCCCAGAAATGTAAGTTATGTGACTCATGTCGCTACAGTCACTGTCATCACTTTCACTTAAATCACTTTGGCCACTACCCGATTCTATATGACTCTCATCTTCCAAAATTTCCGATTGAGAGGTAGACTCAGGTTGATTGTAGTATTTCAATTTTTTTGATTTGCATTTGTATCTCTTTCTTCTTTTCTGGTTCAGTCGCCTGGGATGTCTGCACCAGGACTTCACTACAGCAGTAAAGTCAAACTCTTTGAGAGGAGGTCCATCTTCCTTCACCCGAAGTAAATCACAGAGGGTATCCTCATTGAGAGAACCTCTACAGTCGATTTTAGTTTGTTTCAGTTTGGAAAACAGGCTTTCAACTTTGGCATTAGAAGTTGGTAAAGTAAAAATGAGCTCTACTAAAATCCATATGTTTGCCCATCGTTCATCTTTGTAGCATGAATTGTATAAACTCTTCCATGTTTCTTTACATGGTCTTCTATCTGGGTTTAAAAAGTCAATGGTATACTGAAGAATATCATGAAATTCCTCTTGCAATTGCCCGAAACAACACGTGAGTCCAGCATTTTTCAACTGACATTTGAACTGCTGATAAATGTTGGATAATACAGTATCTGCAAATTCTAAGTTCCTGACCGAATCAGCCTCAGGAGAATCCGACGTTTCATTATTCTTTAGCTCAGGGTTACTAACACTTGTGTTTGCAGTCCATGTCTGAGTATTTATAATTTTGGAAGCGTCCTCCATAATTTTAATGTTTTCTCCAAACCGGGCATCAATACAGTCTCTCACCAAATCAATGTATTTCGACTTTTCTGATGATAGCTTGTCTAAATCAGCCTCTAATTCAGATTTTGAAAAAGTAACTCCCTGGTATGACACATCCGAGTCTGATTGATGTGAATCATCTTCATTAGTATTGAGGTTCATATCAGTCATCTGATTCAAGACGAACTTTATTGTTGTCAGCTGTTTCAGCTCTTTTGTACACAAACCCTCTAATTTGCTTTTGGCAATCTTCACGTCAGTTACAGCGGCTGCAATATCAAGCCCATCAGTTTGGAATGCTTTTGACAAAATTGATACTGGAGTAAGCAAGTCACAAAAAAATGAAATGTAAAGAAGGTGCTTGCATCGTTTCCATTTTTTTACATAACCGGATATTTCCGAATCATTCAAGTTCTCGAGATGTTTTAAATACACTCCATATTTATCGATGACCAATCTCATAGCAGTCAGTTTGAATGTTATCCAACGTGTCCCCGATGCTCTCTTGGGTTTCGCGCCACCCTCCACAAATTGAATGTCCGTTTTCATGGTGTCTATAAGATCCCTGAGACCATGGAGTCGCTTGGGTGATCTGTTGTATACACGATACAGAACTTTAAGCATTTTGTCAATCTTATCGAAAAAGGTTCCATTCAGAGAGTCCTTCAAAGAAAGTTCCAATTTGTGCGCCAAACACCATTGGAAATACAACTCTGGAACTTCTTTTTGAAGCAAAGCTTTAACACCACTTTTTTCCCAGAATTTACTGCAGCGCCATCAGCACAAAAAGCAATTAATTTTTCATACAAAGTATTTTTATCAATTCCAATATTTTGGAAGCTATCCTCTATAGCCTGCTTAACACTGACTGCATTTGGCGTTTTAACGTCTTTCAAATAAACCATTTTGACTTTTACACCCACGGCCTTTTGACTACTCTCTGGGTCAAAGTAGCTCACAAGGATACCATCCTTTTCTTTGATGCTGACGTCTGTGGTCCCATCAACAAATACAGACCAGAATCTGGCTTTCATAAGACAGGTTTTCAATTTTAATGCAAGGTGTTCACTAATATGTCCTATGAATTCAGCACACATCTTCCTATTGGTGTATTGGGTACCAACATCGACACCATGATGCTTCTCAAGGTCCAAAATATCTTCATACTTTCGGAATGGGATATCGTTAACAGCCACGAAGTAAGCAACCTGGAATTTTTTTTCCAATTGTTCAACTTGTGCTTTAGAAAGCGCAGAAAATCCGTGAGGTATTGTGGATTGATTAACTGGAACTTTATCAGGTTCTGGAATTTCCCCAACAGAAATACAATATCGTCTTTTAGCAAAGTTATGCATTCGACTCTCAGCATGGTCAATAGCGTTAGAAAGTCTGAAATTTTTCGACCCCTCGACCCACGCTGGTGAAAAGAAACGATGAAGCCGGAGTTCTTTGACCTGGCTCTTGCAGTAAGCACATGTTAATAGAGTGACATTCCCATTCACATCAGTTTGAAATTTGTCAAAGGTTGGATCACACATAAACTTGCCCAATTTCATGCACAAAACTGGTTGAGTGTTTGCTTTGATAGTTCGTGCTTTTGCAGCCGACATTTTTGTTTACACAAAAGGTCCGACAGACAGCAGTACCTGAGCACGCGCTTGCTACGCAACTGAGAGGCCACAGGAAAAACACCCACAGTCGACTCGTACATGAAAGTTGAGACATGCAACCCTGGCAATTCGCATCTGTGTTTAATTGCTTTCTAGACTATTAAAGCAAACACTGTCATAACCCCCCCCCCCCTCCCCCAGCCCCTATCATATAATTTGGGTGGGGTGGGGGGGGGGGGGGCTATGAATTAAACGGTATCCGGACGTTTCGTACTCAGGTCGTTTCGTACCAGTTCGTTTTGTATCCATGGTGGACGTTTCGTGTCCCAAACTCTGTTTGTTTCAGAAGCTTGGGTACGGAACGCCCTGGGTACAAAACATCCGGATACCGTTTAATTCATAGCCCCCCCCCCCCCCCCAGCCCAAATTATATGATTGGGATCTAATTTTGAAATAGGCCCATATCTAAACCGCAAAACCTTTTACAGTACGTAACAGCGAAATGAATGTTTTAGCCCCGTGTCTGAAAAGAGGGGGCTGTTTTCCATTCATCAGCACCCAAAAGTTATAGGCCTAGCAGTGCCTATTTCTGTTAGGAGCCCACAATGTTGTGCGTGACACTTTTCAGAGTATTTGAATGTGCCACAAATGAATCTTTCAGGTCCCTGATAGGACCCTTGTGGGAAGGGGGCATCAGTGCACCCCCCCCCCCCCCACCAGCAAGACGTTTCTCACCCACAATGAG
This sequence comes from Pictodentalium vernedei, assembly GCA_031216915.1. Classification (NCBI taxonomy): domain Eukaryota; kingdom Metazoa; phylum Mollusca; class Scaphopoda; order Dentaliida; family Dentaliidae; genus Pictodentalium; species Pictodentalium vernedei. The sequence goes on from CM062294.1 coordinate 39,471,431, forward strand.
AATTTTGTCCTCGCTGTGGACGTTTCATACAGAACTCTTTAGACCTTTCGTACCAGAAAAAATATGGTTTATTTGAAAGACGTTAAAACGTCCAGTGATGTGGATGCGAAACGTCCAAAAAGCGCGAAGGGATTTTTTATGAGCTGATCAGCTGAGCTCTTGTGTAATTGGTGACAAACTAAATTCATCCTTTAATGAGGGGGTGGGGGTGAACAAGCCCTGCTTTGCTGGTTGAATAGGACCTGGACCCAGTAATGAATGCTTGGGATAAAAGCCCTCTGAAAGGGGCAACATGGTTATAAATGATTGGCTCCACTTGAGTTAATATCTGTGTTGTGGTCTTGCTTAGTCGTTGTTTTGCAAAAAATATATGACCTTAAACACCAATAAATAAATAAATGAGGGGGGGGGAGGTGTTTCAAATAACTGGCGTAAAAACGGACTGTAACTTTCTATGAAGAGCTTCCCCATGGGCATACCAGGATGAAAGCAGTACTTGTTCACTCTGGTGGACAAGCCCTGTTTTGCAGGCTGAATATAGGACCCAGTAACCAATGCTTGGGGTGGAAGACTCCCGAAAGGGACAACATCGGTGTAAATGGTTCGCTAAACTTGAGTTTATTTGTGTTGCGGACTTGGTTAGCTATTGCTGTGTGGAAATATATGACCAGACCTTAAACACCAATAAATAAATAAATGGATAATTCTGTAATGAGCTCGTCCAACGCATACCACTTCTCGTAGTACATAAATAAGCGATTGTTTGGCCTCTACTATGGGGATGGATGTTCAGCATGCCCCCAACTCGTCGCCCCCCCCCCCCCCCCCCGAATTTATAAAATCGTGCTGCGTTCTCTTTTGTGAGCTAATGTAAATTATGTACTACTTTTAAGAAAACGTAGGCCTATACATATTCCACAGATGATAGCTTTTATTTTTAGGTTCATTTTTTCAAGTAAGTGTGCGGGGGGGGGGGGGGGGGGGGGGCGTTACGTATTTTTTTGTCGGCCCCTTAAATTATAAAGCGAGACTTGCAGTTGGGGGGGGGGGGGGTCATGCGTATGATTTGTCGACCCCATAGATTATAAAACGCGACTTGCAATTCTTGGGCTTTGTCATTCGCACATCGGTTTAGGTGTGTGTGTGGGGGGGGGGGGGGGGGGGGGAGGTCCACCCATTGCTTATTGAAGTTTTGAAACAGGTCTCTCAATTTGTTGCAAACCACTGTTGGGAGAAGTGTTTTGGGAGAAGTGTTTTTGTTATGCGTTTGCCCGTGCAATTGGAAAAAAAAACGAGGGCTGGGCTAAATTTCATGAGACGGAAGGGCACCTGAGATTTTATTCCCAGCTTTTCATACGTGTCACTGTGAATTGATGTGAAAATTACTTTGAACGCGGAGCAACTTTTTATCAAAGACTCACGCCGCACAAGTCAGACCTGGTTGTAATTTGGATTTTGGAACAGAATTTTTTTTAAATTTCAGAACTGTCGTTTAGAATTATGGGACTGGGGTAATTAAGGGATTAAAGGATTAGGCCGGTGATTCACAAGTAACATTATCTATATAATTATCCACGTAATTGACAAAATCTCAGAAAAGGGACGACCCGCCCCCAGATTTGACGCAATTTCGGGACGATCCGTTCCCAAAACAGCCATTGGGGCGGGTTGTCTCGGGGGCGGGTTAGCCCGTTCCCCTCACCCTCTGTGGTAGCGATATGTCACGTGGGGAATCCACAGTGTGGACACAGAATAAAGATATATATCATCTGTGGTGTGGATTTGTGGTTTTGATTTTGAAAAAACAACACGACCACATGGACTTAACATTTTTATTTATTAAAGTATAATTCAACCATACGTACGTATTCTTTTCATGGTTTCTTCATTCTGGACCTGATGACGTTTCAGCAATGAAAGTGTTACCTACCTGTCTTTGTGTCGGCTATAATGTGAACCGTTGTCATGCTGGGCAGTGACAACGCAAAAAATCCAGTGTCCTAACTTCGTTGCAACTCGGCTAAAATTCTGTACAATTCCCCCTTTTTAAAGTATACTGTGTTTTCCGAATAAACTGTTTAACACGATCAAGTGTACTCAACTTAAATTAAAACTGAAGATTTTGACAAATTCTGGGCCGAATTTTTCTGTCGGACAAAATATCCGACCGACACTGTTTGTCGGCGGTCATAGGCATATTTTCGTCGGACAAATGACCGTGTCCGGACGCTTATTTCCAGGCCTGCCCCCCCCCCCCCCCAACACCTTAAATCCAACTTTATATACATTTGGTCTGAGGGTATTTTGTCCGAGGGTATTTTGTCCTACCCATTGAGGGTATTATGTCCTAAGGGTATTTTTTTTAGGGTATTATGTCCTAAGGGTATTTTTGTCCGAGGGTATTTTGTCCGGATACCTAAATAAATACCAATAAGATAATCAGGGGTGTTTAAGCTACAAATTACAACATGTTGTAGTGCAAACATCCCTGATTTTCATGTTGATGATTCACATGTTTACTATTTCAAAGTACTGTTGAGGTTCAACAAATTTGAGAAACGTGCAGTTTGTAGGCCATGGAATTTTTAATTTCAAAAGACAAAATTCAAATTCCAGAATTTTCTCTCCAAAAGCAAAGACCACTGAAATTCACACCATTCAGTCAACAGGCCAACTTGAAGCTTCAACTTCATTTACTTCAAGTTACCTCGCTGACTAATAGTGTGAATTTCAGTACTTTTGATGAAGGCCCTTAAATGGAAGTTGTTAAAACTCGAACAATGATCTGAAAAAAAATTAAATGAGTCAAACTGACCCTGCTCCGCCAAGTGACATAAGATGATAAGAAATCATCAGAAAAAAAAACCTTTCTCAATTTATGAGTCATGTGTCGACTCAAGTCAGTCAAGTGATCAACATACAGTACAGTGTTGGGTGATTTGAATGCATCTGCCATCTGTCATTCTGTCTGACTGTCTCCCACCGCTTTCTCAACTGGTAGGGTGGGTTGACTCAACTTGACTGGGTTCCATCTGCACTGTCAGCAATAGCCATTAGTTCAGTGCTAACTGCTTTGAATGCAGCTGGAAGTTGGAACCCAGTCAACCCACCCTACCAGTTGAGAAAGCAGTGGGAGACAGATGCATTCAAATCACCAAACAGCATTCAATATCAACAGTCACTTCAAGTTCTGACTACTAAGGCAGATGAGTTTCTCTGCATTAGATGCCTTCAGATTATTCCTATGATTGGAGGTAACTGGCTATTAACTGCACCAGCAGTACTGAAAACTCTTTCGCTGGGGACTGAAGTTGCTGGTATTTGGTATTGATAAATATTTTCTCGCAAGTATGGCGAGAACAGGGAATTTTGCAACGATTTTGTTGCCATCAGTCAAAAGGAGATTTTGATGGCTCTAGAAGTTCCTTGTGGTTGAAGAGTTCCAATTCGTATTTCATCTTAGCTCTGATAATCTCAACTGTTTCAAAATCAGATTCTTGTCTCTGCCTTTTCTTAACCATTGACTTGAAACTATCCCACAGAGTAGATTTTCTATCATTATCATTCCCTTCAGTTTCACCATCTCCAGTAGGCCTACCCACAATGTCAGTCATTGTCAGTGATGAGGATGCTGCTGATACACTCGGCGTGGAAGTGGTACTGCTACAGGAAGATTTTGAACTTAAACTTCCATATTCATCTGTGCAAGAAGTGTGTCATTTGCCTTTTCCTTAGCTGTGTCATCGGAGAAAGAGAAACCCTTGAAATGAGGGTCCAGATATGAAGAGATTGAATTAAGAGAATTGAATTCGAATTCACCACAGCGCTTTTTCATTTTTTTTATCAACTCATTCCCAAATGAGTCCATTTCTGTAACCTTCATTTTATCCTTCAAAATATTTAACATTGGGATAATTATGCTTATGGTAGCATAACGACTTGCGCTCATCATTGTGGTCACCTCTTCAAGGGTCCTAAGAACACCTACATAACTTTGTGCAGTTTTCCATTCATGCACAGAGAGATTATTTACTTCAATTGAGGACAATACAGCAGTTACAGGTTCACGCTGTTCCACGATCCGTTCAATTAAATAAAAAGTACTGTTCCACCGAGTGGGGCATTCATTTTTAATTTGTTTTTAGAAAAACCCATTGCTTTCTGCATTTCTTTTAGTTTGTGGGTAGCTTGTGCACTATGATGGAAGTGGTTAACTATTTTCTTGCTTTTGAAATAACAGTACCCAAACCTTCGAATTGCCAAATTGTGTCTTTCACGCAAAGCTGTAATGTATGTGTGAAACAATTTAGGCCTGTAAACTGTGATTGGGGTAAGAGCTTCAAAGCAGCTTGGCAGTTCTCCGCATTGTCGGTAACAACAAAAATGGGCAATTATTTTCTTTATAATTTGGAACCCATGATTGTAAAACATCGGTTAAAGCGTTTGCTATGTTCACACCTGTATGTCTCTCTGGCATAGCTTTAACATTACAGTAGAACCTGTCTTGAGAGATCGCCCTTTGGGCCACACAAAAGTGGTCTCTCAAGACAGGTGGTCTCTCATAACAGGTTTCTGCTTTTCTCAAGTCAGTCAAAAACCAACCACAAAATTCAGAAATGGAGAAGAATGGATTTTTGTAATTACTTTGTAGTTGTTCTTTTTTATGAAGTTTTTGTAACAAATTGAAATGGACTGTTATAAAAATTATAAAAATAAATTAGTGTTGAAAAAGATTTTCAACACTAATTTATTTTTATAATTTTTATAACAGTCCATTTCAATTTGTTACAAGATTTTCAACACTAATTTATTTTTATAATTTTTATAACAGTCCATTTCAATTTGTTACAAAAAGATTTTCAACACAAATTTATTTTTATTCCTGTCTGTCACATTTCAGGTATGTATGAAATTGTTTATTCAGCAATAATCCTAATCTTTTCACAGGGGTCTTATAAAAACATCTCAATCTTTAATGAGTTAGCAATTGAATCCCAATTAATAAGAGCTTTTAATACTTTTAATTATGTTAGTGTAACCACAACAGATTTTCCAATTCCGGAACAGGTAAAAAGTTTTTGTCATGGTTTCAGTCTTCAAAGGGGCGGTCTCTCAAGACAGGTCCATTATGGCATAAAAATACAAGTTGGGACCAGGTCACAGTGGTCTCTCAAGACAGGTGGTCTCTCAAGACAGGTGGTCTCCCATAGCAGGTCCATTATAGAGTAAAACCAATCGGTACCTGGCAGATGTGGTCTCTCAAGACAGGTGGTCTCTCAAGACAGTGGTCTCTCAAGACAGGTTTTACTGTAAGACACAAATTTTCCATCCCGAAATCATCACTAAGAAAGTGGCCTGTAACCCCCATATAAGCTTAATTTGCTACTGAAGTCCAATGATCAGTAGTTATTGCCAGGGATTGGCACGTTTCAATTTTCTCTTTTATCTGGGAAACTGTTTCATCAAAAAGTTCGGGTATATTAGATTATAACTGAGGTGTGTCCGACTTGGTAGTTGATAACAGGGTTGTATTGTCTCCATGAAAGATTTGAAACCCAAATCCTCCACCACACTTATAGGTTGGAGATCGAGACATATCATTCTGGCCAACATTCTGTCACCTTTCTTCTGCCGTGTATCACTCGGTGCCCATTTCTTCGTATCCTGTGTTAAACCAACAATTTTCATCTGTTTAGTCTGTGAATGTGATGGTGTCGCTGAACCAGTGGATGAAGTGTTGAGGTTATGCTGAAAAAAATGAAAATCTACTTAGTTGTGCTGAAAAATGAAAAGTGGACTGGACATAGAAATTTCGGGGAGAGTGGGGCCCAGTCAGCAGTCTTGTTGGTAACAGTCTAACAGAACGGTTATAAGTGCTGAATGCGCACGCCATTTCAGCGTTAAGCATGAGCAATGAGTCATGCTTGAACAAGAAATGGGTTGCCCCCCCCCCCCCCCCTGTTCACACATATATACCACAGGAATGAAAAAAATTGAAAGGGATTGCCCCTTATTTACATAGGTTACTTCCCAGTTCCCAGCTCAAACTATTTCTGGGTGCTATTTCTTGAACGCAGTCAAAATGCAGTGGAATCAGTTTTTAAAAAAAAGTACTCCCATCCCCCACTTCACTTGCTCCGGACCCGTTTTCAAAACCTGACCAAAAATGGGGACTACAAAACAAATCCATATGCCATATGGATAGTTTTATGCATCCTTCATTTTCAACAAGCTAGGCCAACTCACTAGAGTGACTCCACGGGCACGGGGAGTCTTTGTAGTGACTTGGCCTAACTGGTAAACTTAACCCAAAGAAAAAATAGTGATGTACCGATATGGGGGTTACAGGCTAAAACAGTTAAACAATATTTCGTCCAATTACCAGATTAACTGTCATAATACAAGTGGTCTGACTTTAGCTTAATTTGCATCACACTAACTTGTCACAGTTAAGTGACGCGCAGGGGACGTTGGTGTGCTGGAACCCCAAACCATTAGGCTGCCAGAGAGAGTGCAATACTGGCGGCTCAACTTCGAACGATTGAAAGAAACTGTGTTCTGGTGACGTGTATTGTCAACTTAACTATGAAAAAATGGTGTCCAGTCACTTAAGTATCAAGATTCAATAAAAAAAAAATAAAGTTCATGTCTGAGATCGTTTATATTATTTAAAAATTATTCATGGAACAAAGAAAATCAAATTTGTTGAGAAATGCTGGATCATTGAGTTATCAGTACAGTGGAGCCTACTTAACTGGATATCTCTTAATTGTATATCCCTGTTAATTGAATATAATTTTCAAACACAAAACCATTTACCATATCTTCAGTACAAATTTGATCTGTTAATTGCATATGGGTTATAGAGTAAACTCCTGTTAATTGTATATATTTTTTGTAATATGTCGAAAAAATTACTGTGACACGCACCAAATTCCCCTTATTTATCAACCTTTTTGGCCTCACTACATCCAATACAGGTATTTATTCTATTATATCCTGTTTGACAGAGCTCTATGAGCTCTGTCAAACAAGATATAAGAGAATAAATACTCAGTTTACCTCCAGAACATAGGAAACTGACCAAATCCCTGTTAATTGTATACTCCTGTTAATTGAATAATCTTCACTGGCAAAATGGATATTCAATTAAGAGGATTCTACTGTACTTGTCACGCAAGAAAACTATTTTTATTTTATGAAAAAATGCGGAATTCATTGAAAGTATTCAAAGTATTTTTGATTACCTCCCTTACACCACTTTTCTTTCAGTACAAAAAAAGACACCCAATTGTGTGCTTCTGGTGGCTTGATTCACGCATGCGGCCGCAGTTATGAGTTATGACACAATACAAATTATACAATTTTGGTTCAGTGGCGGATGAATGATTTTACAAAAGACTCGGGGGCTAGGAGTGGAGGAGGGGGAGCCGGGGTGCCAAACCCCGAACCAAGTTTACTGCACGTCAGTGCTCGTGTGCTTGTACTGCGAGTCAAATTTTGAAATTAAATCAGATTTCAATCATTTCATAAGATATGATTAAAAAGATCTGCATCCGATGCAAATATCCCAAATGCACATTAGGGAGGGGGGGAGGCACAGCATGCAACGTAAATTCAAGCTGAAAAAACTTGTGGTGGAGACTGGGAGGACAGGGAGGTTACCATTACCAATGTCCAATGGGTGGTGGGGGGGGGGGGGGAAAGGGGGGAGGGCTGTATGAGGCAAAACTGTATGAAAGTTTAATAACCAAGCCAAAAAATATTGAGGAGCCTGACAGCCAATGTACATATTTCTGATACGCTAAATAGTAAATACTGAATGCATGATTACACGACGTAGTGCGGTCGGCCTGAAATGTTTTTACAGGTTGGGTTAAGACCAACTTATGGGAACTTGGAAAGATGAAAATGATCAGGTTCCTTGCAATGTTCTGACAGAGCATGTTAGTAACACGCCGATTGAGAACTTCGTTGTACACGCAATACATATACAACAATGAATGACTGCTTGCGATTGGATGGAATGAAGAAGGAGTCATCATGAGCTGAATAGTAGTTACCGGATGGAAATTGGAAAAGTACAGGAAGATATGAAATTTAAATGTGGCTCACTGTTGGGTTGAATAAGACTCTTATTCAACCCAACAGTGAGCCATGTTTAAATTTCATTATAAGAGTCTAAAATTGTGAATAATATAAACTAGGGAATTCGAAAACGATAAAAGAACAAGTTTGTACTTGACGAAGAATGCTTCAATTTCTCCCGTTCCGATCTTTCGTTCAGCAATTTCTTCAGTTCTTTGAACGCTTCCTTATGTTTGCCCTCACAGTGTCTGGCTAAATTGCTTGTGTTTCCATGCTCAGAAATAATCTCTTTTGAGCAAAGGCATTTTGCTTTTTTGTCATTCACTTTTGTGAAGTACTGACACACTGGGCTAGGTTGATTGGTTTTTTCAGCCATTTTTACGCCAAACCGTACCACGAGGCCGCGAGATTGCATAATCACATGCCATAAATAAATTAACCGCGCATGTAACTAGGACAACGGTTTTTTTGTGATCACGTCGGTCGGTGTTTTTTAATAACTGACATCGAGTTGTATTCTCGGTTAACCTCCCATCACTAATTTCTAAGTCTTTCAAAGGCCAGTTTACTCTCAGGACTTGAAGTGGCCGTCAAATATTTTTGAACCGCTGTTTCTTTCTTGTGATGAGACTTGAGATGTCTGGATACCTTTAACATCTTTTTGTTACAAAAATAACAATTGTATTTTTTTGTATGATCACGCTTCCCTTGGTATCGCGTGGAGATAGCCTGCACCACAATACCACAGTCTTGTTCAGTTTCGTAAATGACCAGATTTCTTCTGAAAGTAAACAAAAGATTGCCTGTCATACCACTGCAAAACAAGAGATCCCAGAGATCCTGAGGGCCCCCATATGACATGGTAGCCTAAATATCAACAGAGGGAATTGATTGTAAAGAATATTCCTGATATTGAACTAAGTTATAATTCAGGCTCCCACAGGGAGCCCAAATAGGAGCCCGGGTATCTGGCTTGAAAAAACTTGAATCTCACCTACCCAAGGATGCTGTATACCAAATACCAAAACAGACGGTTGGACGTACAGATGGACAGACAGATGGCATACCATAATACGGCCCGCTCATATGAGCGGCTGTATACAAATTAGATGTTTAAACATTTTTGCTTAATGCAACCTCCCAAAATTAATAAAACTGAGTGAACATCATAAAATTAGTTTGTTGCAAACCAGCGATTTTATAATGAACATACATCTACATAGAAAATTGTCAGAAAGTTACTCATTTACACAGTTTTATTGCACTTAGGAGACAAAACTTTATACAGGTAGTTTTTAATGTAGAAATGATTGGACTAATTGCCTGAATTTGGATATACTAGCAGTAATTTATCCTCTTTATATTATCAATAATTTATGGGCATATGTTTTTTTCATAAATAGCATGTGGTTTCTATACAATTGTTGTATTTTCAAGATATTCCAAATTAGAAAAATGGTATGAAGTAAATGACATTTTAAATATGAAAATCTGTGACAAAAATGTACGACAATAATCAGAGTTTACCGCACACAGCAGTACAAAATATCTAGACACACAGTCAACAAAATAGGTGCTTACAGCTGAACATTCACATTACTAACTGACCAGGTATTGAACTCTCACCTCAATCAGTCAAAAGCCGATCGAGCGTCATGGTGAATACAACTCACCACCTGAAGCTCGTCTCAGCTGGAGCGATTCTACAACACAATGAAGAATGACAATAGCAAATACCTGTTTGACTTTCAGAACAGTGCTGGTTTTCACACACCCCATTCCCCTTGTTAAATGCTGTTATTTCCTCAAGATATCTTATCATATCTATTCCTTCTCTGCATCTGTTCCCTGAAATAAGTACAAGACCAGCGCTATTATTGGCTTATTAATTTCAAAGGAATTAGTCAATAAACATCCCGGAAAAATTCCAGACAACATTTAGTCCCACCAGTATGTGTCAAATTATTAAAAGTCGAAAAGGGGCATAACTATGGCAAAAATAGGATGACTTGAACTACATTTGCAGCTGCAAGGTTTCCAAAGTGGTGAATATACACTTGTCAAGTTTTGAAGGAATGGCCCATAAATATCAGAGAAAATCTCTGTTGAAGGCAAGTACTATTTGGATTATAAAAGATTTAATCTATTACAAATTGCTGAACAAATTCTAATCACCGAAAATAATCAAGCCCTCAACCAGTTAATTAACTAATATATATAGCAACACATTGTTTAAAATAAGTTTACAAGTGAATTACTACCATTGTTAATGCATTAAAGATATATACAGCGAAGTGAACCATCATTGCCAAGAGTATCAGAACATGAAAGTGGGTGTAACACAAACTGAAGTAGGTGTTAACTTAGAACCCAGTCCCCAATCATGTTCAGGTTTTTTTCCCTAAACTGCATATATCAGTAGATCAGATGTCTAAAATTGATTCTTCCAGTAACATAAAAAAAATTGTTAAAATTTTCAATTTTATAATTTATTTTATTTTACAAAATTTAAATACTCAATATCAAAATCTTTTAAGGACAGTTATATCAAATAAATATTTGAAATTATGAGGGTCGCGCTCCTGAAAAAATAAAACTTTCATGAGATAATTCCAAATTATAGAAATAGAGTAGATTTTCTTTTTTATTATATATGTTGTATACTACTAGACAATTTATAGCACAACATTCAGCCCAATTCCACCCCAAATGCGTATGTTTGGCATTTTCAGTTTTGGGCCGCACCCAAAAGCACCCATTACATCCCATGATGATAAATGTAGTCCTAGAAGTTCTGTAAAAAAACTGATTGCACTTAATTTCAAACTAAAATGGCCGCCGACAGCCACCTTGAATTTCAGACCACACCCTAAAACACTTGTTCTTGTCCCAAGGTGATAACAAAGGTGCACATGAAGTTATAATTAGGGCTGCACGTTATATCGATAAACCGACATATACCGGTATTCAAACCAATATCGATTGAATACCGGTGTAATTTCAAAAATATAGGTTTATCGTCATTATTTATTTCCCCACAATTTAATTTTCAAGATGTCTTTAGTTTTTTTATTGTACCCCCGAGGGGGCGCGGTGGCTCAGTAGGTAGAGGTGCAGGCTGCAAGCCGAGAGGTCCTCGGTTCGAATCCCACCTGCGGCAATCGCGTTGTGTCCTTGGGCAAGACACTTCACCCCCATTGCCCACGTGGGGGGCACGGTGACGCTGTGTACTACGGCGTACTGCACGTCGATGGTGCACCTGTCTTCAACCAATGCTAACCCTGCTTGTGTGGAGTTGGTATGTTGGGGAGCTGACAGTTGCTCGGTGGTTCTCTCCGGGTACTCCGGCTTCCTCCACCCGTAAAACTGTCACGGTCATGGTTAGCCATTGTGCAAAAATATGTGACCTTAAAACACCAATAAACAATAAATAATTGTACCCCCGAATAAATAATATTATTCCTTTATCCAAGGAATCGTCTGCTTGTGCCCTCGTAATATACAAATTCAGCAGTTGAAAAAATAAATTTAAAAAATTTCAACAAAACTATATCATGTGACCCCTCATTGGAACGAGCTTGTTGAGCTCGTTCTAATGAAGGGTCACATGATATAGTTTTGTTGAAATCTTTGAGGGAAATCTGATAAAGTAATTTTGAAAATAATAAATTTTGATATCGTCTGCGTCGGATAATGGTTTTTCGAATCGCATCATCAAGGCATGCTAATTCGTTCCGACTGTGATGCCTAGTCTCGATTGTGGTACTTGTGTTCATATATTTGAACAGTTTTCGATTTAGCGGTATACCGCGGTATTTTTTTGAATACCGATACCGGTATTCAATTTTGAATATTGTGCAGCCCTAGTTGTAATGACCAGACTACTTTCCATTTATAATATGGTGATCAAATGATTGAATAATTGACTGACGTATTGACTATACATTTGTATTTATTATTTTCCAAATTACATGCGTTTCTACAAGATGGAATCGAATGATTCCCTGTACAGAACAGGAATCGGATCATAAATGGAATGTTAGTAAGTCAACCCCAAGTCAAAGCGTTCCGATACAAATGTGGGATACTACATTCCTCTCCTTATACCCCCGCTTCGAAGAAGTGGGGGCTATATAGGAATCGCCCTGTACGTCCGTACGTCTTTCCGTCCAAACAAATTCTTGTGTGCGCAACTCCTCCTACATTAAAGAACCGATTTCGAAGAAACCTTTCAAACATCATCACTACTAAGTGAACATGTGCATATTCCAAAATTTTTGATCTGCGACAGTTTTAACCAGGTTATCTCTCTTGAACTTTGATTTAATATGGCTACATGAAATTCTTGTGTGCGCAACTCCTCCTACATTTTATCAATCAATTTCCTTATGGCCTTCGCCTACATGATCAGAAGTGCATTCCTCTAAAAACCCAAAGCGGGGGTATTAATCACCTTCAGTGATAGTTCTAGTTAGGTCAATTCTTCACATGATTATTTGTCTATGTAAAAGCAGCTAAGTTACTTGGGAGTACTTTTATAATACCCAATGACCGAGTACATCAGAACTATAACATACAAGTAAAAAAAAACATTAACTGGAACTTGACAACTTTGTCATTGCACAATAAATGAAAACTACAACTCTTTCTCGGAGCTCTCATGGGGGTAAGGGTTATTCTACCCTTATAGACTATGGCCTTAAAACTTGGCACACATAACTATAACTATAAAATTATTGAAACTTAACTCCTTGCACACTGATGTCGAAATATCTAAAAGTTCAGGGTGCAAATATTTCCCATAATGCAACTAGAAATTTAACCAATTCAATCTTGTTTGACAGAGCTCAATGATCTCTGGAGAGTGCGTTGGCTCAGTAGGTAGAGGTGCAGGCTGCAAGCCGAGAGGTCCTCGGTTCGAATCCCACCTGCGGCAAACGCGTTGTGTCCTTGGGCAAGACACTTCATCTCCATTGCCCGCGTGGGGACACGATGTCGCCGTGTACTAAGGCGTACTGCACGTCGATGGTACGCATGTCTTCAACCAATCTAACCCTGCCTGTGCTGCAGTGCGGAGTTACGATGTTGGGGAGCTGACAGCTGCTCGTCGTTGCTCGGTGGTTCTCTCCGGGTACTCCGGCTTCCTCCACTCGTAAAACTGTCATGGTCATGATTAGCCATTGTGCATAAATATGTGATCTTAAACATCAATAAATAAATAAATAAATAAATACAATGATCTCTGTCAAACAAGATTGAATTGGTTAAATTCCCAGTTGCATTATGGGAAAAATGGCTACTTCAGATCTGGATATTTTGACATCAGTGTACAGGGGTTAATAACTCTCTTTGGGAGCTAAAAGGGATAAGGGATTATTATTCCCTTGCACTCTTACACAAAATTGTTGAAACTAAACACAACTCGGAATTCCCAATAAGGTAACACTATAGCGTATTAACTTTCTTCCATTCTTCTAATACATTAAATAATTTTTGAACTTGACTGGAATATGCCTGTTTTGCATTGGTCGAGCATCTTGTGTGATGGTTTCTCGAACAGATGTCTGAACATTCTGTTAAGTTGTTTCAACTGCATTGCTTGCCGATGGTCTTTGTTGCAAAGTAGATTCAGTGTCATTAAATTCTGGTGTCTGATGAGTTGTTTGGAAATTTTCTTAAATCTTGAGCTGTTTCGGGTAATCTTGTATATGCCATTTGTAGCAATAATCATATTTCCTTTCTTCCCAATAACAGAATATGGATTAGGATTAAAAGGAGTTGAAATCTTTGCAGGTTTCTTGTCATATTTAACCAAAACAGTATCTCCAATTTGAAAATCATGTCTTATTGTCCTTTTATTTGTATCAAAATAATTTTTCATTTTTAGCTCAACTTTGGCGAAGCCAAATTTGAGCTTTTGTCATGGCCCCGTCGTCCGTCTGTCCGTACGTCAACAATTGGATACGGCTTGGGCTAGAGGCCGTATTTATGAACCGATTTTTACGAAACTTCTTGGGTACCTTTGTTATGACCGTGGGATGAGAACGAGTGTTTTTGGGTGCGGTCCAAAATTCAAGCCGCCATTTTGTACCGACGATGCAGAAATCTGTTTTTTGTACAGAACTTCCATATGAAAGCTCTGATTTGAATAATTTTTTGTATGAATGTTTAGTACCATGGGATACATCACATATAATACGGGTTTTTATCTCGTGCATAAATTGTGCAAATTAGACTAATTTTGATGTTTTTTGGTGTTACTTTCAGCACTGTAAGTGCAAATGCCAATATGGCTTGGGCTAGAGGCCGTATTTATGAACCAATCTTTACGAAACTTCTTGGGTACCTTTGGTATTACCGTGGGACGAGAACGAGTGTTTTGGGGTCCGGTCCGAAATTCAAGATGGCCAATGACAGCCATTTTGTACAAAATTAGGTGCAATCAGATTTTTGCACAGAACTTCCATATGAAAGCACTGATTTGAATAATTTTTTGTGTGAATGTTTAGTACCATGGGATACATCACATATAATACAGGTTTTTTTCTCGTGCAGAAATTATGCAAATTAGATTAACTTTGATTTTTTCAGTGCGACTTACACACAGTAAGTACACATGTCAATACGGCTCAGACTAGAGTCTGTATTTATGAACTGATCTTCACAAAATGTCTTGGGTACCTTTGTTATCACCTTGGGACGAGAACGAGTGTTTCTGGGTGCTGTCTAAAATTCAAGATGGCTGCCAGTGGCCATTTTGTACCGAAATTAGTTCTAATCAGTTTTTTGTACACAACTTCTATACAGCTCAGGCTAGAGGCCATATTTATGAACCAATCTTTACGAAACTTCTTGGGTACCTTTGTTATCATCGTGGGATGAGAGCGAGTGTTTTTGGGTGTGGTACGAAATTCAAGATGGCCACCAGCAGCCATTTTGTACCAAAATTAGTGCAATCAGTCTTTTGTACAGAACTTCTGTATGAAAGTTCTGATTTGAATAAATTTTTGTATGAATGTTTAGTAACATGGAATACATCACATATTGTAAGGGGTTTTTTTTCGTGCAGAAATTATGCAAATTAGATGAACTTTGATTTATTCAGTGCTACTTACACAATGTAAGCACACATGTCAATACAGCTCAGCGTAGAGGCTGTGTTTATGAACCGATCTTCACAAAACTTCTTGGGTACCTTTGTTATCACCTTGGGACGAGAATGAGTGTTTCTGGGTACGGTCCAAAATTCAAGATGGCAGGCAGTGGCCATTTTGTACCGAAATTACTTTTTTGTCACAAGTTCTATACAGCTCGTATTTATGAACTGATCTTCACAAAACTTCTTGGGTACCTTTGTTTTCACCTTGGGACATGAACGAGTGTGTTTTGGGGTGCCTTTGTTATCACTGTGCTATGAGAACAAATATTTTGGGGTTCAGTCGGACCCACTCTGGGACTCAAAAGATTTTTTTCTAGTTTAGCATCTGACTGTCACCGACCTTTACAATACTTTACCTATACATTTGTTACAGGCAACGGTCAGTATTTATGTACAGACCCTTACAATACTTTATATGTACATTTGTTATCAGGTCATTACCTAGATGTTTGTCATTGCTGTGTCACATACTATACATGTACATGTCTTTGTCTTGACAAGTTGAGCTACAGTGTCATTGATACTTTCATTTTGTTTTGCCACAATGTCATTACCCTCAGCTTATGGTGAAGAATGTTTGGGTGAACAATTTTGGTGTCTTTCATACATGTACTTGCATTTTGCAATTTAGTTTTTGGGGGTCTTCCAAAAAGTACAAATGGTGAGTATTTGGTCGATGAATGTGGTGTAGCACGATATTGCCTCAAAAAACTCAAAAAAGTTCTTGCTTCCAATTTTTGTGTTAGATATGTGCAACTTGAACTGCCTTCATTAATGGTTTATTAAAAGACTCTGCTTGAGAGTTGGCCCTTGGCCAATAAGGCGTTATTTTTCTGTGTATAAATCTACTTGTTCAGCACATTTGGCAAACTCATGTGAATTGAATGGACTACCATTATCAGTCTTCATTATTCGTGGAAAGCCAAAGGTAGACAAAATTTTATCAATTACAGGAATGACTTTGACAGAAGCTGATTTCACGATTTTGACAACAGGGTAACGTGAATGTTCATCAATAATTACTTGAAAGTATTCCCCTGTAGGTAATAGATCACAGATGTCTGCACTTAAATTTTCCCAAGGATGTGGGGGGGGGGGGGGGGGGGGGGGGGTATATTTGACATCTGAAGAGGTTCAAAATGTTCTGGTCCTGAATATGTTGCTTGACAAAGGAGACAATTTTTAGCTTAACTTGACATAGTCAAGATAAGCTATTGCCATCACGCATGCGGAAGTCTGTTAGTCTGTGACGTCTGTTCTTATTTTCCTTTAGCACGGGCTACACACCGCAGTTCTTGTCTGATCGTCACGAAATTCCATATGCAGGTTTGGGGCCATGTCTAGATGAGTACGTCCCCTTTTGGTCGTGATTGGGCAATCAGTATGGCTGCCCGAGCCCAAAACCCGAAAACCATTAGCACAGTCTACAGGTCGCATTTATGAAGGGACTTCATTGTAACTTGGTAGGATGCCTCTGTATAATGCCTAGATGAGAACGTCCCTTTTTGGGCATGATCTATCAACCATGATGGCTGCCCATGCCCAAAACCCCCAAACTTTTAGCACAGTCTGCAGGTCATGATCTGCCAACCGTGACGACTGCCCGAGCCCAAAACCCGAAAACCTTTAGCACAGTCTACTGGTCATATTTATTGAGGAATTTCATTATAATTTGGTGGGTTGACTTCATACAATGTCTAGATGAGAAAGTCCCCTTTTGGATGTGATTGGGCAACTGTGACGGCTACAGGGGCCCGAAGCCCGAAAACCTTTAGCACAGTCTAGAGGTTATATTTATGAAGGGATTTCATTGTAACTTAGTAGGATGACTCCAAATAATGTCTAGATGAGAACGTCCCATTTGGTTGTGATCATTGAGCCTTGATGGGTGCCCGAGACCAAAAACCTTTAGCATAGGCAAAAGGTTATATTTATAGAAGGATTTCATTGTAACCTGTTAGGCTGACTCCATTTAATGCCTAGATGATGACATCCCCTTTTGGTCGTGATTGGTCAGCTGTGATGGCTACAGGTGCCCGAAGCCCGAAAACCTCGAGCACAGTCTACAGGTCATATTTATGAAGGGATATCATTGTAACTTTGCAGGATCACTCCAGATGATGCCCAGATGAGATTGTCCCCTTTGGTTGCGACCATTCAACCATGATGGTTGCCCGAGCCTGAAGCCCGAAAACCTTTAGCACAGTCTACAGGTCATATTTATGAAGGGATTTCATTTAACTTGGCAGGTTGACTTCATATAATGTCTAGATGAGAACGTCCCCTTTTGGACACGATTGGGCAACTGTGACAGCTTCAGGGGCCCAAAGCCCAAAAACCTTTAGAACAGTCTACAGGTCATAATTATGAAGGGATTTCATTGTAGCTAGGTAGGATTACTCCAAATAGTGTCCAGATGAGAACGTCCCCTTTTGGTCACGATCATTCAGCCTTGATGGCTGCCCGAGCCCAAAAACCTTTAGCATGTCTGTAGGTCGTATTTATGGAAGGATTTTATTGTAACTTGTTAGGTTGACTCCATATAATGCCTAGATGATGATATCCCCTTTTGGTCGTGGTTGGTCAACTGTGATGGCTACAGGTGCCTGAAGCCCGAAAATCTTGAGCACAGTCTACAGGTCATATTTATGAAGGGATTTCATTGTAACTTCATAGGTGCTTTGCTATTTAACATTAAGCTCCTTTCAGGTCAAAGTACACCCATATGTCCAAAATTTTATCTCGATTGGTTGAAACATTACAGCTTCTTAACCCTTTGAACCCTAGCGGCCGTTTTTCCGGCCAGGAACATGATACGTCATTACAGTAAAACCTGTCTTGAGAGACCACTGTCTTGAGAGACCACCTGTCTTGAGAGACCACTTCTGCCATGCACCGATAGGTTTTACTCTATAATGGACCTGCTATGGGAGACCACCTGTCTTGAGAGACCACTGTGACCTGGTACCAACTTGTATTTTTATGCCATAATGGACCTGTCTTGAGAGACCGCCCTTTTGAAGACAGAAACCATGACGAAAACTTTTTACCTGTTCTGGAATTGGAAAATCCATTGGGGTTATACTAACATAATTAAAGGTATTAAAAGCTCTTAATTGGGTTTCAATTGTTAACTCATTACATATTGAGATGTTCTTATAAGACCCCTGTGAAAAGATTAGGATTATTGTTGAATAAACAATTTCATGCATACATGTACCAGAAATGTGATAGATAGGAATAAAAATAAATTTGTGTTGAAAATCTTTTTGTAACAAATTGAAATGGACTGTTATAAAAATTATCAAAATAAATTAGTGTTGAAAATCTTCAAAGAAGATTTTCAACACTAATTTATTTTGATAATTTTTATAACAATAAATTAGTGTTGAAAATCTTCAAAGAAGATTTTCAACACTAATTTGTTTTGATAATTTCTATAACAGTCCATTTCAATTTGTTACAAAAACTTCATAAAAAAGAACAACTACAACGTAATTATTCTTCTCCATTTCTGAATTTTTGTGGTTGGTTATTCACTGACTTGAGAAAACCTGAAACCTGTTATGAGAGACCACCTGTCTTGAGAGACCACTTTTGTGTGGCCCAAAGGGCGGTCTCTCAAGACAGGCTCTACTGTACGTCATTAAATAGGATGGCTGTTCAGTAAATGTGTGCTGCAAACCAATCAATATTTTCAACGTGCAGCCTCGAGGATGCACATTGAAAATATTGATTGGTCTACCCCAAATAATGAATATGGACTATTCTAATTGCTGCCATTGAACTGGCAAGGAAGATACCACTAGTGTTCAAAGGGTTAACATGAAGACATTTTCTCAAATTCAATCAGGCTCCTATCCAGTGTTCATTACCGACTGAATATACCCATAGGCGACAACCTCAAAGATAAGCTAAGTAAAAACTCATTCCATCCACTGGTTAATGAGAAGATATTTTTTAAAACTGGATCAATACGGAAACCGAATATTAACCTATGAAATTTTTATCCAATGAAGTCTTGATTGCTCCCAACTGAATCAAAGCTGAATCACGCCGTAAAATTACTTAAAATACAATGTCATGAATGGACTTAAATCGCGATCTTTTCCACGAGAGAGACACTTACATGTCATGAAGAAACAATGGCCGTTCAAACAATGGAATGCCCTGTTAATATCATTTGATTTATATGTGCATAAACCGCTAAATTCAACTTTCCCGTGACAGTGTGAAGGCAATATGAATACGTCATTACACATGCGCAATCCAGCAAGTTTCGACATCCCAGTTGTCCAAAATTTGGTAACGATTAATACCACTTACCATAGAAATCGGAAAAAGACATTTATATCCGATTTCTATGCCACTTACCATTTGCACGCAAAGTTTGTTGCGTTCACCGTATATCAAATAATTCCAATGTTTGACGGTGGGTGTACTTGTTTAAAGATGAGATAAGCCCTTCAAATGATTCCACAATATTAATATCTTTCATGCCACATGTAACAAACTTGCTTTTTGTGTTGGGAGTTTGGGGTCATCAGCTTATACATGTAGGTGGTAGACCTCTTTCACACAATCATCATCATACTGCATCACTACTTCAACAATGTAGCACTACTAGTACCTCAGCAGTATACGTGAGGTCCTAATTTAAATAATTGGAACATGCTGAAAAGCAACCCCAAGAATATACTGTAGCAATACTTCCCCTACGAGTATGCTGCAATGCAGCCTCAGGAAATGACTGCTATTACAGCCTCAATGTATGCTACAAAACTGTCTCGGCAGTACCTGTGCTGTAGCACCATCTCAAAAGTCTACTGCACCAGTAATAAATTCAGTGAAAAACTACCTCAGTAATAAACCCATACTGCTTTTAAGCATACCTAATCACTGCCTTGGCAGTATACAGGAGGCCTTAATTTGCATAATTGGCAGCAGTATAATTGGCCTTAATTTAAATAATTGGAACATGCTGCTTTCATGCTTCAAGCACTCTTCACTATTACTGCTGTAATAGAAATAATGTATATCAATGACAAGTGCAGTAAACCTGAGGTTGTTTGCCTCTTTGCTACTGGAGGCACTGAGTGATGAGGTACTGTTGTATGTATGCCTTATATATCCTGCTAGCTATGCCTGCAACCTTGCTTCAATTATGCCTAAAGTATACTGGCTTTCAGTAGGGGATATGCCATGCTTGGCATGCCCTTCTTAAACATGACTCTACATATATATAGTGTTACTTTGGGGTATGTGTCAACTCGCCACTGGGTCAACTCGCCACCGGTACTTTTTCCGTGTCAAGTCGCCACAGGTGGCGACTTGACTCACTTTTTGTGGTGAGTTGACTCACTTTCGACAAGTTTTTTACATGTTTTTCCTTATTTTTCAAGATTTTTTTTCAAAAATAAATGCTATTTGTACTTACTTTTTCACCCCGTGACCACCGAGAATGATTTTCCCATGAAAATGAAAAAAAGGAAGCTACTTTGGGGTTGGTTTTGATTGCACAGGTTGTTGAATCAGCTGTCGTTGAAAGGTGCTAACGGCTCAATAAAAGATTACAATACTGTTCTGGTGAAACAATAATCCGATGCTATTATCACACTTGCATGAATGCCAGTCCACAAATTAGTCTCAGTTATCCCTAGGCTGACCAATAAAATTGGGAGATTTGTTCCCACCCCCAGCCACACTCACAGCACACCCTGATAGCACCACCAGCTGTCAAACACCAAATACAAACTCAACAATCATGCAAAAAACTGGAGAAAGCTTGGAAAGACCAGGCCATGCTAACAGAACATAACACACTCGCAAACAAAACACAAACACACCTAATTCTACATACAGTTTTTAGTTACCTTTTCATACTCTCCCAACCTAACCGTTATGGTTTCTTGTTTTTTTATACCACCCCTGAGCGACCCGAAACCCTAATATTAGGCTAACTGGTGTTCGGAGTTAGGCTTGCGACACACCGCTCGATCTGGCTCCTCAGTATATTTTTCTTTTTTATTTAAAACTCTACGCAATAACCGTTATGAATTTTCAAAAATGTAGGGCACCTCTGGTCAAACTTGTCGACTGAATATATATCTCCAAAACGCGGAGACAGCTTATACTTGTCAAAGATGGCTCAATATAACTACAGCACTTGCAGTTGACCGACGAGGTCGACGATACTTGCCAAGGAATGTCAACGAGCACTCCGAGACAAGCGCAATCCACGTAGTGGCGGAATAGTCAACTTGATGATGGTGGCCACAAAATGGCAGAAGTAGAACCAGAGAAGCACCAACGAACCGCGACCGTGAATTTGACTTTCCCTTCATTTTTCCTCCTTCACCACCGTCCACCCGGAATCACATCCAAATAATTCAAAAACCCTAAAAAAGGGTCACAAGGGTTTCCAATCGGAAAGCCATAGCCTACTATACCCTGCGTGTCTCGCACACACACACACACACTCACACACCCTCACACACACACACCTAAAGCCACACACGAGTCACACCTACTGACCAATGATTATGTGATCAAATGTCGAATGTTTGGATCACGAATAAACTTACATTGTGTCAGAAACATGCCTTATATTATTTTTTTGTGGCGAGTTGACCCATGGCGAGTTGACCCGTGGCAATTTGACCCAGTTGCGAGTTGACCCAGTGGCGAGTTGACTCAGTGGCGAGTCGACCCGTTCCCTTACTTTGGAGGGGGGAGTGGGGGGGGGGGGGGTTGGTCTTAAAATGAGCTTGTGGAGATTTCAATGATTTTATTAAAAAAAAAACCTTTTCCCCTTAAGGTTGGTGGCTGGGTTGGTCCATTGGGTGAGAAATATTTTCCATCTGACACAGCCTTATCCCTCAACTTGACACTGGTGAGGGCATGTCAGCACCTTTAGTGCAATCTCTTGTTTTTCCTAAGTATTTTTTCCATGCTTCCAAACAAATTTTCATGCTGAAATTAATTTTTTCCATGCTTCCAGACAAATTTCCATGCTGAAATTAATCTAAATCCAAAAAAGAATATTTCAACTGACAAATTTTCCATGTCTAGCTTTCCGTGCCTTTTCTGTGATATGTCCAAGGAACATATGTCCATGGTGAACATCAGCTGCTAATTCCATGGAACTTGTTCCAAGGTAGCAGGGACGTTTTTAACAATCACACAAATTCCCTGCTTTTCCTTGGATTTCCTGGGTATACTAAGAAGAACTTTCCATGCCAGTCCCTGGAAATTTTAAATGGCAGGTAGGATGAAATAAAAAATTCTGAAATTTGAACCTGAATACTTATGAACCCTGTTGGTATCTTTCAATGACAGCAACTGGAAGAGTCCATGTTCATTATTTAGGGATAGACCAATTAATATTTTCAACGTGCAGCCTTGGGGCTGCACTTTGAAAATATTGATTGGTCTACCACACACTTGCACTTAGAATCCATCCTGTTTAATGAAATTATGACGTATCATGTTCCTGACGGAAAAACGGCCGCTAGGGTTCAAAGGGTTAAAAGCTAAAGTTTGATTCTGTGCATGGATCTATTTTATGAGCATTTTCAAGAACTTTCATGATTGTGAATATTTTCATGAATCAATTACGAAATTACATGAACACCTTGTTGATGAGCATTTTGAAGAACTTTCATGAACATATTTTTCATTAGAATTTTTATTATTAAATGGAGTTACAAGTCAGACAATTAGGAAATTAATTCATGAACTTACTAAGTTACATGAACACATTAGAGTTCATAAAGTTTATAATTAATTCATGAAAATATTTTATGAACTGTTCATCAACTGTTATCCATGAACATCTTTGGGGAACACATGAATATTCATGAACCATTTTTGAAGACTCATGAAATTATGAACTTCGCCTGGGTAGTTCTTTGTTTTCCAATAGTTGCATGGTTCACAGTATGGGAATGTGCTGACTCAGTGATTAGAGCGTTGGATGTTAAACTGAAAGGTTGATAGTTCAATCCTGACCAGGACTAGTGTTGTGCACTTAATCCTAAATACCTATGTTCCAATAAGAGTAAAATCCTAGTCCTCTGATTGGATGAGAGCTGGCGTAGTTTCTTTTATGTTTACGGCTTCAGTGACATATGTTACCGTCTGACATCACAACGTGAAATATTTGAAATGATGTCGCCCGTTTCATAATTGCTTCAACAATGGAGTGGCTAACCAGCCACTTAATTTTTCTGCATTTTTCACACATGCAGCAAACGGTGTTCCGGATGAAGTGTTTATACATTACACACCGATTTACGATTTGAACTGAGATGGAATGAGAATCTGGTTTATTGATTATTTATCCAGTGGCGGGGTTCACGAGAGGTTTATTTACTAAACCTGTGATCGTCAAAAGTTGCCCTGAACAAGGCAACTTTTAACGATCACAAGTTTAGTAAATGAGCCTCTCGTGTTTCAAGATATAGGTTTTGGGCTATGGGTAGTGTGTTATTGGAAAGCGCGGTGGCTCAGTGGTAGACCGTTAGACATCTGTGCTAGAGGTCCTGAGTTCGACCTCCGTCCAGGACTACCCACATTTTGCCCTTGGGCAAGGCACTTTATCCAGGTTGCTTACATGGGGGGGGGGGGGGGGGGGGGGGGGGGGGGGGGGGGGCATGATGACGCTGTGTACTAAGGCGTACTGCACGTCGATGGTGCACATGTCTTCAACTGCTGTAACCCTGCTCGAGCGGAGCTTGAACAGAGTTAAAATGTTGAGGAGTGCTCGGTGGGTCTCTCCGGGTACTCTGGCTTCCTCCACCCATAAAACTGTCACGGTCACGATTAGCCATTGTTCATAAGTATGTCACCTTATACACCAATAAATAAATAAATATAAATAAGTGTATTATTGGAAGATATACGTTATTGTGATGAGTTGACGGTAACATGGTCTGAGGTTTGCGGCTCGGAGCGTGTGTTCAACCTCGATGCTTCGCGTCTCGTTTGAACATAACCTCCTAGCCCCAAACCTCAGACCATATTACCGTCAGTTCATCACAATAACATATAATGTTGCACACATTGAAGCATATTGAATATTGATTGTGCACATAGGGCTCAAAATAAGCGGTGTTGCGTCGCTTTTTGCTATGCAAAACTTGCAAAAAGCTATACAATGTTCAATTATGTATAGCATTTTGAGATACAAGATAATCAACTGCAGCCTATTAGGCTGCAGTTGATTATCTTGTATCACAAAATGTAAATGAAAATTTGCAAACAAATTTGAAAACTAGTTCACTGATGCTTTACTTCTGATTGTGGAACATTCCAGGCATAACTCAGATTAACTCTCCATCAAGCACCATTAGCAACTTCATATGTAAGATGAATTCTATTGGTTTAAATTCTTCCTGTTTTTACAACATTTTGCATAAAATGTCCATTAAAAATAACTTCAAGCCCAACAAATAAAAAATCCCAACTTCCATTTTAAGAATTCTATTAAACAACCAAGACGCCAATTGAAAATATCCAAGTCCATGCAACATCTAAAGGCAGTTCAGTTAAAAAAACATAGTAAATGTTTCATGTGTTGCAGATCATTTGGAAATGCCCAGAAATGGAGGGAAACTATTCTATCTACTTAGAAGAATTCAATATAAAACAGCATAAGATAACTCTGGAATACAAAAATAGCTGTGCAATTTTTACAAAATGCTATTCATTTTTTGGAAATGTGTAGCATTTTGCTACGCAAAGAAAAAAAGTTATTTTGAGCACAGGCACATATTATATTTCACAAGTACCTATGTTAGACACGGTGAGACTATGTGCTAAAGCATAGCATGGCTGCAATCTTTGCCAACCCTGCTTGTGCTGGTAAGTTGGTGAGTATGACAGTTGCTTGCCACTGCTCAGTGGTTTTCTCGGGGGTACTATGGCTACCTCCGTCCATAAAACTGTCTGACATGTGACCTTGGCTGTTGAAAGTGTTGTTAAACCCCAATAAATAAACAAACAGTAGGTTCACGTAAAATTATTAGATGCAGCATTAAATACTCCAGAGCATAAGAGTTGTGACAAGAATTAAATGAAATTATGACACATTGTACCAGGGTAGTCATAAGTTTTAGCACAGTGGCCAGATGATGATGCTAATGACAATGTTTACTGATGGTTCAATTCAGTAAATTTACATTGCACTCACCATTTAC
The DNA here is from genome assembly GCA_031216915.1 of Pictodentalium vernedei. Classification (NCBI taxonomy): domain Eukaryota; kingdom Metazoa; phylum Mollusca; class Scaphopoda; order Dentaliida; family Dentaliidae; genus Pictodentalium; species Pictodentalium vernedei. The sequence continues at coordinate 39,496,877 of CM062294.1, forward strand.
AGAGGCAAGATGATAAATGTGATGCAGGCCTGCTTCCGATGACGGGTAAGATTCCATTGATGGAACAACCTAAGACAGGGGCAGCTGGCACATTTATGTTTGAATTACTAAAAGGTATGCAGCCTTCATCTCTAAGTCATCATGTGTTTATACCAGGTGCTTAGCTGTTTAAGTAACACTGCTAGAAGACGTCACTTGCTAAAATCATTGGTCACTGTGTGCAGTTGGGCAAAGGGTTAAACGTGAAATTGAATGGCTTGTGTTTACTGTGACACATGAGTTAACAAATCAGTGGAACCATACACACAACCCATAATATACTGTCTGTTGTATTATTGTATAATTCTGGTCTCTCTAATTAATTAAAATAACAAGAAACAAATGTACCTAAACTCTTGAAATGATGAATCCAATGAAATTAATTGTTTGTTTATTGGGACTTAATGACACTTTCAACTACCATGTTGATGGTTTTACGGGTGGAGGAAGCTGGAGAACCTGGAGAGAACCAACAAGCAGCAGTGAGTAACTGTCAGACTCACAAACTTCGACAAAAGCAGAGTTACAGTATAGTCGCCATAGACTGGTCATAAACCACACATGGGCAATGATATCCACACATTCATTTATCAGTTAATAAAAGTCATCCTCTGGCAAAATTTAATTAATGAAGCATCAGGTTGGACTCTGTGCTTCATTAATTAAATTTTTGATGATCGTTCAAGTAGTTAGGGTTTAGGATCTAATATTTTTGCGTCCGTGGAAATATTGTTCACCTGTGGAAAGTGACTGGCTATACTGTAGCAGCAGTGTATCATCAGCGTGCACTATGCTTAACCCTTTACCTAACATGAAAAGCAGACGACACTTGCAAAAAAAATTCTTGAATAACTAATTTTTTTCATTTTTTTGTCTCAAAAACATAGGTTATGACCCCTCGTTGGAACGAGCTCGTTCCAACGAGGGGTCATAACCTATGTTTTTGAGACAAAAAATGAAAATATTTTGAAAATTAATTGGCGATATTTGGGAATAGCGCTGGCCGGTTTTGGCCGTTACGTTGGGTAAAGGGTTAAGTTAGTACCTGTACCACCAGGTGGGCAATCTGGATTAAGTGTCTTGTTCAAGGATTGTACTGTTCATTGCAAGGGCACTATTAGTATACGTTGTGGTAAGTTAGTACACAGCTGCATTGCGCCACCAGGTGGGCAATCTGGATTAAGTGACTTGTACAAGGATCCAACAATCAACCTTTTGGTTTAAACTCCAATGTTCTAACCATGCCATTACGAGCCATCACGCCCCTTATAAAGTTTAGTTTTTCATAAAACTGAATTGTAGAATTTATTATTTATTTATTGGAGTTTAATGACACTTTCGTCAGACAAGGTCACCCTGTAACGGACAGTTTTATGGGCGGAGGAAGCCGGAGTACCCAGAGAGAATCACTGAGCAATGGCGAGCAACTGTCAGACTCCCCAACGTACTAACTCCGCACAGGCAGGGTTAGCATTGGTTGAAGACAGGTGCACCATCGATGTGCATTATGCCTTAGTGAACACGTGGTGAATTGGGATTAATTGCCCTGCCCAAGGACACAATGCAGTCACCCCTGGCAGAGATTGAACCGTGGACCTCTCGGTTTGAAATTCAATGCCGTAACCACTGAGCGACCGTGCTTTCTAATTATACAATCAGACCTCTACAAACTGGCCAAAATTGCGTTAAGTGGATCAGTGCTTCTTTTACTACAGTAGACAAGTTCTGCTTCACTGGTATGATGGGACCTTTTAATAGCCAATACATGGGGTGGACATCCTCAAAGGCGGACAATACATTTATAAATGATTGGCTAAGGCCAAAAAGTTATAAATAGGTTTTTTAGGCCCTCCTGAATGGGCCCTTTGGCTGCCGCATGCTCTCTTTTGATAACCAATGCTGACATAAAAAACTATTAAAATTAAATGGTTTATGTCTGATATTTTACCCAAGTAAATAAAATTGATAAATTTGTCCCTTTAAGCATTGCTAAGCCTTCTTGCATTCAAGGGACGAAATATACCTCCACCCATGAACATGTACTTTTGATGGCAAAGAAATAATTACAAAAATAAAAAATAAAATAAAAACCTGATCACCTGCATACAATTTTACACAAATTGGCCCAAGAAACGGAGGATGTATATTGTGGGGGCTAAACTTTGCATTGAACAGTATTTGTGCTCTAGGCATGATATTGCTGTAGATACAGAAAGTGACTGCCAACTGCAATGGACAGAGAAAAAAAACAAAACATGAAAAACGTCATTTTCTTGGCTTCAAATGAAATGGAGAAACTGTCTCCTTATTGTATGGTGGCGTTTCTTCCGGATGCTGGCTGTCAGAATCTGAAGCCGAGGACAACATGGATTCGTTGCCCGACTGGTCCAGACTGATAGGAGAGCCAGGGTCAGAGATTGGTTGGGGAACATCTCAATCTCCTGTGACTACTTCCCACCTTTCGACCTCCTTGGGGAAGTACGGCTAGGTGCAGGTGGGGTTGGTGGTTGAGATGATTCGATATCAGCCTCTCTTTCCTTCTGTTTCTCCTTTTCAGCCCGAGGGGGGGGGGGGGGGGGGGGGGGTCGCAAAAAATGCCAGGATACAAGGTCTTTTTCCGAGCCCCAAAGTGCACTTTTGCCTGTGTCATGCAATTGTTTGCCAAATATCATTTTACAGACAAGTAACTACAACCAAAGTGAATTCAAGTACTTAGATTCATAACTTAGAACAGAATAGAGCATTGATAATGTGTTGGGGGCTCCAGGTTAGAATTTTTTCCCCTATGTTTTACACTTCATTAGGGGGTGGGCCCTGTTCTGGGTCTGGCAAAAATTTGCAAAACAAAAAAGTGACTCCCAGCTATTTGGTCATGATTTCCACTCCTTTATATTTCTTCTAAGGCAGTCTGCCTCTTATTAGTGCTTTGTAGCTCCTATTATTTGATTCTTCTGTAAGCCTCAGGGTGCCTCATGCCATTGGTCTAGTGTGCTTCCATGTATGGAATAATTGGAATGATTGATAGAATAAAAATCTTGACTGTGGAAAACGTGTAAAGGTAAATATGATTCTAGTGACACTAACATAAAAAAATAAATAAGAGGCAATTCATCCCAGACAAGCCACCCTGGCGTGGGTCAAAGAACTTCGGTATTAGGTCTCTCTCAGACCAGCTGTACAAACTAAACATTTAATCGAAAAGTAAAGAAATGAAAAACAACTATTTCTTGTGGACAGTTGAAGATATCCAGAAGGGAACAATATATTTTGGGCAGGGCTTCTTGGTGGTGGGATTCGACTGGTGTCTGAACAGCATAGACATGTAGTACATCGGGATAAGGGTTGTGTTGCTTGGAACATGAATGGGTGTATATCTGCAATTCAGTTGGTGGAGGCGGGTTCCAGTGGTTACCCGGGGGTCTGATGCTGCATTTCCGTTGTGGCTTTATATGCAGAGAGATTGTTTTGGATGCCCAAGAGCAGGGCTGGGATATCAGATAAGTTGGTTTGCGGCACCTTTCATGTTTGGGAAAAGTACTTTTTTTTTTTGTTTGTTTGATTTAGGTAATTTGAATACTTTGTTAAACAGATTTTATAAATGGGGGTGGGTCCCCAATTGTCTTTGAGGAAAAACTGCGCAGGAGGGGTGGGTGTCCAAGACATGACTGAAAAAAATTTGCATTCCGGGGGTGATGGGTCCCAAAAATTGAAAATGTAAAAATTTCCACCTTGTATCTGCCATTTTTTGCCTGACCTCCCCCCCCCCCCCCCCCCCCCCCCCCCCAATGTTTAACCCCTTTCCTATCAAGCCATGCCTCCATGCACCTTGCATCTCAGCGTCTTGTTGATTGTGTTTTTTTCTTCTTGTTTCTGTTGTTGTGGGCCCTTTTCAGGTTGTCCAGACATTAGAGTACTGATCCTTCTTAGGGTTTGGACCAGTGCAAGGCGATGCCCCGCGAAAGGTACTACCACTATCATGGAAGGTTCTCGCTTAAATGTGATGGCAAACTGAACGCAGCCCGATCAACATGGATAGTCCCGTTTTTAGGTGAACTGGCATTCAGCACCATCAAAGTTTCTTTTGTCTGAGTTGGTAGGAAGTTCATGTCACTAAATGGGATGATTTAGTAGCTGTCACAGGTGCATCCGATCGCTTGGAGTACCAAGTAATCAATCAGCCACCTCTTTCGGAGGGGAAAGCCTCTTGCACTTTTCCTTACCCGAAGGAGTTGGGACCGACAGCCACCGAAAACAGGTATCGTTAGAGAAAGAGTCCATCTACCTAGTACAGGGGCGCCCAACACTTGTAGGCTTTAAGAGAAAAGAAAAAAAGCTAAGTGCAGAGATGAAAGTGTGGGGGGCAGCCACCATCTCCCCTTCTACGCCTGTGGTTCACCCCGGTCATCCAACTGCCGGGAATCCCTGTCGGTAAAGGAGGGTGTGGTATAATAATGGCCCTGGGGTAGATTGGTTACTGTGGTCTCGTGGTGAAAGTTGGGACCTTAAATAAAGAAATGCAGGGTTCACACACACAATTCGTTTATTAAACTGCTAGCTCTGAGTAGGAGAGCCAAGCAGTATATATACACCGCGTTGGGAGGAGCGGTGATATAATGTCTTCTTTCTTGTAGGCAATAAAAAATTCGCATATGACCGCTAATTATAGTAAAAGGGCAATTCTTTCCAGATGGATAGCTGTTATAAGGATTGATGGCTCTAGGTAACAATTGTGTGAAAATTAAGCGTTGGTCATTTCCTGGCCGAATGGACAATGTATCTTAGTAATTTTCATAGGTAATGCCCACAGGCAAACATTAGCATGGTAGTGGGAAGAAATCTGAGAGAGATGAATTACTGCCCTAAATTTATCATATTGACTTGAAATGGGGATTCTTTGTGACTGTGTATAATTGCCTTTAACTCTATAGCTAACACCGCTATGACAATCCTCAGCGGGCTCCTCAATTTTTTTGGTCCTCCAAAAAAAGGTGAAAAATTAAAAACTACATTGTGTGTGTGAAACCTTTACAACTAAGCATATTCTTAAGGTAAGTTTGGATAAAGACCTGTATTTACAGTCGTTGGTTCACTATGATCGATCACTTGAATATATCCGGCATGTCGCACAAAAATATGAGCCGAATATGGCTGTTTTAGAATGCGTCTGAGTTTCCAAGCATCCAAAAAGGATAGAGAGATTTTTCTCTGTACAGATATCATTTCATCTGTCAACTTGCTCACACACTGAAACCCATCGATATCAACAGTGAGCAGTGGTGGATGAAATATACCATGTACAGTGAGCAGTGGATGAAATATACCATGTACAGTGAGCAGTGGATGAAATATACCATGTACGTCAACATTATTTATGTTGTTTGGTTTTGTAAAATTATAACTTGATGGACATAGCTTTAGATTTGTGATCGGAATTTGTACACACGACATGCCAGAAGTAAACTCCATAACAATGATTGTGCCTTTATGACTGACATGGTTCTTGAACATCCTAACAAACAATATAATAATGGTAAAAAATAATGTACATAGAATGATATGAAAATGCAGAGAATCATTTGCTAACAGTTGTTCAGTATATGGTGGTAACGTAGTTGTATCCCTGGTTTGTCTTGTATCATCAAATATAAAGTCGGGAGCTTCTGGTGCTTTAGCCTGGGTGCTTAATAACAGAACTGCACCAGATAGAATTTTTAATTTATAAAATGTTATTAAGAAAGCAATAAGGGAAATTGAAGCTATTATAAGAGCACTAATGGCGAAGTAAAAATTGGTATTCAACCAGTTTGATGGTACCTAATGTTATATGACCAGATAATAAAGGTTCTGCAAGTGATTGAAATATTTTTTCTCTACGTTTTGTTCTGTTGATCATTTTATTTAAATTCAAGTGCTCTTTATGGTTAGAAGCAACAATGTCCTGAAAATTATGGTTATAAATGTCGAAGCTAGGGATACTAATGTTTGCTTCCGTTGAAAACAATGTACTACCTTGGATGTTTTTAAACTTGTTGGGTTGAAAAAGTTGTGTCAGTATAGCCAAATTAATAGGATGATACATTTCAATTTCATCTGAAGAATGGTGACAATCTGTTAAACGAACAGGAATGTTCTCGGTTTCAGAAGAAATTGAACATGTACATGGGACTTTGATGATACAAAACCTACAGCCAGATACTAATTTTTGCTTTGTGGCACATTGCATCACCAATGTAGGTGTTCGATAAACTAAAAGTAAGGATGGTGAAATTTCTTTAAGAGATGGTGATATAATGTTTGAAAGGAACACAATGTTACATAACTGTTTTATATGAATACCGTTATCAACAAATAACGCATGTATGTATGTAAAATATGAAGGTTTTACAAATGTTAAATGAAATTTACAATGGTATCCATTTATTGTGTCACACTGATATAAGTCTGACTAAGTGAGGTGCTTTCTCCAGTATATGACTGAACATAATATTCAGGGATGTCTAACAATTGAGTACCATTAAGTGAGGTATGGTTTATGGGCACCGGAACAGTAAATTCTTTGTATAGTTTAGAAGGTTTTTGATATGCCGAAATTGGGAACTTCAAAGAAAGATATATACTTCCATTCGATCGGACAGCTATAAAATTTGCGTTCCGGTAATAATAATAGGGATGGGAATGGACTAAATAAAACTGAGGATGATTTCGAGCTAAGGACTCGTGAACATGATTTATTCCTTTTTGTAGAATGTCAACTGGGAGAATTAAGGGTGTGAGCTGATGTTTAGATAAATTGTAAACTCCCAGAAGTAATTCTTCCAGTTTGTTTGATAAAATACTAGCATTATTTGTTTGTTCTAAAATCATTGAAGCGACGTCAATAAAAAGAAGTTGATAATTTTTGAGTGTTTTGGAGAATTGAGATGCAAGGCCAAATATTTCGTTATGATTATGCTCAATACCATTTAACAGGTTACTGAATCTATTGTCCACAGACTCTATGAATGACGAGTATTCTGATGCCTGGGTAGCCAAATTTTTTGCAATTTTTACATTTTTCTCATTTAATGCTGTAATGTGGGATTTTAAAACATTAATATCATCCTCAGTTGCAATGCCAAATAAGGATTTTGAAATGTCCCCAATAAAAGAAAAGAAGGAATGTTTAGATCGTGGTTGCTTGTGCTTTAGTTCCGGCAATAACGCATGTATTTGAGCTCGTGTTGCCCGTAAATTCGATAATATACTCGCTCTCATGGTGTTGACGGAATTGGAAATTTGGTGAGCCATGTGACATTGAGGTTTATTTTCGTGACATTTTGGAACGGAAGTTAAACTCACATCTACTGGTAATTTGATTTCAAAGGTGTAACGCCAATATTCTTCTGCCAAATGAATTTTTCCTTCATAGTGGAATAGAACTCCATAATTAATTCTTTGCTCTACTTCAGCACCTCGAGCTATTGTACAATATAAGACCATGAGGAAAACTGATCATATCAAAACACCCACCAACCTACAATGACACAAGCACAACAGAAATGAATCAAAATAAACCCGTGGGAAATTGGCCAAAAATCCCTTAGCACTATTAGCGTTTTACAGCTGTTAGTTTATGGTGATTTAAATCCATGTTATGTGCATTGTGGTCAGTTAATAATTTATTTTGAAACTATCAGTTTTTGTATTTGATTTTATTCATTTGAAGAATTTCGGCCTTTTTACTTGTTTTTGTTTCCCAGAATAAGTGTGGTTTATGTGGTATTCTTCCTTAAGGATATCAGGAATATTATTAGAGGGTTCCCATGTTTTATCGGTATAGGATTTCCACTTTACTAAATAGTGTTTCTTTCCATTAATAAAGTTTACCTTTAAAAGTTTTTCAACTTCATATAGTTGTGTAGAATTATCTGATGTGTCGAGTTTAAGTGTAGTATTGTCAGCTGGTGTGTCACTTGTATCTTGTTGATGGTATTTTGAGGTTTTGGGGTCACTGTATAGCTTTAGACGATTGTGGTGATTTCAAAAGACTTTGGTCACTGCATAGACGTAATGTGTATGTGTGGTTCGGACCTATTTTAACAACATATTATGGGCCCTTCCAATGACAGTGTAGTTTGGAAGATAAATTTCTTGGTGTTTTCGGTACATACATTAGAACTCTATCTCCCACTTGAAAGGTTTGGTCTTTAGTCTTTTTGTCATAATGGACCTTATTTTTCTCATGTGCTTTTGTGATATTTTCTGTTGCTATGTCGTTTGCAGTTTTTGTGTTTGTAACCATTTCTGTGATGGTACATCTCTAGACAAATTTTCCTCAGGTACTAAATTAGTGTCAAATGGTAAGTTCATTTCTTTTCCAAATAATAAATAAAAAGGAGAGAATTGACTCATTTGAGTCGATGGTGCCATTCGAAATGCCATCATTATACTAGGCAACAGTTTGGGCCAATTTGTTTGCTGATCATCACAGTAAGCTTTTAGAGCCTGAGTAATGACACTGTTTGTACGCTCGCAAGCCGCGTTGGTTTGTGGGTGGTACGAACTAGTGTGGTGACGAGTCATCTGAAACATTTCACATAATGAACTTATCAGTTGGCTCATAAAATTAGCACCTCTGTCGGAGATTAAGATGTGTGGGGCACCATAACAGGTAAAAATTTCATTGTATAATTTATCTGCAACTGCTTTGGCATCTTGTGATTGGTGGGGAAATGCTTCACACCAATGTGACAGACTTTCTACCACAAGCAAGATATATTTGCTTTTATCTGCTGTTTCCTTTAATGGGCCTAAAATATCCATATGCCATGTGGAAATTTTTTCAGTAACTGGCAGTGGATGCAAAGGAGCTTTATGGTTATGGTATGACCTTTTAGAACGCTGACAAATATCACAAGATTTTATGTAGTCCTTGATATCTTGGTACATGCCCATCCAGTAGTATTTTGCTCTTATAGCCTGGTACGTTTTATCAAAACCTAAGTGACATCCTCCTGTAATGCTATCATGGTATGACAATATGGCATCTTGTCTTAACTGGGTTGGAAGAGCTATCTGTTTAATAAAGTCATTAGATTTTGAAGCTCTTTTATTTCTGGGTTGGTAAAAATGAAACAGAACGTTATCCAGAATCTCAAAATAGTTCGATTCATGGATAATTTTTCTGCATAATTTTTCATCTGCTGGCAAATCGCCGTTTTTAAGGTACTGAACTATTGGTCCAAAATCAGTGCATTTACATTGCAGTTCGGATATCACTTGGTTGTCATTTGTCACACTGCATATAACTGATTGGGACACTGGTTGTACAATTGATGACTGTGTTTTGGAGTATTCAAACTCTACTTGTATGTGTGTGGCTTCTTTCAATTGGGGAATGTGATTACACAAGTTTATTGAGGTGATGTCTTTATTTTCTGCCGTCTCAAGGCCATATGGTCTACGAGATAAGCAGTCAGCATTGGTATTTTTCTTCCCTGGCCGGTGTTGAATGGCATAATTGTACCCCTGTAGATGTATTGCCCAACGAGCTAGGCGTCCTGTTGTTTGTTTAGTGGTTTTTAGCCAATTTAAAGCTCTATGGTCAGTGTAAACTGTAAAAGGTTGATTTGCAAGATAAACATGAAATGTTTTGATTCCCTCTAAGACTGCCAAACACTCCAGCTCCATGACTGTCCATTTTTTTCAAAGTCCTTTAAGGAACGACCTCCATAAGCAATTACATGTTCTCGATTGTTTTTATCCAACTGTCCCAATATGAAGCCAATAGCATCCCCACTGGCATCAGTAGTGAGGATGAAATCTTTGTTCACATTGGGATAGGCCAAAATAGGCGGAGTCGTGAGCATTGATTTTAATTTAGTAAAGGCTTGCTGACAGTCATGGGTCCAGATAAATTTGGCATTCTTTTGAAGTAATTTATTTAAAGTTGTTGTGATTTGGGAGTAGCCCTGAACAAAACGCCTATAATAAATAATTTGTGAGCCCTAAAAAACCTCTTAATGCTTTGACTGTAGTCGGAACCGGAAATGATTTGACCGCCTCTATTTTTGCTGGGTCCACCCTTACACCAGATTTTGTTATTTTATGGCCCAAATATGTTACTTCACTTAAGGCAAAATGACATTTGGAAGGTTTTAATTTAAGGTTTGCCTGAATAAGTCAATCAAAAACGAGTTGAAGATGTTCTAGGTGCTCTGCAAAGGTGCGGCTATATATGAGTATGTCATCTACATAAACTAGGGAGATTTTCCAGTTTAGGCCTCTTAATACTTGGGCCATTAATTGTTGAAACGTCCCTGGAGCTCCCATGAGACCATAGGGCATCCTATGCCGTTGGTAGATGCCGTCATGTGTGATGAATGCAGCTTTATGAGCAGTCTCGTCATCCACAGGCACCTGCCAAAAGCCCTGACTAAGGTCTAGTGTAGAGAAATATGAGGCCTTGCTTTGCCCTAGGCAGTCCAGAACATCTTCAAATCTGGGGAGGGAGTATATTTTAGGCTTAGTCACTGCATTGAGTTTACGATAGTGAACGGCGAATCTGTAGTCACCTGTTTACTTTTTTACCATGACTACCGGGCTACACCATTCTGAGTCGGAGGGAGAAATTAATCCATGTTCCAAAAGTTCTGCCACTTGTTTATCAATAACGTTCTTGATAACAGGATTGATACGGTAGAACCGCTGCCGTATTGGCTGCGCTGCTCCCGTTTCAATTCTGTGCTCAACAACGCTGGTGTGACCAAGTTCGGACATATCTGTGGCAAACACGTTGCAATTTTTCTTTAAAAAGTCAGAAAGCTTCTTTTGTTCTTCTTTTGTAAGATTTTCATTTTTGATATTGAACTGTGGTATCTCACTGTCTACGTTTGGTGGGTTATGAGCAGATTTAGTTTCAAGAGTACAAACAAACTGTTCATCTACATCACACAATGTTGCAACTGCATGACCAGAAGGAAGTGTTATGCAACAGTTATTTGGGTTTATGGGCCGAAATCTAGCTTTTCCATTAGTGATTTTACTTAAGCATCGAGCACCAGCAACTTTGCTTTTTGGTAATGTTGGTAACGGGTCTAGTAAAACTAAATCACAGTCAATTTTTGTTGGTACTCGGACTGTAATTTCTGTTTCAGCCAAGGGAGCTAGACTGACTGAATTATGAATTCTTGCCAGTCCAGTGTTTGGCTGAACTAGAAAAATTTGTTGCTGGCCATCATTCGAAATGAGTTGCCGTGAACCAAGATCCAATTTTGCACTATTAGTTTGTAAAAAGTCAATGCCCAGAATAACGTTGTAATGTAGATGATCAAAAACATAAAATTTTTGCCTGTAAATAGATGTACCCAACTGTATGGTAACTCAACAGTACACTGAATTTGGTGACATTCTCCCCCAACTCCAACAACTTCTTTGACATCAGTGTCTTGCATTTGCACATTTATGTTGTGGGGTAAGCCCCTTAATACCTTGTGTGTGATACAGGAGATAGAGGCTCCTGTATCAACCAAAGCATAAAGTGGTTTACCACCAATGTTCAATAATGCTTTGTTTTTCTCGATGGGCATAGTTAAATTTACACTTGTATTTTCTAATTTTTTAAATTCCTTTTTCTTGCTATGCCCATCCCAGGAAGTTTTGCCTCGGACAGGCGAAAAACCCTATTGTTTGGTCATGGACCTACACATGGCCTGAAAATGGTTCATTTTACCACAAAGATGGCAAGTGGCACCTAATGCTGGACACAGATGTCGTGGAGAGAAATGTCTACCACACCTGTAACAAATATTTCGTTGTGTATTATCATTTTTTTGATACCTTTGATTTCCTGGCTGGCTTGGTTGTAGAGGACGTGAAACATATGGTCTTGGCTGTCTTGGAGTGAAGTGCTGTTTTGGAGGGTGTGAACGTGGCTGATGTAATGCTGATCTCCTCTCCCTGTCTATTGCCATTGTGGCGTCTCTATGTTCTAATTGCAGTTTCAAGTCTTTTATAGTTTCAGTCAATACTGCAATGGAGTTTTCCGTAATTTGGCTGCTAGAACTGCCAGCCATTTCTGCTAAGACAGCAGCTCGTTGCACAGCGTCCACATTGGAAGGTTCCTTTTGAAGAACACTGGATCTAATGGGTGGCTTCAGGCCATTGATTATCACACCCACAAGAATTGTTTCTGGGATGTCATGCTGATTTGACATCATCTGCACTCTACTAATAAAGTCAGTAACACTCTCATGTGGTTGTTGCTGCTGACTGTATATATTAATATTAAACAGTTTCTTTGAAAATCTCTCTTGAAATTTGTCAAATAAAGTTTTTAAATCAGTGGTTACAGACGTTGGCAAGCTCTGATACCAGTATGAGGCATGATCTTTGATGTAAAAAGGGAAGGCATTGGCTGCTTGGGTCTCACTTAAATCATTGAAGGCCACCCACTGCTTAAATAATTGCAACCAGGCCATTACATTCTCCTGGTCTGTTCCACTGAATTTCTCTAATTGTACTGCAGGCATCGTGGTTTCTGGTTCTGGTTGTTTGAAAGTTGTAATGGTACCTTTGCTGCGTAGATTATAGTTGATTGGCTGAGTCATAAACTGCGAATTGTGTCGATAGTTGCGGGATCTTTTCATCTCTCCACCAGTTATAATAATGGCCCTGGGGTAGATTGGTTACTGCAGTCCCATGGTGAAAGTTGGGACCTTAAATAAAGAAATGCAGGGTTCACACACACAATTCGTTTATTAAACTGCTTGCTCTGAGTAGGAGAGCCAAGCAGTATATATACACCGTGTTAGGAGGAGCGGTGATATAATGTCTTCTTTCTTGTAGGCAATAAACAATTCGCGTATGACCGCTAATTAAAGTGCAATTCTTTCCAGATGGATAGCTGTTATAAGATCGATGGCTTTAGGTAACAATTGTGTGAAAATTAAGTGTTGGTCATTTCCTGGCCGAGTGGTCAATGTATCTTTGTAATTATCATAGGTAATGCCCACAGGCAAATATTAGCATGGTAGTGGGAAGAAATCTGAGAGAGATGAATTACTGCCCTAAATTTATCACATTGACTTGAAATGGGGGTTCTTTGTGACTGTGTATAATTGCCTTTAACCCTATAGCTAACACCGCTATGCCAGTGGAACGTCCCGTTGAGACTGAGGAAGAAATGGAAACTGCTTCTCCCCACTCCTCACTAATTGCTTCCCGTAGACCAAGGAAGGCCACCACTTGACGAGGACACTGACGTGGAAGCTTATGCATGGCCACACGTGAGGGAAGCCCGAATAGCTCCCCCGGGAACTCAGAACACCTCTGAGTAACCACCACAGAGCAACTCGGAATAACCACTACTGACCAGCCCAAGAAAGACACTCCACCACCAAATACCGATAGGACTCTGCCTCTTCCCATCCTTTTCTTTGCCCAGACATGACCAGGTAACATTACACTGTTATTGAGGATCGAAAGGGGCATTGATTTTAAGAAGGCACTCGATACAGTAGATAGTCCCATTCTGTGTGATATGGAACGTCTAGGTGTGTTTGACAATATAATTCAGATTTTGCAGTCTATATACCAGTCAAGTTACTTCCAAGTAAAAACCATTCAGGCTGTAGGACCATCCCACTTATTGACCACCGGCGTAAGGCAAGGCTAGTGTTGTCTCGCCGACCCTTTTAAAATTTTCATCAGTGACTTGTGTTTATGCTTCAATGTCAAATGCTTCCCTATCATGTGGTTAAGAAAATCGTCGGAGAAAGAGGCATGTGGGTTGTAACATGAATTGGTGAGGGGGTTCAATGCAAAGAGATCTTTGGGTGGTCTGCACCATAGTGAGAATCCAAGTTTTTAAGAGTACCTTGGTGGCCCCTTTGGGGGGGGGTGGGGGGGGGGGGGGGGGTACTGATGTTCAAGATGGGGTCGCGGTTGCTGGAGCATGGGGGAAAACTGGGGAACGGCAAGGAAAAGGAATGCCAAAAGTGTAGTCTTGGCGTTGGGGAGACAGCGGCCGGCCAAAGTGTTATTATATAGAGGTGGGGTCCACGTATGCATTTATGAGATATTAAAATTCAAAATCATCGTCAGCAAAATTTTAATTAATGAAGTACCAGGTTGTACCCAGTACTTCATTAATTTAATTTTTTGATGATTATTCCCATAAATAGTGTGTGGAATCTTATGTTATTGTGTCCGTAGAAATACTGCCCATCCGTGGAAAGTTAGCAGTCCACGTCTGCCGTACTGTAGCTGCACGTACTTTTCCCTATCAACCACGAAAGCGCATATGACAAAGCTGTCAATTTTTTAGGTGGTGTGTTCGGCACAGTGACGTCATTCCAAAATGGCTTCTGTCCTGCAAAAAATTGTTACAACGCAATAACTGACAAGTTTGAGCTTGACTCTAAAACACATGATAATACACTGTCCACGTACTGTATTATGAACATTAATCGTTCACCACTAAATCATCCTTTTGTTTGCCGATGACTTACGCATTCTTTCGGTCACTCCACGTGGACTCCAAAATGCTCAAAACAAACTAGAAAATTGTAATTTGTTGGACAAATTACGGGATTTCACAGTTTTTTAATATGAAATATTTATTTATTTATTGATGTTTAAGGTCACATATTTATGCACAATGGCTAATCATGACCGTGACAGTTTTACGGGTGGAGGAAGCCGGAGTACCCGGAGAGAACCACCGAGCAACGACGAGCAGCTGCCAGCTCCCCATCAGCTCTCCCTCCTCCGCACTGCAGCACAGACAGTCTTAGATTGGTTGAAGACATGCGTACCATCGACGTGCAGTACGCCTTGGTACACAGCGTCATCGAGCCCCCACGCGGGCAATGGAGATGAAGTATCTTGCCCAAGGACACAACGCGGTTGCTGCAGGTGGGATTCGAACTGAGAACCTCTCGGCTTGCAGCCTGCACCTCTACCTTCTGAGCCACCGCGCACCCTTTTAATATGAAAAGGCAGACTGTATTGTACACAAAACTTTCAATCATTTTGATTATCTTTAGTAGTTTACACCTAATAATAAGAGCTTTGTTACGGAGGCAGCATCCCAGGAGCCAGACGTAGAATCTTGATACCCAACGAATCGTCCGCATCCGCCCACGTAATATGTAAATCCAGCGGTTGAAAAAATATTTTTCAAAAAAAGTTCAACAAAACCATATCATGTGACCCTCGTTGGAATGAGATCGTTCCCACGAGGGGTCACATGATATGGTTTTGTTGAAATTTTTTGAAAAATTTGAATAAATGATTTTAAAAATAATAAATTTTGATATCGTCTGCGTTGGGTAAAGGGTTAAAGGCTATAGGTAGACAATAGATACAGAGATCCAGCAAATTATTGGAGAGAGCAGAGAAGCGTTAGATTGATTGGAAGCCAATTTCAGAAACAATACTAGAGAATTGTAATTTGGTGTACAAATTACCGGCTTTCCCAACTTTTTAATGAGAAAAAGGCAGACTTCATATAGCAAAACAATGCGTTTGAAATTAACCCTTTCCAAATTGATAGAAAGAAAACATCCAAAGTTGGCCAATTTTATCATTTTCAAATGATACGCTTTTTATAGCAATCAGTGTCCTGGAGGGTTAAATGTGAGACTAAAACATAAACAGCAATGTTTCTCTATATGCAGGAGGTGGGGGGAATTTGCAAAACACTGATGCCGGGGTGGGTGGGTGGTCAAGGAGGACAAAAAAATTTTTTTCCGATGCTTGCAAATTGTTTCCTCAGACACTTTTGGACAAAATTGTCATTCAAGAACCAATAAAAAGACACTCAAGTTATCAGGGGGTACCTACCAAGGGTTATATACGATTATAAAACTGTTATTGCTGCTGAGCTATGATTCGGCTTATAGTGATACAATGTATGACATATTGAACAATGCAAGTTAAAATGCATCACTAATTGCAATTATCAAACACTGCACTCTAAGGATAAGTTATCTTGAGGGTGTTCCATTTGATTAAATTTCTAATATGTTCACCCTGGTGAAATCGGATGGCTAAGATGAGGAGCAAAGACAATTGTGTGAAGTCAGGAACAGTTACAGATTTCAGCTGCAGGAACACTTCTGTACAACGATGTTTCCAGACCTATTACGAAAACACCAATGACTCTTATTGCCATTGTAGGAAGTATGTAACACAAAAACTACTAAACATTGAACCTGATTGAACTGCTAATTTATTTCAAACACATCTGAGAACACATGTGTCAACAAAATCATGTACCAGACCTTCTAGGGCTGGACTTAAAATAAGTAATAAATCCCCTCCCCCAACCCAGCCTTGCCCCACCCAAACCTTCGTCAAAAAAATCAACAGTTTGTATATTTTACAAAGCTCTCTGAACTCTGTCAAATGCCATATATATTGTTGGCTTCTACAATATGTCTGAACACACGGGGAGATAACTGTAGGTAAAAAGTTAATGATATGACATTCAAGAGTGTTAATGAATTACAAAAGAACACGCCTTAAGAGACCGATGTCTTTGGAGACCATGTTTTATATGGACATTATAGAGAAACTCACCTAATGTGGTTCCAGAGTTCCTCCTGGCGAGTTCCTCTAGTTGTATGTATATCTGATGAGTTGGTTTGCTGTCGGATGATTGTTGATTTATTTCCTCAAACACCAGACGATAATTCTTGTATATTCCGATAACATGTGCTTCAATAACTCTCGTTTAATTCCGTGTCTTTTCGGGAAGTGTTTCTCCACACTTGTTCCTCGGCTGTTTCCGCCAACATCCCAAGAAGTTTCACCACACTCCTCCCTGTTTTATTTTGATAAGCCCCCAAAATCAAATTGTAGCCATGGTGTAGCCACTTCATGATGAGAGGCTTTTTCCTGTTCCTTTTGGACAACCAGTCCCTCAATTTGTGCTAGAGCTGCCTCCTCCTGATGGCCCTCAGAAGGTAAAAAAGAAGAACTTGTTGTTAATCAAAAATTGTAGAGTGCCCGTCTGTTGTCTGTTCCAAGACTGCCTCGACCGTGGACCCTCTAATCTTGGCAAGTATCTTTGCAACCCGAACTATGAAGTTGGGTGATGAGAACATAGTTCCCAACTCTCTGCCAAAATATGGTGCGTCAGATTCGACGAGTAGTCTGTTACGAGGAACTTTCCTAAGAGCATCTTCCTGCTCTGTGGTGAAGGTGGAAGCTTTCCCGGTGAACCCGAAGTAGCAGTTCTTGAAACTTTCACTCCATGCCATCACCATGTCCTCATCCCCAGTAAAACAGTGGAGATGGATTGGTTGTTCTTCACCCAGATGTTTTCGGGCCAGATACAATCCCCGAACCATCACATCTGAGCCTGTGGGATCCTGCTTGTCGTGTGGGCCACGTATGTGAAGAATTATTGGCAAATCCCGCTCTGCCAATCTGAGTAAGTTCTCAAATAGTCTGTCTTGAGCACGCCACTTCTCGGGAGCAACGGTTCAATCTAGTCCCATTTCACCAAAGGCTGTTACCCACGGCCTCAGGAGGAAACTGCTAATTTCAGCTAGAAGATGGATCTCTTCCTGCTCGCTGGCTAGCTTCTCGACATATTTTGGGTGCACTCCCACAGCACACCTGGTTGGGACTGGGAAATCCTCTGGGCCACTAGGGAAGGTCTCTGGGTCGCAGTACACAGCAACCTGACCCAACAGCTGGACATTTTCATTCTCTGGCTCTGTCATGGCCAAAACCTCTGCATTGGTGACTGCGGCCCCTGAATCCACAACCATCTTCCGGAGCCGATCCATATGGAAATGGCTGTCAATAGCTGTGTACTTCACTTTTTCTTTCTCCCTCCGAACTTGCCTGTCCGAATCTGTGGCCACGATTGTCAGTGTCTGTTTCCTTCCACTTTCCTCAACTGATGGCATACAAGTACTTTCCTCCGTTGGGGACCACTGTTCCTGGTATACCCTTCTTGCTTCAGCCGCCTCTTGGGAGAAGACTTCTCTCTCCTCCTTTGAGCACTGGACTAACAACCAGTACAGGAAACGCCAGTGTAGCATGGATGCAAGGCTGTTCATCTGTGGATACATGGTAAATGTTCTGGGGACGCCCCAACCTTGGTGCTTGCACAGGGCAGTCATATCCTCACAGTACTCGTCACTCAACTCTATCGTTTCTGGGAAGGGAGTGTTTCTATTTATCTCCAGCCTCAATTCAGCCAGTTTGGTTCTGCCTCTGCTTCTTCTAACAAGGCTGTTCAGGGCACTCAACCTCTGTTGTGGCGAGGGTCGTGGTCCCTTTGCCCACCGGTTTTTGTACTCCCAAAGTGCTGGAGGAAGGTGTTCCCAATGAATATGCCTCTTCATTGATTGGCTCCTCATTCCACAGACACCACAAACTTTGGACGATCCCAGCAGTCCCCTAGGATCGATCACCCTCTCTGTTTTTGGACCTACAGCTGACTTGGGAGGTGTCCTCTCCCTCCTTCTGTCTGTCTTCCTCTCCTGGTGACCACTAGGAGATTCTCTGTGAGAAGCCCTCCTCTTCTCACGTGGACCCTGTGATGGTGGCGAAGATCGCCTTTTCCTGTACTTCCGATCGGGAGAATGGCGCCTCTCTCTCTCCTGGGGACACACTCTCTGCCTCCCGTACCTATGTTCTGATTCCTCATGGGGGCATATGTGGCTCCTACGTTCCTTTTCTGTGTGCCTCCCTCTCTCCATTCTGGAAGCCGATTCTTTGGCTGCGACCTTGGTTGCCTCCTTAATGGCAGCCTCTGACCTCCCCCTCTCTGCCACTTTCCTAGAGGCTCTCTTTACATAAGTGAGGTTATCGTTTATCCAATCTTCGTCCAGGTAGAAAAGCCCCTCTGCCCGTGCCTCACTTATCCAGCTGTCGCTCTTCTTCTTGGCGGCTAATTCGTGGTATTCCAGCACAACTCTTTTTGCATCTTCCAAGGCTATTCCTGGCTTAACGAAGAGCATTGTGAATACGTCACATGCTGGAGTTAGGATCCTCCTCCGGCAACAGTCCCGAAGGAGCCCCAAAGCTTGAAATGTACCTGGTGCGATGGGCTGGGGTTTGGGCTTGGAGGAGTCCAATACTGTTTCACTGTCCTTTGCAGGGAGATGCCTCTCTCCCAAACCCCTTACCCTTGAAGACTGAGATTCACTCTCCGTTTCCATGGGTGTCTCCTCAGAGGTGTGGTGCTTTCCGGCATCCTCCGATGCTTGAATGGATGCCTCGGGAGAATCCTCTCCCTCAGCACTCCGCTCCTCCAGCATCGAGAACATCTCCACCTCGCATTCGTCCATCAGGAGTAGCTCTTCAGGTGAGTCATGTCCCTCTGTTCTGCAATAAATGATGGAAAACTCATCTTCGCTACCATCTCCTTCTGACCTCTCCGGCCTCTTGCTTCCCAGTGAGTTTGTGTCCTCTGACATCTCCTGCAACAAACAAAAGGTTGGTTAACTCCCCTGCCCTGTGCATCCTTGCATTCAGGGCATGTGTAATCCCCTCTAAACCTGCTTTGAGTGATCCCAACACATGTCCCATGGAACCACTCAAAACAGAGATCACACTGGATCATTAGTTCCCCGTTGTCGGGTTGCTTACAAATGCAAAATAATGCTGTTTGTGCTGCCATATCTAAAAGCTTCTTCTGCCGTTTGGAAAGCCAGACTGGTAACTCACGATCTTTGCACTTCTTCAGTTTGTCATGATGTGCATTGGTGATGGTTCGTTTGATCTGGACCCTGTATATAAATGGGAGTAACCTGTCAAGAATCACTCTAGGGCCCTTCCAGACTGGGCATAATTTCTTAGCTTTGCCCTTCTTTGCACCCATGTCCAGCATGTACACCAAATCTCCAGTCTTGTACTCGTGATGCTGTGTCTTGATGTCATAATCCCGCTTCATAATCCTTTCGGTTGTTTGCAAGGTGCATCTGGCTGTGGCATGTGCACGCCGGATGTTTTCCTCCAGATGTTGCACATACTCGGGCAGTGACTGGTCAACTGAGCTGGGCGACGGGCTGAAAATCAAGTCGGCTGGTTGATTAACTTCTCTTCCGAGCATCAGCCTGTTCAGTGTGAACCCAGTTCGACGGTTTACAGCTGAGCGCATGGCTCCTGCCAGCAGTGGAATGTGGAGGTCCCAAGTGCGATGAGATTTACCCACAAAACACCGAACCGCATCCATAAGTGTTCGATTGAAACGCTCCACCTGTCCATTACTAGAAGGTCTGTATGGAGTGGTCCTTGCCTTGTGGATGTGTAAAACTTCGCAGACTTTCGAGAATAACTCACTCTCAAAGTTTCGTTCCTGGTCGGAGAATATTTGGAAAGGAAAACCGAATCGGCAGAAGAACTCACTCACCGCTGCTGTAGCTGTATCCTCTGCTGTCTGGGAAGGAAGTGGGATGCACTCCACCCACTTAGTAAACTGGTCGACCATCATGAGAATGTGCTCATTCTCTCACTCTGTCTTGGGTAGCGGCCCAATGAAGTCTAAGTGTACCCTCTCCATTGGGGCGCCAGCCTGATAGATGGTCAGTGGAGCTTTAGCATGTCGTGATGGGCGTTTATTCATATTGCATTCTTTGCAAGATGCCACAAACTGCTCTATCTGTCTCGACATTCGGTACCAGTAATTCTTTCCCTTGAGCCGGCCTTTAGTTCTTTCCCAACCCTGATGTCCGCTGGTTGGTATATCGTGACTCAATGACATCAACTCGTGCCTCATACACTGTGGGACTAATAAAGCTAACGAACCATCTTTCCGGATCCAGTGGATTAAGCCGTTCTTCAGTTTGAATCGCTCCCGATTCAAAAAATACCTCTTTCCCTCTGGGCTCGCCCTAAAGACAGTGGCTTCTGGTGGCTCCCGTTTTTCCAACATCCAGCGAAACAACAGCTGAACCTCTGGATCATCCCTTTGGGCTCTGATCCAATCTTCATGGCTGTATCCGCTAATTTCGGTGCCCTCAGCTGATATAGCACAGGTTGAAATATCCCTATCATTGAAGACCGTTTCTCTTACTGCAGTTGCCATGACATCGGGAGATATGGGGCATCCCCCAATTCCTGCCATATCACGGCGCTCTTGATTTGTGTGGCTGAACTGCAGTTTCCCATTCACGTGCCAAATTTCCATTTCTGTGATACCACCTGGATCCCACTGCCATTCCCCAGAGAATAGCGCTCGAAGGCAGCATGGGTCATCTTCTGAGTGAGACACATCCACTTCCACAGAGGGGATTGGTTCCTGACACATGTTCGATGGTGGGCACTGCACTTTCACCTCCTGCAGGATTTTGAAATCCACTCCTTGATCACCACTCATCGATTGCATATGTTGCACAGCAACTAGCGGCACAACGTCATCCACCTCCTCGACAAATTTGGCCCAAGACCCGTGTAACCTCTTGCAGTATGTGCACCCTTTGCACGGTAGCCGATCCAGTGGGACACCAAATTTGAAGCAACCACAGATATTGTCCTGCGGTATTCTGGACAAAGCATCGGCATTTGCATGCTCTGAGCCTTTCCTATGCTCTATTCTGACATCATATTGGCTGAGCTCCTCAATCCACCGCGCTACCTGGCCCTGCGGTTCTCTGAAGTTAAGGAGCCACGTCAAACTACTGTGGTCGGTCCTCAGTTTAAATGGGCATCCCAGGAGGTAATGACGGAAATGACGAGTTAATCGTATTATTGCCAAAAGTTCGATCCGGGTTGTGCAGTATCGTCGTTGTTCCGGCGTCAGAACAAAACTCCCAAAACCTATGACCCTCTCCTGGCCATCTTGAACTTGGCTGAGAACTCCCCCAATTGCCTCACTGGATCCATCCGTATCCAGTATGAAGGGGTCTGTGTCGTTTGGGAGAGCCAAGATGGGAGCTGTTGTCAAACTCCGCTTCAACTCATCGAAAGCTCCTTGTTCAAGTTCTCCCCACTCGAACGGGTTCTTCCCGGTCCTGCGATACAATGGTGCTGACTTCTGTGCATAATCCTTGATGAAAGCTCGATGATAATTTACCAGACCTAGGAACTGTTCTACCTGTCTGGTTGACTTGGGAGTCGGCCAATCTAAAACCGATTTGATGTGTTTTTCACTCAAGGTTATCCCATCAGGGTAAATGGTGCGCCCCAAAAACTCAGCAGTGAACAGTGTGCACTTCTTTGGTTTTAACTTGAGGCCATATTCACGAAATCTGTCGAAAACTTTCCTCAAGTTCTCCAAATGCTCTGTGAAAGATTTTCCAGTTACCGTTACATCATCTACGAATGCCAGGGCCACCTGCCAATTCAGTCCATGGAGCACCAGATTCATGGCACGCATGTAGGTTGCAGGGGCGTTGCAGAGACCGAAACTGAGACGCTTAAATTCAAACAATCCATATTTGGTAATGAATGCTGTCTTGTGCCGGTCTTCCTCGGCCATCTCTATTTGGTAGTATGCAGAGTTAGCATCCACTTTGACAGCCACTTATTCCCGGCAAGTGCATCCAGGCAATCTTCAACAAGTGGAAGTGGGTAGGTGTCCTTCCGAGTGACCACATTCAATGCACGGTAGTCAATACACCATCTCACGCCACCGCAACGTTTTCGTACCAGTACCGGTGCTGCGGCCCACTCTGAAGTTGAGGGTTGTATGACGTCGGCTTCTAATAGTTTCTCCAAGTGGTCCTTCTCTTCATTGACAAAGCTCGCCGGTGTCCTCCTCATTCGTAATTTTACAGGCTTGGAATTGCCAGTGTCTATCCTATGCTTGATTGCTGAAAAACTACCGAGGTCGAATTCGTGTTCTGCGAATACATCTTCGTACTCTACGAGCAATCTTTTTAATGCGGCTTTCTCTTCATCCTGTAGCAGCATTGACGATCTTTCAAATAGCCCTTGTAGTGGTGTGGGTAGTTCCCCATAACTTCTAGGTTCAAGTGCCACTGATCCCCCACTGCCCATTTCTTGTCCAAATGGGTCGGAGGGCTCTTCTGTAGGCTGTAATTTGTTTCCGGCGGTAGGAAAATCTGTTTCTGTTGCGGCCCTTTCAGTGCCCAAAGAGCCGGTCGTTATCTTCATGCAACCGGTTTCTGTCAGCTCGTCATTCATGACAGTGTCACTAAGCACATCAGCCCTGTGTGCCCATCCAATTATGGCTCCCTTCTTGAGTGTAATTGAATGGCTCCCAACATTGAGAAGACAGACAATTGGTTCTTTGCCGCCTGGATGTAGTGAGCGAGGTGAGAATGTGCCCCATCCACAAACTGGCTCCACCACATACTCAGCTGCCATATCCGTGGTCTTGCAGACTACACGAGCCACCGACCCTGGGGGAACCACGGTTTTTTTTGGTAACCATACTTCGGCGCCGTTTGCCTTCGTTGCTGAAGATAATGGTAACCTCTCTCCGGCAACGTCAATTTCTGGTTTCACTAAATCTATCTTGATCTCATGCTTCATTAAAAAATCTAATTCCAACAGCATTTGATCATGTATGGGTGTGACATACACTGGCTGGGACCATGAATATGCCCCTATTTTCATATCCACACCACACATCCTGGCATTGACAGCTGTTTCCCAGCAGTATGCAACCTGACCTCCTTAATTACCGGTGGGTCCTCTTTAAGGTGCCGTAATGTTTCCTCTGAGATAATGGTAACTTCGGATGCCGTGTCCACAACAGCCATGGTAACCAAGCCGCCTATGGATTACCGATGTCCTCAACATAGAATCGGACCAGAGTTGTTTCACGGTGACGTTCTCTCTATGATGATGCCCTCTAAGCTCGTCTTTCCACATTGAGAAGAACTGATCCTTCAAAAATGAGGGATTTTTCATGTTGTTTTTAGACTCTTCTTGGTGAGGAGTCACTTTCACCTGAATCAGTACTTCCCTGTCTGTTCCACCAGTCATCAAGTTAGGATCTTGTCCCGTAGGATGAATGTCTTTGAGATAGCACCCTGGATCCTCACTTCCTGTGCACGATAACACCTGGGATGATTTGTTCATTTCCTCGTCCCAAATGTCATCTGACCCAGAGTAGGAGTCTTCGTCATCTGTGTCAACTTCATCCAAGTCAAAAGCAGAAGCGTGATCACGCATTTGACTCAATGCGTGACCCATCTCACCCGTGACTTGGCATTCTTCAACCACTAGGCCATTGTCATCGTAGGTCACCTTTAGGCCTGGGAAGGTGACCTCCTCCCGTTTAAATCACCAAACGAGACCTTTGCACCTTTCCGTTCTGTTGACCTTGGACTTGCTCTAGCGTTTTCAGAATTTTTCGACGGGCAGTCCCGGATAAAATGTGTCCCTGACCCACATCCGTAGCATAGCCCTCGTTCTTGTGATGGAGAGCGTGATCGCCTCTCCTTGAAATTAGACCGGCGATCACTTGCCTCTTCGGATGACTGAGCGCCTTTCGATTCAAACAATTTCTCCAACTTGCTGTTGATTAACTCAAGTTTCTGGTCAACATACCTCTCCCTCTCTTTTCTTTCTTGGCGTTCTCTTTCGAGGGCAGATTCAAGCTGCTCCATTCTGGAAGCCATTTTATCCAATGACTTATGCTGTAAATCGTTGTCATGTTGCCGACGAGACTCCTCGTTTTCATGCGGCGAAGGACTACGTGGCCTGTAACCAGGGCGGGTTAGCTGGGTTAGCTGGGTTCGCGCTAAACCACACCCATTATTCAGTGTTGAGTCATCTTTTTGATTTTGTGATCCATAGACTGCGTTTGCTGTGTACTGGTACCAGCGCATCTTGTCAATGGCATCCTCAAGTGTTCTTGGTCGGTCATTGGCTACGTGCTGCCCGGCTTTTTGATCCAAGGCCCCATGGCAGAAATGCATGGACGCCTGCTCAGGAAGATGTGCAAACGCTGTTGTAGCCATCTCCAGGACTCGATCTGCCCACACCTCGATGCTCTCATCTGGCAGCTGCACAGCTTGGGAGAACTTAACCTGTGCTGTTTCGGGCAATTCTTTTATGCCAAAACGTTTCTCCATTCTTCGGAGCAGATCCACTGCCTGGATATTTGGGTTCTGTTTGAGCAGCACACCATAATACTCGCTTGCTGCTCCCTCCAGGCACCAGCAAAGATTATCGGTCATTTCCTCTGCTGTCCAGCCCTGCGGCAGGCTATATTTATTAAACTTCGTGCGGAATAGTGACCATCCCGTCTTTCCATTGTACATTAATGACCGTGGGATTTTTCCAATGTTCCTGCGATTTCCACAATTGCCGTGGTCCTGGGTGCAAGTGTCACACCTATACCCATCGCAATTCTGTAAGTTTTTCCCACATGCATCTCGGGTATAATCTGGATACTTTGATTTGCCACAAATGTTATCCCTCTGTGGCAGAACAGGTTCATAGCGCTGTGTATCCCTGCTCCATAGGGAACCCTCATGATCTGCCGGGTGTCTCGAACCACCGCGATTGTACCCATCGCGGTTGTCCTCAACACAATCCTTGTAAAAGTCTCGGCCCTCATTGGTGAAGTCATCTGAAGTCCTTGCAGAGATGGACCAACCTCCTTTGTGAGTATCCTGGGAAAACCAACCGTGATCTCTGCCATGGTAGTTTGGTCCATCGAGAGTGGTTCCATCCCGATTATTTCCAGTACGGTTCCTATGAAAATGTTGATCTTCGGGACTTCTACCAGAGTTGAATTTTTCATGGTGATGAATGTCATTACTTCTTCTGAAATTATTCCCATCGCGGGTAGATTCATCGCGATATTTGCTGTAGTATGTGCCATCGTGATTATGCAGATCACGAGTCCTCTCGTAGCGTGGGCCATCACGACATCTGTTGTACCAAGACCCATCGCGGGTGTAATCATCGTGGTATCTATCCGTGCTACTGTCACGATGAGAATCCTTGGAATTTCTTATGTGTCCCTCTGCTGAAAAATCGCGGTGATACATTTTCTCATCACTGCCCTCTTTTCTGTGGTATGAAGACTCAGATGGTGTATCATCTCTTATGTCCCCAGGCATGAAATCTCTACCTCGGTTTCGTGGAACGTGCTGTGGTGGCGGGCCTGCTAAATTTGATTTGGTGATTGCCACCCCAATTGCTTTAGTGAAGCCATCATCTCCACATAATATTGACTCATGAGAGCGCTCCAGTTTTAAGATCATGTCCCTGCTCTCTGTGCATGTTTCTCTCTCATCGTTGCAGCCAGGGTCACGTTCTTCAAAATCAATTAGATCAAGCAATTGCTGAGATACTCTAATGTGCGGTGTGGCACAAAACTGTTCCATTGTGATGTTCCCAAAAGTTTCTCTCCTCCATAAAATTTGGGCTGCAATTTTGCGCCCGACCCCTGGCAGATCAAGCAGAGTCTTGTATGAGCATTGGTTAATTTTTACTCTCTCTCCCTTCCTCAATGTTTGTTCTTCATCAGACATGGCTAAGCAATTTGATATCAATTTCCAAAATAAAATATTCTCAAATAAAATGTACTTTGAGGTCACAATGTAATACCCGGTATTGTCAAGTTTTATTGATAAAACAAATGTGCAAATGGAATAAGTTCGCAGTCCCGAACGATAAGTTCAATTGCTGATGAGAATATGTAAACAATAATTCAGTAATCTCCCTTGATATGCACAACAGCTGAGCGATGAAGGGGAAATAACTGCTTAGCGTATCTCCACCAAATTGAAGGTAAAATATTAGGCGCGACCTGACCAGGTCACAAATCAATCAGTTGTCGAAATTTTGATGATATTCGAGTGGAAATAGCGTCGAAACCGTTCACATACAAGGTAAACGTAGCTATATGGTGAATTTACATTGCATTGTTGAAACGACGAACGTCCTGGGTCGTCGCGTACGCCGTGACACGAAAACGCGTAACAGCCCCTTGTTTTCTTCGTCTGTCGACGACGTCAGTATAGAAAAACTCACCTAATGTGGTTCCAGAGTTCCTCCTGGCAAGTTCCTCTAGTTGTATGTATATCTGATGAGTTGGTTTGCTGTCGGATGATTGTTGATTTATTTCCTCAAACACCAGACGATAATTCTTGTATATTCCGATAACATGTGCTTCAATAACTCTCGTTTAATTCCGTGTCTTTTCGGGAAGTGTTTCTCCACACTTGTTCCTCGGCTGTTTCCGCCAACATCCCGAGAAGTTTCACCACAACATACATACGTGGACATACCAGCTTTACTCTATATTTGATTTGTTATGGGAGACCATCTGCCTTAACCCTCTGCACTCTGATGTCAAAAAAACAAAATTTCAAATTTCAAATTTCAAATTTTTCCCATAATGCATCTAGGAAGTTAACCAATTCAATCTTGTTTGACAGAGCTCATTGAGCTCTGTCAAACAAGACTGAATTGTTTAAATTCCTAGTTGCATCATAGGAAAATTTTGCTGCTCTAAATTGTCATATTTTGACATCAGCGTGCAGAGGATTAAGAGACGACTTTGGTCTGATAAAACGGATGTTCTTTCAAGACCTGTCCTACTGTACAAGCTCAATCACTCAATACTGTATGATAAAATTGGTTATGGTGCAGTATGGTGGGAAGGATGATGCAGAAGCATGTATTTAGTGGGGGTGGGTGGTTCAGATAACCCCCGGAAAAAAATTGTAAAACTGGAAAAAAATTACATGGGGTGTGTGGGTCCTCCGACTGGTCAAAAACAAAAATCGGCATCACTAGCCATCAGTGTCTGCAAATTTTTTCCTAATAAAGTTGTGTGGCTTTGGATTTATTGACAGGAAAAATGAGTATCCTTTAAAGCATCGCATGGTGGCCGAATTTTATTAGCTCACCTGACTGAAAGTCAGGGTGAGCTTTTCTTATCACTCTTCATCCGTCGTCTGTCGTCCTGCGTGAAGGTGGTGTTTGAGCCTCTTTCTCCTAAACCACTGGCCACATTTTAATTAAATTTCATGTAAGTAGTGGTTATATAGGGGCATTTTGGATTTTTATCCAAATTAGGTTTCAGCTCATATTGAGCAGAGGTGTGGGGAAAAAATGACCAAATTTTTTTAAAATCTTCTTCTAATGAACCACCATTAGCAGAGACTTGATATGTGGTATACAGAGTCCTTTTGAGGTTTTGAATCAAATTTGTTCAAGAGAAGTTTGTCGGGCATTATTTGCCTTCGTTATGGGAGGGGCAAAAATTTTGGCCACGCCTAAAATTTCTCTTTCCAGAACCATGAGTCCGATTTGAACCAAATTTGATATGAGATGATAATGGGTCATAAGTAGTTGATTGATGCAAAAAAAAATTTTCTCATTGCCGCGTGGGAACCCCGGGAGCTAAAAATAGGAAAAACCTTAAAACTGCCATATCTCCAAAAGTACACGGCACAGAGAATTCTTATTTTGTATAAAGCTTACTTCCATCCAGTAGAATAGAATAGTTAAAAAAATCCCTATCGGTTTAATCACAAGGTACTTTTTTTGAGGACTTTGAAAAAGTGCCGAGATTAAAAAATCTTCTTCTCCAGATCCAGCAGGCAGAATCTTTTGATATTGGGTATGCAACATTGTGGGGTGGATCTGATTCAAGTTTTGTTCAAATCGGCCTCCTGGGTTTATATTTGGGCTCAGTATAGGAGCCCAAATTTCAACTTAGTGCATTTCAGGCAAATTTCTTCAAAAATCTTCTTCTCCAGATACAGCAGGCAGAATCTTTTGATATTTGGTATGCAACATTGTGGGGTGGATCTGATTTAAGTTTGTTCAGATTGGCTCCCTAGATTTATATTTGGGCTCACTATGGAAGCTCGAATTCGAACTAAGTGCATTTCGGGCAAATTTCTTCAAAAATCTTCTTCTCCAGATCCAGCAGGCAGAATCTTTTGATATTTGGTATGCAACATTGTGGGGTGGATCTGATTCAAGTTTGTTCAAATCGGCCCCCTGGATTCATATTTGGGCCCACTATAGAAGCCCGAATTTGAACTTGGTGCATTTCAGGCAAATTTCTTCAAAAATCTTCTTCTCCAGATCCAACAGGCAGAATCTTTTGATATTTGGTATGCAACATTGTGTGGTGGAGCTGATTCAAGTTTGTTCAAATCGGCTCCCTAGATTCATATTTGGGCTCACTATAGAAGCTCGAATTCGAACTTTGTGCATTTCAGGCAAATTTCTTCAAAAATCTTCTCCTGATCCAGCAGGCAGAATCTTTTCATATTTGGTATGCAACATTGTGGGGTGGATCTGATTCAAGTTTGTTCAAATCGGCCCCCTGGATTCATATTTGGGCCCACTATAGAAGCCCAAATTCGAACTTAGTGCATTTCAGGCAAATTTCTTCAAAAATCTTCTTCTCCAGATCCAACAGGCAGAATCTTTTGATATTTGGTATGCAACATTGTGGGGTGGATCTGATTTAAGTTTGTTCAAATCGGCACCCTAGATTCATATTTGGGTTCACTATGGAAGCTTGAATTCGAACTTTGTGCATTTCAGGCAAATTTCTTCAAAAATCTTCTTCTCCAGATCCAGCAGGCAGAATCTTTTGATATTTGGTATGCAACATTGTGGGGTGGATCTGATTCAAGTTTGTTCAAATCGGCTCCCTAGATTCATATTTGGGCTCACTATAGAAGCTCGAATTCAAACTTTGTGCATTTCAGGCAAATTTCTTCAAAAATCTTCTTCTCCAGATCCAGCAGGCAGAATCTTTTCATATTTGGTATGCAACATTGTGGGGTGGATCTGATTCAAGTTTGTTCAAATCGGCCCCCTGGATTCATATTTGGGCTCACTATACTATAGAAGCCCAAATTCGAACTTAGTGCATTTCAGGCAAATTTCTTCAAAAATCTTTTTCTCCAGATCCAGCTGGCAGAATCTTTTGATATTTGGTATGCAACATTGTGGGGTGGATCTGATTCAAGTTTTGTTCAAATCGGCCTCCTGGGTTTATATTTGGGCTCAGGATAGGAGCCCAAATTTGAACTTAGTGCATTTCTGGCAAATTTCTTCAAAAATCTTCTCCAGATCCAGCAGGCAGAATCTTTTGATATTTTGTATGCAACATTGTGGGGTGGATCTGATTTAAGTTTGTTCAAATCGGCTCCCTAGATTCATATTTGGGCTCACTATGGAAGCTTGAATTCGAACTTAGTGCATTTCGAGCAAATTTCTTCAAAATCTTCTTCTCCAGATCCAGCAGGCAGAATCTTTTGATATTTGGTATGCAACATTGTGGGGTGGAGCTGATTCAAGTTTGTCCAAACCGGCCCCCTGGATTCATATTTAGGCCCACTACAGAAGCCCGAATTCGAACTTAGTGCATTTCAGGCAAATTTCTTCAAAAATCTTCTTCTCCAGATCCAGCAGGCAGAATCTTTTGATATTTGGTATGCAACATTGTGTAGTGGATCTGATTCAAGTTTGTTCAAACCAGCTCCCTAGATTCATATTTGGGCTCACTGTAGAAGCTCGAATTCGAACTTAGTGCATTTCAGGCAAATGTCTTCAAAAATCTTCTTCTCCAGATCCAGCAGGCAGAATCTTTTGATATTTGGTATACAACATTGTGGGGTGGATCTGATTCAAGTTTGTTCAAATCGGCCCCCTAGGTTTATATTTGGGCTCAGTATAGGAGCCCAAATTTGAACTTAGTGCATTTCAGGCAAATTTCTTCAAAAATCTTCTCAAGATCCAGCAG
Source organism: Pictodentalium vernedei (assembly GCA_031216915.1). NCBI lineage: Eukaryota > Metazoa > Mollusca > Scaphopoda > Dentaliida > Dentaliidae > Pictodentalium > Pictodentalium vernedei. Next base: position 39,527,565 of record CM062294.1, read on the forward strand.
GCAGAATCTTTTGATTTTGGGTATGCACCATGCTTGGGGGGGGGGGGGGGGGGGGGGGGGGGATTCAAGTTTGTTCAAGCCAAGTCCCTGGTTCATATTTGGCCTCACTGTGGTAGCCCAAATTATAACTTAGTTCAAAATGAGGAATTTTCTTTAAAAATCTTCTTCAGATCCAGCAGTCGGAATGTTTTGATATATGGTATGCAGCATCCTTAGGGGGTGAGATTCAAGTTTGTTCAAGCCATGTCCCTAGGTCCATATTTGGACTCACTGTGGGAGCCCTAATGATAACTTAGTTCAAAATGAGGGAATTTTCTTTAAAAATCTTCAGATCCAGCAGTCGGAATGTTTTGATATTTGGTATGCAGCATCCTTAGGGGGTGAGATTCAAGTTTGTTCAGCCATGTCCCTAGGTCCATATTTGGACTCACTGTGGGAGCTTGAATTGTAACTTAGGAATTTTCTTTAAAAATCTTATTCTTCAGTTCCAGCAGTCGGAATGTTTTGATATTTGGTGTGCAGTATCCTTAGGGGGGTGAGAATCAAGTTTGTTAAAGCCAAGTCCCTGGGTTCATATATGGGCTCCCTGTGGGAGCCCGAATTATAACTTTGTTCAATATGAGGAATACATGTATGTTTTAAAAATCTTTTTTTTAGATCCACTGGTCAGAATCTTTGGATATTTGGTATAAGCTTTTCTTAGGAGGAGCAGATGCAACTTGTTGAAATCAGTTCTCTGGGTTGATATTTAGGCTACCATGTCAGGTGAGCACCCTCAGGAACAGAAAAACTTCTATACACCGTGCGTTTCACACAAACAGCGTGTTAATTGCTTCAATAACGTCTGATTTAATCAATTAATAAATTTACTAACCGTGACAACAGGGGGGGGGGGGGGGTGTCCAGAAGTTGAAATGGAGTACCGCTCAAACAGCTTGGCCGATGGCGAAGCCGTGGCCACAGGCCACATTGAGGGAAGGTATGGGAGGATACCTCCTCCCCTTGGTGGGGGTCCGGTGCGCCTCCCTTTGGGAATATATTTAGAAATGGGATGCACAGAGACGCATTTCTGGGCCTGTTTTCGTTGTATTTCATTACAAGTTGGTGTCATTTTCTTTGTTTTTTCGGTCACGAAATGATGATCGGTAAAGTGTAAAGTAAATTCAGTTGATAAAAGCTAAGTCTGGTGATAACCATGTACTCACCACCAGCTTCTAAACAAGAAAGTCTCCGAGAAGCATCCTCTGTGCATGTTGTCTTGCGAAATCATCAATTATTTTATCATAATCCATTTCAATATCTGGATAAATGTTCATGAGTGCCAGTCCATTAAGTCTCTCTTAAGTCATTGTAGATCTAAGGTATGTTTTAACCCTTTGAACTCTAGTGGTATGTTCCATCCATGCCAGGTCAATGGCAGTAATTAGAAGATGTCCATGTTCATTTTTTGGGGTAGACCAATCAATATTTTCAACGTGCAGTCTCGGGGCTGCACGTTGAAAATATTGATTGGTCTACTCCACACATTTACTGAACAGCCATCCTATTTAATGACGTTATGACTTATCATGTCCCTGGCTGGAAAAAGACTGCTGGGGTTCAAATGGTTCAGCCTTCTGAGAGTCGATATGGATCTTTCACGCTGACAACTCGTAATAAATAGGAAGTGTTGCCAAAATGCGGAGAATTGCTGAAATAATTAGTTTTAGTTTAGTTTAAACAATATTTATTTGTGAAAAGAAGCATGAATGCAAAAGCAATGGTGCATGCAATGAGTAACATGAACAATAATGTCATACAGACTAGACACAAGGAAGGATTTGGCAGCAAGCATTTTTGCTTTTGTAAGCCGTCTCCGGGATACAATTTACAATCTCTGATGGTCATGACGAGAGAGTTGATTTATGTATATCTGATAGTCATGACGAGGGAGTTGATTTATGTATATCTGATAGTCATGACGAGGGAGTTATTTATGTATATTTGATAGTCATGACGAGGGAGTTGATTTATGTATATCTGATAGTCATGAAGAGGGAATTGATGTATGTATATTTGATAGTCATGACGAGGGAGTTGATTTATGTATATCTGATAGTCATGACGAGGGAGTTGATTTATGTATATTTGACAGTCATGATGAGGGAGTTGATTTATGTATATTTGAAAATAATAATTTATAATTTCACCCTGCGATAGATTCGACCAATTACAACTAACTTCCGATGCATTGTTGGCGAAAGGAGATCAAATAGACAGGAAGACTGTTGGTTGGAGGTATAGAGGGGAAGGGATGCCCAAGAGGAATTGATAGCAACTCAGTCACATTTGAAGTGAAGATTTTCCTTGCCACCAGCAAAGCCGTTGTGAATTTTTTTCCATCAACGGCAAAGCATTTATTACAAACGGCCATGCTAGACTTAAGATCTTTATATAAAGAATAAATAGGGGTCTTGAGGGGAACTAGTTAATTAACATAATATAACAGACGAATCCATTTATAATGCAGGCTGTCTCAGAATAAAATCATTGATATAAAGTTTCAAACTAATTTTTCAAATAGGATAATTGACATTTACTTTTCCATCAGCTTTCTTTGTAAAGGCTGCAACTATTTTGTTAGCTCAGTGTTTGCTTGTTTCCATTTTGGTCTATTCTTGAAGCTGTTGATTAATATTTGAGATGACTCCTCTGCCCTTCTTTTGTTAAAGCAAATTAATCTTGCGGGGGAGGAGCTCTGCGAGTTTTCTCCACTCTTGGTATTGTGGATGTTATGGTACCACAGAAGTACGTTGGATAATTTCTGTTTCAAGATAATTCTAAAATGAAAAGTTGAATATTACCGTTACATCCAGTCTACAATGAGTGAAAAAACGAACTGAGATTCCACACTGACAAATGCTAACTCAGCGAACCACTGCTTTTCATGGAACCTAAGAGTTTTTTTTTTAATTGAATCAACAAAATCTCTCTTCATCTCTTTTGTACTACTAGATTGTCATGGCCAGTGCCTGTAATCTGTGGTTTTATCTTTATCTAACAGATCAGTTGCATAACAGCTGAAAATATACCCAAGTATGCCAATAGCATGCTTCTATCAACTAACCAGGTTGCAGGTTGATCCGCATAAACTTTTAAAATCATAAATAGGTTCCCTGACAACAAAGGTACAGTTAAAACGAGAAGTCCTGTCATGAAATGCGCACAAATAGCACGTTGATATGCGCGTTAATGTACGCGTTATGGCCCAAGTAAAGCTATCAAATTCTGTACATATGGCCTGTGCACAAGCAATGTTTCAGCCAATGGACCTCCGGGTAACCCGGAGGTCCATTGGCAGAAACATTGCATGTGTTTGCTATGAGTAACCAGGAGAACCTGCCGTGCTTTGGATGCCATTCGATGTGGAAATTGCGCGCAATTCCAATGCGCAATTAAGCCTAGATAAGCGCACTATTCGTGACAGGACTTCTAGTTTTAACTGTATGTATACACATGTTTTGGGCTGGCTAAAGACAGAACCCCTAAAAAGCTTAAAATTTCCTGTTCTCTGGATTTCCCCAAACACGTCTTGTAGATTTTAAGGAAAAATTGGCTATTCGCAGTTCTTGGTGTGACATTACAAATTGCATGAGCAATATATTCTTGCAAGTGCTTGCTGACCCCCCGGGACCTGCAAAACGGCAAAACGTTGATAAGATGGGCTGTTTACGCATGGGTATGCCGCAGAAAAGCATAGCCCCTTTCATCCGACCCAGAATTTATGGGAGATAATTTTGTAAGTAGTAAGGGTAATGAAAAAAAGCCTTAACCCTGTTTTGACAGATCAAAAAAAACAGCCCTCAAGAACTTAAAATTCACATTATCTTCGAGTGGTTCTTACAGATTTTCAAGAAAAATAATAGGCTCTTGTGAAGAATTATTTTGGTAGCCGTTCATTAATCCTCCACAAGCTGCCAAGCATTTTTTTTTTGATAAATTTGAGATATTGTGGGCTGCCTGACATGAGGTGACCCTGGCTGTCGAAAGTGTCGTTAAACCCCAATAAATAAAATACCTAAACTTTCTTTTATCAAACTGAGACATTTGAGACTACTTTTCCCACCTTTCTCAGGACTTCAATAAATGTTCTTCATTCTTCAGACATTATGGAGACATGAAAAATCACGGAATATCATCTGGAAAAGCCTATGGTTCTCCAGAACCATTGACTCAAGTTTGTAGGTAATTTTCTACAGTTGTGCTAAGTTGAGCACTATATATGTTTGGAATAACCAGTTGCACACCAGCCCTTGACATTTACTACAGCAAAAGGCTTTGACATGAAGAAAAGTTGTAGTAAATTTATTTTGTGACAAATAATTGCTGCAGTGAACAGGTGAGTTGGTATCCATCGCCCAGCTATGGCAGATATATGATATCAATATTTAGGAGGAACAACCCCCAGGGTAAATCAAAGTATGTGGGAACCGGTAGAGTGCTATGTAATTTTTGGTCCTTAAAGTTTCTTGATGTGTCTTTGCATCAATACAATTTATGGGAAGGTGCCAGTAAGAACTTTCCCGAAGATTGTAACAAGACAAATCCTAACTAACAAGTAATTTCAGTTTGCAGATAATGCGAAGTACATCTAAAAAATATGAGGCCTTTAATTTGCAGCACCTGTCCTTCAGAATGAAAGCCACATATGGGCTGCCAGCTAGATAAGTTGCGTTCGGTTGTAAGTTTTGTTGAAATAGGGTGAACTAGGTTTAGTACACAATCATGTGCCGCTTTAACATTAAAGAAATAGCGATTTTTACAGTTACATGTACATCTCGGATTAAAATGCCGTAGTAACTGCCGCAGCAATCACATTTTGCGGCGGCAATCCACTGCCCTAGTAAAAAATTCCAAATTTCAAGGCCTGGCTCAGGGACATTCAATGAGTAAAGCCAAATTTGTTACTGATTAGGCTTATAAATATTTTGTTTTGTTTCTCAGGCAACTTTTCTTCAGCTTTATGATGAGGAAGGGAGACTCTTTTTCAATTCACAAAACAGTCCTGGAGATCAATTACAAAATTGTCTCTTTAGAGCGTTAAGAGGAGAAAGCAATGTTTTTTCAGACATAATAGCTACCCATAACACAACAGTATATTATATCTTGCTTTCCAGAGATCAATTACCTCTGTCAAACAGGATGTAGTTGGTTATTTTTTTATTCCCACAAGTGCAAAATACTTTCATTAACAAACTTTTCAGGCAAAAACTGATGCATGGGGCAAATATTAAAGACTTGGGAGGTGTCTAAAAAACATTTTTTTAATAATAGCCTAAAGGATGAGTTTAATATATTATGTCAATTTTTCGCAACTTTCACGATTTCGACTGCTTAATTTGGACGGTAAGTAATGTTCAGAAAATAATTATACTTACAATAAATTGGTTGAGGTTCGATGTTAGCGCGGTATTACTTCCTTCTGGTTGAATTGACGTTCATGTAGTGTTTGGGAAGCCAGTGCTGAGACCGCATCCAACCATTCGTCTTGTATAAATCTAAAGAGTCAGCAGTAGCTGCCTTTAATGTCAGATCTTTATTTCTTATTGCTTGTCCTCTTTTTATTGTGCATAGATTTTTTAACAGCTGCCCAGTTTATAGTGCCAATGAACGCTTATTAAATGTCAGTGCCCCACTAAGGATTGTACCTTTGATACCTCTGCAAGATTTTGCACAGCAAAAGAGCAAAGTTTTGGGGGTCAAGGAAGTCCTCCGTGGAATATGTTTTATTTCCAGAAATTTGTCTTAAGATGATTTTCAAACGTCCAAGTATTCTAAGCTTCTCGTGGAGGGTGGATGTTTTTTGTTTCTCGAGCATTTTTTCCTTAACTTCATCATGAGGAAGGGAGACTTCTTTTCAATTCACAAAACAGTCCAGGAAATCAATTACAAATTTGTCTCTTATGAGCATTAAGAGGAGAAAGCAATGTTTTTTCAGACATAAAAGCTGCCCATAATACAACAGTAAATTTATATCTTGTTTGCCAGAGATCAAATACCTCTGTCAAACAGGATAACTTTGCTTATTTTTTCAATTCCAACAAGTACAAAATACTTTCATTAACAAACTTTTCAGGTAAAAACTGGTGCACGAGACAAACTTTAAAGACTTGGGAGGTGTCTAAAAAAACATTTTTTTTTATAATAGCCTGAAGGACGAGTTTATTTTTTATAATAGCCTGAAGAACGAGTTTAATATATTATTGCAATGTTTCTCAACTTTTACGATTTTGACTGCTTAATTTGGGCGGTAAGTAATGTTCAGAAAATAATTATACTTACTGTAAATTTGATGAGATCCGATGTTAGCGGTATTACTTCCTTCTGGTTAAACCAACATTCATGTAGCGTTTGGGATGCCGATGCTGAGACCGCATCGAACCATTCGTCTTTATATAAATCTAAAAATACAGCAGTAGCTGCCTTTGATGTCAGATCTTTATTTCTTATTGCTTGTCCTCTTTTTATTGTTCATAGCTTTTTTAACAGCTGCCCAGCTTTTAGTGCCAATGAAGGCTTATTAAATGTCAGTGTCCCACTAAGGATTGTACTTAGACACTTCTGCAAGATTTTGCACAGCTTTTATGCAGAGATCGAAGTTTTGGTCATCAAGGAAGTCCTCCATGGAATACGTTTTGTTTCCGGAAATCTGTCTTAAGATGATTTTCAAACGTCCAGGTATTCTAAGCTTCTCACAGACAGTGGAAGCTTTTTTTATCCCAGTTTTGTGTACATTGCTTGTCCAAAAATAATGATGATATTATCGGACTTCACGACCACACTGACATCATTAGAGTGCATTGCACTCAATACATCGTGTTTAAATCCCATATGATTGAAATCTAACCTTAGGACACTTACAATTATCACATTTTTCCCGTTCTTTTCTCTTGGTGCACTCTCTCAAGATGTCAACTAATTTTTAATTGTTTCTTTCCACAGAAATAATTTCTTGTAGTCACGGCCAACGTTTGATTCAAAAATCATCTGGATGCTGAATGGAGATGATGCATTTGTATTATCTGAAGAAAAACATTTCATTGGATAAAAGTTATAATTCATAAAACATCATAATTATTTGCTGTTTTAGTTTACGTGGATAAAATAAGGACATCTAATTCGTCTGTCTTTTTGTAAGCTGTGTTTTGACTCCATTCAAGATATCTTTAATATAAAACCACAAACCAAAAATAATTGAAAATTACATACCTATTATGAAAGTTATTTCATGAGCAAAGAATGTTTTAGCAATTTCTAACAGAGGGCAATAATTGTGGTAATTTTCGTTGGACAGATATGTGTATCGAACTTATTAAACAAGTTCATTGCCGATCGTCAGTGATCAGACAATAGTCCCCCACGGCTGTGGGTGTCACCAAAAGTTATTGAAATCGAAAAGGTCGTTTAGAAGTTCTAGGCAGAAAATTAATTACAAGCAATTCCCAACGAAAATGGCCTCCGGTCGGCCATCTTGATTTTTTCAGAAAAATATTGCAGTGCATAATCTTTCCATAATGTTTGATTAATGTTGAAAATGTGGAACGCCAACACTAAACCATCTCGGTGATACAGATGGTAACAGATGAGATGGACAGACAGACAGACCCCTACCTTCCTGTCTTGTTTCTTGCTTGCCTGCCTCTGCCTGTCTGTCAGGCACTGCCTGCCGGAAAGACGGACGGACGGACGGACGGACGGATGCATGTAATCCAGTATACCCCCATTTTCATCGAAAGTGGGGGTATAAAACTCATGTACCATAAATTATGTTATGTATCTTATACTACTAAACCTGCATCCCCAAAATTACTTAAATGAAAGTGTCAGTGACACTGTATCTCAACTTGACAAACTTGAACTTGGTAAGTTATAAATGAAATGGCAAAATTGAAGATCATTGGTACCAATGTTATTTGATGAAATTTCAACATAACAGCATTGTGTGTGTACAACGTCAGAGTACCCATGTATCCATGCATTTTTAAATGTAAACTGTAAGACTGGCTAAAGGAAGAATGTTGATACACAAATGCAGTATGTTCAGAGGTTATTGTAAATGGCAACTTTTTTCACAGAAATGAATGCTAATCAATAGCTCTTATCTAAAGGTCTTGCCAAATGGGCACACCCAGTTCAAAAACAATCCTATGGTAAATGTGGCCTGTAGGCCATGTCAAAGAATGTTGATGCACAAATGCAATAAATTCAAAGATTGTTGCTAACAGCAACAGTTTTTGATGGAAATGAAAAGAAAATCAATACCTCCTATCTTTGTCACTCTGCATAAGCATACAAAGTTTCAAGACAACCTGATAATGAATGTACCCTCTGAGGCATGCCAAAGGAAGACGTTAAAGCATAAATACACTAAGTAGAAGGTCATTGCTTGTGGCAATGGGTTTTTTTTTTGTTTGTTTTTTTATGGAAATTCATAAATATACTCTGCAGAGAGTGAAAAAGGGATAAGTTGATGCACAAATGCAGTAAGTTCAAAGGCTGGTGATAACGACAACAATATTTATGGAAATGAAAAAAAGCAATAGTGCACATCTAGAGGTCACCCTGAACACACATACCAAGTTTAAAAGTGATCCGATCAGAAATGTGCCCTGAAGGGTGTGCCAAAGGGAAATATTGAGGTCTGACTAAACTTAGTTCAAAGGTAAGTGGCAACATTTTTTGACAGAAATGAAAGAAAATCGAGAGCTCCCATATAGATGTCACCCTACCCAAGCACACCAAGTTTGCAAGTGATCCAATCATAAATGTGCCCTGCAGGGTCTGTCAAAGGGAAATTTTGATGCTTAACTGCACTAAGTTTTTACTAAGTTCATCGAAGGTCATTGCCAGTGGCAACATTTTTTGACGAAAATCGACAGCTCCCATCTAGAGGTAACCCCAAACAAGCATACAAAGTTTCTGATCATAAATGTGCCGTGTAGGGCATGCCAAACGAATATATTGATGCCTGACTAAATTAAGTTCAAAGATCGTTGCCAGCGGCAACATTTTTTGACAGACGGAAATGGAAGAAAATCGATAGCTCCCATCTAGAGGTCATCCCAAACAAGCATGCCAGGTTTCAAAGCAATCCAATCATAAATGTGCCCTGTAGGGTGTGCCGACGGGATGTATTGAGGTCTGACTAATTTAAGTTCTAAGAACGTTGGTCGCGGCAACATTTTTTGACGGAAATGAAAGAAAATCGATAGCTCCCATCTAGAGGTCTCTACACACAAGCATGACAGGTTTCAAAGCAATCTGATCATAAATGTGCCCTGTAGGGTGTCCCAAAGGAATATATTGAGGTCTGACTAAACTAAGTTCTAAGAACGTTGGCCGTGGCAACATTTTTTGACGGAAATGAAAGAAAATCGGTAGCTCCCATCTAGAGCTCACTCCAAACAAGCATGCCAGGTTTCAAAGCAATCCAATCATAAATGTGCCCTGTAGGGTGTGCCAAAGGGAAATATTGAGGTCTGACTAAACTAAGGTTTAAGAACGTTGGCCGCGGCAACATTTTTCGACGGAAATTGAAGAAAATCGATAGCTCCCATCTAGTGGTCACCCCAAACAAGTATACCAAGTTTCAAAGCGATCTGATCATAAATGAGACCTGTGAGGTGTGCCAAAGGAAATTGTGGACGTACGTACGTACGCGTGCGGATGAGAAGTGATGGCAATAGGTCATGTTGAGCTAATTAAAGCTGTTCAGCATATGTTCTGAACACAAATTATTTCCCACACCCAGTTCTGGAAAAATGGATGCCGATGGCCATCATGAATTTGAGACAGAACCCACAAGGGGATGTTCTCTTCCAAGTCCATGTAATTCTTTATACAGGTAGCAGTAAAACATACGTAATTCTTTAAACAGGTAGCAGTAAAACATACGTAAAGTCGATCCATATAAGATAAACTTAACCTGAAGTATTGTAAAACGTTGTCCACATGGCCATACAAACATGTACGTGTACATGTACATTCCTGGAAATAGCTTGACAAACTAGTTTCACCGTTATCCATGATTGTTCATAATTTTGTAAATAACAAAAGCAAAATGTAATTTTAACAAAATCCATTGTCCATTCTCCATAAAGAGTTAACCTTCAAGTCCTCATATACCAGAAACTGCCGGTGTTATTAGTGTTAAGACAGATGCTCTCATGTGTATTCTTACAAAATAAAAACAGTAGGTAGAATTAATACTGGCATTGTTTTTGAATGATTTCACGCCAGTGCTGGCTCCCTTACAGGCAGAAGGGAGCGCGGTGGCTCAGTAGGTAGAGGTGCAGGCTGCAAGCCGAGAGGTCCTCGGTTCGAATCCCACCTGTGCGGCAACCGCATTGTGTCCTTGGGCAAGACACTTCATCTCCATTGTTTGCGTGGGGGTACGATGACACCGTGTACTAAGGCGTACTACACGTCGCTGGTATGCATGTCTTCAACCAATCTAACCCTGCCTGTGCTGCAGTGCAGAGTTAGGATGTTGGGGAGCTGGCAGCTGCTCGTCATTGCTCGGTGGTTCTCTCCGGGTATTCCGGCTTCCTCCACCCGTAAAACTGTCACGGTCATGATTAGCCATTGTGCATAAATATGTAACCTTAAAAATCAATAAATAACTTACAGGCAGAAAATTATGTAAAATAAGGCAAACACACAAATGTACATGTCATTTTCACTGGCTCACCAAGTCAGTTTCAATGATATCCATTCATGAATGATTTTAGGGAAAACTGATTTCTAACTACAGTAAAACCTGTCTTGAGAGACCACTGTCTTGGGAGACCACCTGTCTTGAGAGACCACATCTACCAGGCACCGATTGGTTTTACTCTAAAAAGGACCTGCTATGGGAGACCACCTGTCTTGAGAGACCACCTGTCTTGAGAGACCACTGTGACCTGGTACCACCTTGTATTTTTATGCCATAATGGACCTGTCTTGAGAGACCACACCTTTGAAGACTGAAACCATGACAAAAACTTTTTACCTGTTCTGGAATTGGAAAATCCATTGTGGTTATACTAACATAATTAAAAGTATTAAAAGCTCTTAATTGGGTTTCAATTGCTAACACATTACAGATTGAGATGTTTTTATAAGACCTCTGTGAAAAGATTAGGATTATTGCTGAATAAACAATTTCATACATACCTGAAATGTGACAGATAGGAATAAAAATGAATTTGTGTTGAAAATCTTTTTGTAACAAATTGAAATGGACTGTTATAAAAATTATAAAAATAAATTAGTGTTGAAAATCTTCAATGAAGATTTTCAACACATTGAAGATTTTCAACACTAATTTATTTTTATAATTTTTATAACAGACCATTTCAATTTGTTACAAAAACTTCATAAAAAAGAACTACAAAATAATTACAAAAATCCATTCTACTCCATTTCTGAATTTTGTGGTTGGTTATTCACTGACTTGAGAAAACCTGAAACCTGTTATGAGAGACCACCTGTCCTGTGAGACCACTTTTGTGTGGCCCAAAGTGCGGTCTCTCAAGACAGGTTCTACTGTAGTGATAAAAAATGAAATTTAATTCATTATTCCAAAAATCTGTGTTGGGTAAAGGACTGAGGTCCTTCATTCAAGACTATTATGATACTATTATTTCCATGAACTCCGCTCTTTGATTAATAAAGTCTGAGCTGAGATGTTACATGTAAGCCACTTTATTAATCAAGGGGTAGTGTTCATGGAAATAGTGTTATCATGTTCATGAACGAATGATGTTCTTAACATTTTACCCAACACAGCTTTTTGAAAAAATGAATCAAATTTCATTTAATCTTGATTGGGTAAATGGGAATGTAATCAATCAACAGAATATTAAAAACTACAAAAACTGCTGTAGGATATTCAACAAGATAAAAAACAAAGAAAAGCAATGTACTACAAAGAAATACTCATGGAAAACAAAGATAATTTTTGAAACACATGGCACATTTTAAAATGAAACCATACACAGGACCAAATGCATTTCCTCAGCCATTATCCTTTATAAAGGAGGATAATAAGGAAATAAACAATCTCAATGAAATTGCCCAGGAATTCAACAATTATTTTTATTTTTCAAATATAGGAAAAATTACGAGTGAACAAATAATCAACCCCCCAAAATATTTTCTAGATTACAATGAATAATTATTCACATAACCTTTTTTTAACACCCACAACACCGACAGAAGTTAGAAATGTTATAAATGCAATGAAATCGAAAAATAGTGAGGATTGTGAAGGTATGACCACATGCCTTCTTAAACATACACTTGATAAGATCGTAGAACCTCTGACTCATATAATTAACAATTCATTTGCCCATGGGATAGTCCCGAACAAAATGAAGATAGGTAAAGTAATTCCTATTTTCAAAGCAGGCGATGAGCATAAATTTAATAATTACAGACTGATTAGTATCTTGCCAGCCTTCTCCAAAGTGTTAGAAAAACTTATGTCAAATAGAATAACAAAATACTTAGATTCATTCAACATTCTCTATAAGCATCAATACAGATGCAGAAAGTTTCACTCAACTATACATCCTGTGATGCAACTTGTTAAGCATATAGCATCGGAAAACAATAACGGCACTAAAAATGCTACCTTAGCAACATCTTCAGATCTCTCTAAGGCCTTTGACACTATAAATCACAACATTTTGTTGTGCAAACTGGAAAAATATGGATTCAGAGGCATAAGTAATAACTAGTTTAGGAGCTACCTATCCAGCAGGTACCAATACGTCCAATATGGTGACCAAACATTCTGATTTAGCTGAAATAACGTGTGGTGTTCCACAATACTTGGTCTTGTATATTAATGATATCAGTACCGTAACATCGTTAAATCTTTTTTCATTTGCGGACGATACTTCTATGTATGAATCATCATCGAACGTTGAGCTCCTTGAGGCACGTACCAATGATGAACTCAACAAAGTGTTTGAGTGGTGCTCAGCCAACCAGTTAGTTCTAAATGCAACTAAAACAAAATATATGTTGATAAACCCTACAATAGGAACACTGTCAATCCTGAAATTTCTATAAACAACAAACAAATTGAAAGAGTAGGTCCCCATGAGGAAGAACAAACTTTGAAATTCCTGGGTATACACATCAACGAAAATCTGTCTTACCAAGCCCACGTATCTAAAGTCAGCTCCACAATAATATGGGCAAACTACGCACTAAACAAAGTAAAAAATATATTACCACATGAAGCTCTTAAAACCTTATATTACGCCCTCGTCCATTGCCATCTGGTATATGATATCCATATTTGGAGCTCTTCAAGAACTGCAAGGAAACTTATCAAACTACAGAAACGTTCACTCCGAATTATAAATAAAAAATATAATTCGCACACAGACCCCCTTTTCTTGAAAGACAAGATTCTTAAAGTGAACGACATGTTTGTTTACCAGGCCTGCCTTTTTAGCTCACCTGAGCGAAGCTCAAGGGGAGCTTTACTAATCACTTTCTGTCCGTCGTCGTCCGTCCGGCGTTAACTTTACATTATCGACTTCTCCTCCTAAACCACTAGCCCAATTTTATTCAAATGTTGGCTAAATGTTTATTACCTAATGCCAATTCAGATTTGTTCAAATGAAGTTGCCCCTCCTCCTGGGTGGTGCCACGCCCCCAAGGGGCACCAAAATCTTTGTAAATCTTCTTCTCATGAACCAGCAGTAGCAGAGACTTGATATTTGGTGTGCAGCTTCCTTTTGAGGTGTAGACTCAGATTTGTTCAAGAGAAGTTTGTGGGGCTATACTTGGCGTTGTTATGAGAGGGGCAAAATTTTTTGCCCCGCCCAAAATTTCTATTTTCCAAACCGAGAGGCTGATTTGAACCAAATTTTATGTGAGGGCTTATTGGGTCATGAGTACTTGATTTATGCAAAAAAAAATTTTCCCGCAGCCCCGTGGGAACCGCAGGAGCTAAAAATAGAAAAAATTTAAAACGCCCATATCTCCAAAACTGCACGGCACTGAGAATTTTTATTTGGTGTGCAGCTTCCTTAGGACCAACAGAAAGGATTGGTAAAAAAAAATTGCCATCGGTTTTATCATAGGGTACAGTTTCGGGACTTTGAAAAAGTGCTGAGTCAGCACTTTTTAACACTGTAGGCAATGGGAAAAACATTAAAAAATCTTCTTCTCCAGATCCAGCAGGCAGAATCTTTTGATATTTGGTATGCAACATTGTAGGGTGGATCTGATTCAAGTTTGTTCAAATCGGCCCCCTGGGTTCATATTTGGGCTCAGTATAGGAGCCCGATTTCGAACTTAGTGCATTTCAGGCAAATTTCTTAAAAAATCTTCTTCTCCAGATCCAGCAGGCAGAATCTTTTGATATTTGGTATGCAACATTGTGGGGTGGATCTGATTAAAGTTTGTTCAAATCGGCCCTCTGGGTTTATATTTGGGCTCAGTATAGGAGCCCAAATTTGAACTTACTGCATTTCAGGCAAATTTCTTTGAAAATCTTCTTCTCCAGATCCAGCAGGCAGAATCTTTTGATATTTGGTATGCAACATTGTAGGGTGGATCTGATTCAAGTTTGTTCAAATCGGCTCCCTAGATTCATATTTGGGCTCACTATAGGAGCTCGAATTCGAATTTAGTGCATTTCAGGCAAATTTCTTCAAAAATCTTCTTCTCCAGATCCAGCAGGCAGAATCTTTTGATATTTGGTATGCAATGTTGCGGGGGAGATCTGATTCAAGTTTGTTCAAATCGGCCCCCTGGATGCATATTTGGGCTTACTATAGAAGCCCGAATTCGAACTTAGTGCATTTCAGGCAAATTTCTTAAAAAATCTTCTTCTCCAGATCCAGCAGGCAGAATCTTTTCATATTTGGTAAGCAACATTGTGGGGTGGATCTGATTCAAGATTGTTCAAATCGGCCCCCTGGGTTAATATTTGGGCTCAGTATAGGAGCCCGATTTCGAACTTAGTGCATTTCAGGCAAATTTCTTAAAAAATCTTCTTCTCCAGATCCAGCAGGCAGAATCTTTTGATATTTGGTATGCAACATTGTAGGGTGGATCTGATTCAAGTTTGTTCAAATCGGCCCCCTGGGTTCATATTTGGGCTCATATTTGGGCTCAGTATAGGAGCCCAATTTCGAACTTAGTGCATTTAGGCAAATTTCTTAAAAAATCTTCTTCTCCAGATCCAGCAGGCAGAATCTTTTGATATTTGGTATGCAACATTGTGGGGTGGATCTGATTCAAGTTTGTTCAAATCGGCTTCCTAGATTCATATTTGGGCTCACTATAGAAGCTCGAATTTGAACTTAGTGCATTTCATGCAAATTTCTTAAAAAATCTTCTTCTCCAGATCCAGCAGGCAGAATCTTTTCATATTTGGTAAGCAACATTGTGGGGTGGATCTGATTCAAGTTTGTTCAAATCGGCCCCCTGGGTGTATATTTGGGCTCAGTATAGGAGCCCAAATTTGAACTTAGTGCATTTCAAGCAAATTTATTAAAAAATCTTCTTCTCCAGATCCAGCAGGCAGAATCTTTTGATATTTGGTATGCAACATTGTGGGGTGGATCTGATTCAAGTTTGTTCAAATCGGCTTCCTAGATTCATATTTGGGCTCACTATAGAAGCTCGAATTCGAACTTAGTGCATTTCAGGCAAATTTCTTAAAAAATTTTCTTCTCCAGATCCAGCAGGCAGAATCTTTTGATATTTGGTATGCAACATTGTGGGATGGATCTGATGCAAATTTGTTTAAATCGGCTCCCTAGATTCATATTTGAGCTTACTATAGAAGCTCGAATTCGAACTTAGTGCATTTCAGGCAAATTTCTTAAAAAATCATCTTCTCCAGATCCAGCAGGCAGAATCTTTTGATATTTCGTATGCAACATTGCGGGGTGGATCTGATTCAAGTTTGTTCAAATCGGCCCCCTGGATTCATATTTGGGCTTAATATAGAACCTGAATTCGGACTTAGTGCATTTCGGGCAAATTTATTAAAAAATCTTCTTCTCCAGATCCAGCAGGCAGAATCTTTTGATATTTGGTATGCAACATTGTGGGGTGGATCTGATTCAAGTTTGTTCAAATCGGCTTCCTAGATTCATATTTGGGCTCACTATAGAAGCTCGAATTCGAACTTAGTGCATTTCGGGCAAATTTCTTCAAAAATCTTCTTCTCCAGATCCAACAGGCAGAATCTTTTGATATTTGGTAAGCAACATTGCGGGGTGGATCTGATTCAAGTTTGTTCAAATCGGCCCCCTGGATTCATATTTGGGCTTAATATAGAAGCCCGAATTCGCACTTAGTGCATTTCAGGCAAATTTCTTAAAAAATCATCTTCTCCAGATCCAGCAGGCAGAATCTTTTGATATTTGGTATGCAACATTGCGGGGTGGATCTGATTCAAGTTTGTTCAAATCGGCCCCCTGGATTCATATTTGGGCTCACTATAGAAGCTCGAATTCAAACTTAGTGCATTTCAGGCAAATTTCTTCAAAAATCTTCTTCTCCAGATCCAACAGGCAGAATCTTTTGATATTTGGTATGCAACATTGCGGGGTGGATCTGATTCAAGTTTGTTCAAATCGGCCCCCTGGATTCATATTTGGGCTTAATATAGAAGCCCGAATTCGCACTTAGTGCATTTCAGGCAAATTTCTTCAAAAATCTTCTCCTCCAGATCCAGCAGGCAGAATCTTTTGATATTTGGTATGCAACATTGCGGTTTGGATCTGATTCAAGTTTGTTCAAATTGGCCCCCTGGATTCATATTTGGGCTTAATATAGAAGCCCGAATTCGCACTTAGTGCATTTCGGGCAAATTTATTAAAAAATCTTCTTCTCCAGATCCAGCAGGCAGAATCTTTTGATATTTGGTATGCAACATTGTGGGGTGGATCTGATTCAAGTTTGTTCAAATCGGCTTCCTAGTTTCATATTTGGGCTCACTATAGAAGCTCGAATTCGAACTTAGTGCATTTCAGGCAAATTTCTTAAAAAATCTTCTTCACCAGATCCAGCTTCAGAATCTTTTCATATTTGGTAAGCAACATTGTGGGGTGGATCTGATTCAAGTTTGTTCAAATCGGCCCCCTGGGTTCATATTTGGGCTCAGTATAGGAGCCCGATTTTGAACTTAGTGCATTTCAGGCAAATTTCTTAAAAAATCTTCTTCTCCAGATCCAGCAGGCAGAATCTTTTGATATTTGGTATGCAACATTGTGGGGTGGATCTGATTCAAGTTTGTTCAAATCGGCCCCCTGGGTTTATATTTGGGCTCAGTATAGGAGCCCAAATTTGAACTTACTGCATTTCAGGCAAATTTCTTTGAAAATCTTCTTCTCCAGATCCAGCAGGCAGAATCTTTTGATATTTGGTATGCAACATTGTAGGGTGGATCTGATTCAAGTTTGTTCAAATCGGCTCCCTAGATTCATATTTGGGCTCACTATAGGAGCTCGAATTCGAATTTAGTGCATTTCAGGCAAATTTCTTCAAAAATCTTCTTCTCCAGATCCAGCAGGCAGAATCTTTTGATATTTGGTATGCAATGTTGCGGGGGAGATCTGATTCAAGTTTGTTCAAATCGGCCCCCTGGATGCATATTTGGGCTTACTATAGAAGCCCGAATTCGAACTTAGTGCATTTCAGGCAAATTTCTTAAAAAATCTTCTTCTCCAGATCCAGCAGGCAGAATCTTTTCATATTTGGTAAGCAACATTGTGGGGTGGATCTGATTCAAGATTGTTCAAATCGGCCCCCTGGGTTAATATTTGAGCTCAGTATAGGAGCCCGATTTCGAACTTAGTGCATTTCAGGCAAATTTCTTAAAAAATCTTCTTCTCCAGATCCAGCAGGCAGAATCTTTTGATATTTGGTATGCAACATTGTAGGGTGGATCTGATTCAAGTTTGTTCAAATCGGCCCCCTGGGTTCATATTTGGGCTCATATTTGGGCTCAGTATAGGAGCCCAATTTCGAACTTAGTGCATTTAGGCAAATTTCTTAAAAAATCTTCTTCTCCAGATCCAGCAGGCAGAATCTTTTGATATTTGGTATGCAACATTGTGGGGTGGATCTGATTCAAGTTTGTTCAAATCGGCTTCCTAGATTCATATTTGGGCTCACTATAGAAGCTCGAATTTGAACTTAGTGCATTTCATGCAAATTTCTTAAAAAATCTTCTTCTCCAGATCCAGCAGGCAGAATCTTTTCATATTTGGTAAGCAACATTGTGGGGTGGATCTGATTCAAGTTTGTTCAAATCGGCCCCCTGGGTTTATATTTGGGCTCAGTATAGGAGCCCAAATTTGAACTTAGTGCATTTCAAGCAAATTTATTAAAAAATCTTCTTCTCCAGATCCAGCAGGCAGAATCTTTTGATATTTGGTATGCAACATTGTGGGGTGGATCTGATTCAAGTTTGTTCAAATCGGCTTCCTAGATTCATATTTGGGCTCACTATAGAAGCTCGAATTCGAACTTAGTGCATTTCGGGCAAATTTCTTCAAAAATCTTCTTCTCCAGATCCAACAGGCAGAATCTTTTGATATTTGGTATGCAACATTGCGGGGTGGATCTGATTCAAGTTTGTTCAAATCGGCCCCCTGGATTCATATTTGGGCTTAATATAGAAGCCCGAATTCGCACTTAGTGCATTTCAGGCAAATTTCTTAAAAAATCATCTTCCCCAGATCCAGCAGGCAGAATCTTTTGATATTTGGTATGCAACATTGCGGGGTGGATCTGATTCAAGTTTGTTCAAATCAGCCCCCTGGATTCATATTTGGGCTTAATATAGAACCTGAATTCGGACTTAGTGCATTTCAGGCAAATTTATTAAAAAATCTTCTTCTCCAGATCCAGCAGGCAGAATCTTTTGATATTTGGTATGCAACATTGTGGGGTGGATCTGATTCAAGTTTGTTCAAATCGGCTTCCTAGATTCATATTTGGGCTCACTATAGAAGCTCGAATTCGAACTTAGTGCATTTCGGGCAAATTTCTTCAAAAATCTTCTTCTCCAGATCCAACAGGCAGAATCTTTTGATATTTGGTATGCAACATTGCGGGGTGGATCTGATTCAAGTTTGTTCAAATCGGCCCCCTGGATTCATATTTGGGCTTAATATAGAAGCCCGAATTCGCACTTAGTGCATTTCAGGCAAATTTCTTAAAAAATCATCTTCTCCAGATCCAGCAGGCAGAATCTTTTGATATTTGGTATGCAACATTGCGGGGTGGATCTGATTCAAGTTTGTTCAAATCGGCCCCCTGGATTCATATTTGGGCTCACTATAGAAGCTCGAATTCAAACTTAGTGCATTTCGGGCAAATTTCTTCAAAAATCTTCTTCTCCAGATCCAACAGGCAGAATCTTTTGATATTTGGTATGCAACATTGCGGGGTGGATCTGATTCAAGTTTGTTCAAATCGGCCCCCTGGATTCATATTTGGGCTTAATATAGAAGCCCGAATTCGCACTTAGTGCATTTCAGGCAAATTTCTTCAAAAATCTTCTCCTCCAGATCCAGCAGGCAGAATCTTTTGATATTTGGTATGCAACATTGCGGTTTGGATCTGATTCAAGTTTGTTCAAATTGGCCCCCTGGATTCATATTTGGGCTTAATATAGAAGCCCGAATTCGCACTTAGTGCATTTCGGGCAAATTTATTAAAAAATCTTCTTCTCCAGATCCAGCAGGCAGAATCTTTTGATATTTGGTATGCAACATTGTGGGGTGGATCTGATTCAAGTTTGTTCAAATCGGCTTCCTAGTTTCATATTTGGGCTCACTATAGAAGCTCGAATTCGAACTTAGTGCATTTCAGGCAAATTTCTTAAAAAATCTTCTTCTCCAGATCCAGCTTCAGAATCTTTTCATATTTGGTAAGCAACATTGTGGGGTGGATCTGATTCAAGTTTGTTCAAATCTGCCCCCTGGGTTTATATTTGGGCTCCGTATAGGAGCCCAAATTTTAACTTAGTGCATTTCAGGCATATTTCTTAAAAAAATCTTCTTTTCCAGATCCAGCAGGCAGAATCTTTTGATATTTGGTATGCAACATTGTAGGGTGGATCTGATTGTGATTCATGAACGTATTTATTTGTAAAGTTGATAGAATCTTAGACAAAATTGGCAGAAAAGATCTACTATAGAAGGGGTGGTATCCAGGGTGAACCGTTTACCCAAATCTAGCAGTACTAATGCATTATTCACACAAATCTTCGTTCAAATTTTATGACCCCTCATTGGAACACACGCATTCAGCTCATTCCAACAAAGGTCATATGCCATGTTTTCAAGACAAAGGAATAAAAATTTTAGTTATTCATGAAATTTTTAGGCAACTGTTGTCTGTTATTCACATTGCTTCATGAAATTTCAGTACTTTTAGAAGTTACCTCAGTAATCAAGGGTTAATTCCCCTTAATTAAATGTCGCCTCTAAAAAACAACCACTTTGCATATCTTACCATTTTACCAGCATAACTGCCAAAACTTGTCAGCATTCTTCGCAAAAATCGCTATTCAAATTTTAATTTTTGTCTCTTAAACATACATGTACTTATCGCTTGTAAATACCCCATTGGAATGAGCTTTTTGAGCTCATTCCAATGAGAGGTCGCACACCATGCTTTTTGAGTCAAAAAAGCAATTTTTTTAGTTATTCCAGAATTTCGTACGTAAAACACCGCTTTATGACTTCACATTAAAATGAGCTCTCTAAGCTTGTTCCAATCAACATTCACGCACTATGTCTTTCACACAAAAAATAAAATTTTCCATTTATTCAGGAATTTTGTTTGCAAGAACACTCTTAACCCCCCCCCCCCCCCCCCCCACACACACACAAACACACACACACACACACACACACAAACACAGACACACACATCTAAAAGTTCGCCAGCAAAAAAACAGTTACTTCAGTTTTTAAATGCATTATAGGAACAACTTGCCTAATCAAATTTAAATACTTTTGCATCATTCTGTATCTAGGACAAACCATTTACCATATCTTTACGCAAAATTCTCCAGCATCATTCACAAAAAAACACCATTATTTATATATTCACATTTCTGTCTCAAAAATATACCTGATCTTCCCATACCCCTATTGGAATAAGCTGTTTGAGCTTGTTCCAATGATGATAAAAAAAAATAAAATTTGTGAAAATTTTTGTT
This sequence comes from Pictodentalium vernedei, assembly GCA_031216915.1. NCBI lineage: Eukaryota > Metazoa > Mollusca > Scaphopoda > Dentaliida > Dentaliidae > Pictodentalium > Pictodentalium vernedei. Next base: position 39,548,806 of record CM062294.1, read on the forward strand.
TTCTTGCATGCAAATATATACATGTAGCACATGGAAGATATCCACAGTTGGGGAGAGATGTCCAAGGCTATCTCTTCACATTCCTTGTTTGTGCTTCATGCTAAACCAGTTTGTCTGCAGAGATAAATTTGCTTTATTAAAAATCATTGGAGATTGGCCACACACCAATGATTTTAAATAAAACTAATTTTAGGTAACAAATGTTGAACTTCAAACAAAATCTATCACTCAACCAGTTAATGTTGATGAGGCATGACATGGTGAAGGTGACCTAAAATACTTCTTAGAGTCACTTTGTCAGGTGAGCGATTAAGGCCACGTGGGGCCTCTTGTTATATTTGACTATAAACAAAACAAACTCCCCCAGTCCCTGAATAATTACGTCAGCATTGTTCACAACCCATCATATATGAACACCAGACAAAGGCGGCAATTACAGATAAGCAAAACACGGACAAGGTCATTGGATAAGTTACCCATGTATGCGTACCCGAGGTTATGGAATGATCTGGGTGACGAATTTCATAACTTGAGTAACTGCAATGAATTTAAAAGAAAACTAAAATTGAAATTTTTGTCGTCGTATGCCAATAATGTTCAATGTAACAATCCATATTGCCCCGACTGTAACGCGTAGTTTCTTCTAATACAGACGCCATTATCATCATTCCTAGGGCCATCTAAACTCTCCTCAAAATATCACCTCCTTCTCCAGGTTAATCACTATCCTCATCTTCCCCTTAGTTTAAAACAATATTTTATCCAAGAAAGAGTAAGATCTTAGTTTGAAGTATCTCTAAGTATCTCGTCCCATCAATCGTTTCTCACAGTGGCCTTCCAGGTGTGCTGAAAGCGGACTTAAATTAGTAGACTACTTATTTATATTGGGGGTCAGGGGTCAAAGCATAGTGAAAATTGTCTAGTCTCGAGTTAATCTGCAGTGCTGAAGATAACATACTCACTACAAGGGGATGACAGGTAGACAGCCAATCTGACTATGTCATCTCCCGGCGGTATGTTCATTTGCACTATGTTTTGTAACAACAATTTTGTAATCTACCCTGTAAAATTACCTTTTCCGGGTTCCCACTCGTTTGAGAAAATCAAATTTAAGCACTATTTAAGCACTTTTCAAGGGTTAAAATTGGATTTTTAAGCACTATTTCCCAGCCATAAACATTGATTAATAATAACTTAAGTTCAGTACCACACAGTTTTCAAAGCTAAGAAATGATGAGATATTTGTTTTAATACATGTACATATTATAGGCAAGTCAAACAGTTATGCTTACCTCTGAAGTCACCGTTTGAAAATCCAAATGATGCTGTCCTGTACATATGTAATGAATACTGCTCAACAATGTCAAACATCTTGATCCAGAGAATGTGGAATAAACTCAACAGGAACTCAAACAATGAACATTCAAACATCTTAAAAGGAAAATCTTAACAGCTGAACATGTGAACAAATTACTGTAGTTTCTTGGTTGTAATACTAATTTAGTTTGGTTTCATTAATGCTATTTTGCCATCCAAATCTTTTGACAGTTTATCATATAACTTCCTTTTTCCTTAGATTTTTCTCTTTGAGCATCAGCTTGAGATAATAGTTCCAACTTTCTCAAAGTTTCAGCTTTCTGTGAAAGTTTGTCAGCACTTCCTATCAGTGTTTCTTCATCTTTCTTTGCTTGTTCTCTCCTTTTTTTGATATCAAATATTTCATCGTGCAAAGCTTTCCTTTTTCTTTTCTGAACTCCTGCTTTTTCATTGTCCCTATGTTGATCCAGAAAAGCATGGTACCTCTGCCTTGCTGACCTGGCACACAATAAGTGCTCATTATTGATCTCAAAGTTATCTATACCCCCAATACTAAATATATAGTCAGCAATTATTCTTTGGGCAATTATAGTGTGATGTTTCATGTTCTCACATTCCACCTGTTTGTTAATGGAGAAACCTCTTTCAACTTGAGCTTGACAATGAGAGAGAATGAGCACCTTTTTGAGAAACTTAATAAGATGTAGATACTTATTGTCATGTGTTGGAAGGTGTTTCATAAAAAAATCATCCAATCTGTCCTCAAATTTTTGGAAAGATTTGAATTCCAGCTCACCAATCATAGCAATGTTATCCAGGAATCCATCATATTCTATCAAGTTTTGCAATAAATTCCTCGAAACTCTCACAAACAATAGTTTTTACCAAAACCTGTGCAGCATTCCATAATTTGAAAACAGTCATTTCACTGTGATATTGAGTTAAAAAAAATAATTTTGTTAACGCACCAAAAACAATCAGACTGCATTACCATATAATCATGTATACAAGTAACAGTTGTTACACAATTTGTCATCTTCAAATATGCACAAAATATTAACAACATACAAATAAAACGTTCAAGTCTGAAATATGGTCACCCGATTAATCAACACAAAGCTAACATGGCCTAAACTATTTTGAAACTATCTCAATAAAACCATACAATATGGATGTCATTCGAACCTGCTTGTTGTGCTTGTTCCATTGGTATTCATATTTGTATGGTTCTGCTGACAAATGATGCTTATAGCATCCCCAAAATATGAAATTTAGTTTTGGGGTTTCCTTTAAACTTTCTTAAACCTAAATAAAGTAAAGGGTTATTTTAACAAAATTGATGTTTTTCATTAAGGCTCTTGCACTTAAAGACAGCAAACCCAAGAACTCTTCTGTGCCATTTCAGTTTATTTCTCAGAATGAATTTTCAAAGAAATACACAACCTAAATTCAATGTGTTTCAAGTACATATACTACCCTTAGTACTTATTCCATTAGAATTGCATGATTTTTCAGTTTCTCTTTTTGTTATTTTATGATCATTTCAAGGGCCAATGTGATAGGGTATTCTGGAGCCTTGCTGGCTTTTCTAAACAGGATGCCACCCCTAAAGTCTATTTTAGGAGATTGGGAATCAGACGGAATTGTCAGGTAATTAATTTGTAGTATATCATGTGTTTGGCTGAGACACCATGCATTAGAACAACCAAGAAATGTATGAGAATTCTATACCAGTAGAGACTCTAGCAGTAGTTTTTAAACAGGAAAAGAATAATTTTCTATAATTTAGAAGCTAAGTAAAATATAAGTCCAAGCTGTTCATGGTAGCCTATAGTTAGTTACACGCCAGACATATAACCAGTTCATTAAGTTTACAGGCCATATCTAAGTTTCTGGTATCATTTGCGTGCTGGCACATGGCTGGTCCAAACCTGGTATTTGTAACACAGAGCAAGAACTTTCAATCAAAATCTTGTATTTTAAATACTTTGTATTTTATTTCCAAACAGACTTTAGAACATTTTTAAGGACTGTTATGAAACATGTTCACAGGGTTCATAATGTGTGAATTTCGCAAAAGTGTTATTTTTTCAGCAAACATTTATCCCCAAGTACACAAAAAGCCCCATGCGACACACATATTTGATGCAATAGAAAACAAATTGCAGTATAAAGAAGTGCAATGTAAAATGCGGCATGTGGCCCCAACAGTAGCCATTATTGGGATTCTCACAGAAGATATGGTCTACCAATAAAGACAACTTGAGCTATACCGTAATGCAAAATATTTTTTTTTATAGATGGGCAGTCTAAGTACATCATAGGTATGAACTTTTCCCAAATTTCGAGTAGGAAACCTGCTGCATGTGCACCAAGCAGGCCTATCACTATCAAAATATGGAATTTAGTTTTCTAGTTTTATTTAAACTTTCTTAAACCTCAAGAAAAGGGTTATACATGTATTTACAAACTTGATGCACTTTTTTCAGTACAGCTCTTGCATTTAAAGACAGTAAACTCAAGGATTTTCCAGTGCCATTTCAGTTTATTTCCCAAAAATTTCAAAGAAATATACAACCTAAATTTAGTGTGTCACAAGTACATGTACTCGTACTTATGCCATTGGAACTGCATGATTCTCTCACCCTCACCCTCACCTGATGAAAACTCACCTAAACTTCCAAATTTATTTATTGGTGTTTAAGGTCACAAATTTTTGCACAATGGCTGATCATGACCACAACATGAGTATCAACTCAAGACCAGGGGTGAGTGTTAATAATCCATGTTGCCCATTTTAGAGAGGGTTTGCACCTCTCAAGCATGGGTGACTGGGTCCTATTTTACAAGTAAAACAGAGCCTGTTTACCGCAGTGAAAGCCACTGCTTCACTTCCTGGGGTTCCCACGGGGATGAACTTCCAAAGTGATGATTGATTAATCACTCCCCACCTGCTTAAGTGCTGCAAGCCACTGTTTATTGTGGCTTTTACTTGGCAGTAGTTTTACAGATGATTCAGCAGGCCTGGACTCTTGAAAAATCTAGGGAAGCTACTGCATGTATGGCTCCCCTACATCGGTGTCATTCTACACTTAAATCAGTTATTAATGAGGAAGTTGGAAGGTTTAAGGAGAGATATTACAGCTCTTATGGAGAGCAATGACGGCTCTCCTGAAACTGATTTTGCAGGAGCCATGGAGGGCTGAAGCTACATCTCCCCTCAAAAAACCAGACCTGATTCAGCAATATTATATGCCCTTTGTTCATAAATATTAAGCTGTTTCCAATTTCTAGATAATGCACAGAAGCATTCTACAGTAAACTTGAAGTTGAACAATTTAGTTTAAAACCGGTTACTTACCTAACAGATTTGAAAAACGTCAACCGGTTATCCGAAATATCGATACTGATCGTCCTTCCACTGTTAAAATGTAGTAAATTTGTCGCTTCTCCTTTGTGATAGATTACACCTCGAAGCCGCTTTGTATATATTGATAAATAATCAACTTTGGCTTCAAGACTTCGTTAATGATCGGCAATTTCCGCGAGTACTGAGTAACCGCAGAAACTGTTCCGTAGTATGTATACAAACGAACGTTCGTTTGTATACACACTACGGGATAGTTTCTGAGAATACTGCTTTCCCATTTCTATAGTTTTGATCCCAGATTCGGTGAAATAATGAAATAATAGTTTCTGAGAATACTGCTTTCCCATTCCTATAGTTTTGATCCCAGATTCGGTGAAATAATGGCTTGGGATAACCTGATATTAACCGGTTAACCGGTTATGGCTCTCGGTTAGTCGGTTGTGAAAATGAGCCAACCGTTTCAGCCCTAGAACAATTTAATGTATATGAACAATATGCCTCATAATGTCCAGACTTGTTACCTTGGTAACGTACCCGATAGAGATAAAAATAATCTAGCCTTCTACAACTTTAATACCCAGAAATGTGAAAATCTCTATATCATGGAATGCAAACAAGTAAATTCAAATAAGTAACTAAGCAGAGACTGTTCTGTCCATAATTTAAAAGTTGTGAAAGGCATCAATGATCAGGCCACATCACCACCAAATAGAATCCAAATAAATTCTGAAATATTGCAACCACATGCTTGCAACAACATGGCAAAATAGCAACCAACAGGCGAACTATGTGGTGTAGCTCACTTCCATGTAAGTGTGATGGTTTCCTGTATATTTGTAAACACAACACACATGAGTACACAATAAAGTATACCTCAAATATTGTTGGAAGAATGCAGCATGTGGAATTTCGAAGGAATAAGAAAAAAAAATAGCCATGGAAAGTTAAAAAATTTATAGTAATTTATATATTTTTTATACTTACCAATGACCCAGACATAGCTGGTGCTAACTCTTAAAATATAGGGCCAAACACAAATTTTGCCCCCCAATCCCCAAAATTTGCATCTAAAACTAAAGAAAACATGTCCTGAGAGGCCCTCCACACTTCGCCCCTACTGCGCATGCGCAGTGTCAAGGACGTTCCGAAATTGGCGCCATTTATCATTCTAATAACCAGTGCCTGGTAAGCGCTATGTACTCAGCGGGGAGGCAAGAGTTCCCAACTCCTGGGAGGGCCATCCCCGTCTGGGTCATTGGTAAGTATAAAAAATATATAAATTACTATAAATTTTTTAACATTTTTATACTGTACCAATGACCCAGACATAGCTGAATAGTAAAAAGGCTGGAGGGCCAAGGACATAGAGCAAACTGGAATACGCTCAATAAAATAAAATAGAGTCATCCCCTGTAGGGAAAAGAAGTAATAGGCCTTACATGTATCTTTCTTATTTATGATAAATTAGAAAGATACAACACCTTCCAAAAATTGAGCTTCATACATCCATGTACTCTATTAATATCCAATAATCCTTATACTAATAATTTTTAAAGTAAGCCAATAATAAAGTAAGTCTAGAGAATAGAGACTCTTATACTCCTAAAAGTGTGTGAGAATTGCATAATCATGTCCGTAGACATATGCAATATTCAAAAGCTATACTTTAAAAACTAAGACTTGAATGAATTTTATAAACTTAAACTTCTCACTAAACAACCATCCCAATAACAGCTCAGAATTACTAACTCCGGAGGAGGTATCCCCTTGTTTTCATAGTAAAAACAGGTGACCCAAGGGAACACCCTCCCCCCCCCCTTTTTCTTGCCCTGGGTCAAATAGCCCAGAGCGAAGAGGGCAGCCGAACGGAGACACTGCCGAAACAGACAGCCTACCTAGCTATAGTAGCAACTGTTAAGTGAATGACATTCTGAGCAGTAGATAATAGACCTAACAATAGAGGCCTCCAGAAATGGACTCGATATTTCTGAGATAAAATTCATGAATGGATGGCTGAGCGCAATGAGCAGCCTTCAAAAATCTATAATAGAACACTATTAATGTAAGCCCAAGAAGTAGAAGAACTCTTACTTCATGAGCCGAAATCTTAAGCACAACTGCTAAGCCAATGATATACCATAAGCAGTACGCTAGTTAATAGAATCCATTAACAATAAAATGGAGCGTAACGTCCTTCTACTAGACATCAAAGACAGAAGAAGCTTACGCCCTTGTAATAAACAGATATCTGTTTATAAATACATAAACTGTACCCGGAAAGAGTAAAGGCCTATGCCCATACGAAGACGGAAGGACCTTAAAATAATAGGTTCCGGATAATAGGAGCCTAACTCTTATGCAACAATCCAACCTAAATAGTAACGGAAGTATTGATTCCGAAACTATGAAAGTGAAAATCATCCATCGATAATGCATGAAACTCACTGACTCTACAGTAAAAGAGAAACCAACAGAATTACTGTCTAAAAGGTCAGAATTTGAAAACTACTGTTTCCAGAGGCTCAAATGATTACTTAGCTAAATAAGAACCTGAAGTTAAAATCCGTATAGGAATTTAATCTAAAGATTCTAAGTCTATTTATCAAAAAGTTACTAACTGACTTAGATAAAGAGACAAAAGACTCAATTGTAAACTATCGTAGAGTGCATAGGTATGAGGTAACATAAACCTATAACCTAAATAACAACAGGCTGCAGTAGATCTTGTGAAACAAGTATACTAAAAAATAGCAATGAGTAGTATGGAGGGATCAACCATATGAACATAATGATCCCTACACCACGACGGAAGAGCCTCCACTTTAGTCGCATAGAATAGCGAAGAAGAGGATCTCCTATAGTAAGAAATCGCGTCCAAAGCCCGTCCAGTACAGTGCTTACAATGCAATACGGACCACACAACGGAATACAAGAAGGTTACGACCTTGCTGGTTGTGATAAAGATGACACGATTTACCCAGTGAAAAAAGATCCTCACATAGAGGAAGATTTCACGTTAAGATCCACAGTAGACAAGAGAGTAAATTACTCATGATCTCTGTGAAGATAGAGATGCTATCAACAGAAATGTATTGTGGTTGTTTATCTTAGCAATACCTGCTAAAAACAACAGCGCCGGAGGATACGCGTATCCTATCATTCTGTCCTATAGATCAATAGAGCGTTAACAGTATTAGCTCAGAGATCTGGACAAGCCAACACATACGTCTGCAATTGATTAGCCAGCTGTGTCATAAATAAAACATCATTGGGCGCTCCCATAGATAGCAAATCTGATTGAATACTTGTTTGTTGAGAGTCCATTCTGACAGCAACAAGCGACCCGTAAGAGAACGGGAGTGCGATAAAACAATCAGACGACCCAGAATATGACGGACCAAAACTGAACTTGGTGTACTATAACCAACAGACGGATTCTTTCCATTAAATTGAATAACGGAAACGAAAGAGTGCCTCCCTGGTTCCGGAGATACGCCACTACTGTCGAATTAAAGGACAGGAATTTGGGCATGCGTTTCTGAATAATGTTCATGCAATGACATAAAGCAAGCCTAAAAAACATTATTCCGCGGAAGTTAACTGATAGCTAAAAGACAGCGGAACCCAAAGACCCTGGCACTTCGAATCCGTAGGGATCAGTATATATCCCAATCTGTTTGACTGGCAACCGTCATAACAGCCACACTCGGGTCCGGCAACTGCGGCGGCACTCTCTGAGTCAACCACCGAATGTTTGCCCCAGTCTGAATCTCTTGTAACACTAGATAGACAAGAGAATGTATAAATCAAGCAATTCATGGATTGCCGGAAAGTTGCCGTCGAAGAGAAGCTCCTCCGAGAACGAAGCGACTCAGAGAGTTCTTAACCTACTATCCACGCGTGGATGTAGCTAGGGCTGTCTCACGTCTAACCAACTCCAATCAGCCACTGAAGGGCGGAGTTATACGTGAACAAACTACTGCCCTCAAAAGAAATTACATTGAGAATAATATCCCGTAAATCTTTTCTTGAAGACGTAATGATAACGCCTCAGTAAGGCGGATTACGTATAATAAAGCGTCTAAGTTAAGTCTAAAATACATAATGTCGTTCCCAACATTGAAATTGGAAAAGACATAAACGGTGAAAAAGAATATATGCAGTCTTTAATCACACCGTCTAGACGCATATGAACTCTCGGTATGCCCTGCTCTGCCAAAATAAACTATATGTAAAAAAAGATAAAATGGCAGAAATGAGCCACGCGGACAAGAAACTAAACTATCATGCTTAGTAGCCGTCTTGTATATATATAAAAATATATAGCGTCGAAAAATAAAACACATGTTGTAATGACAATATTGGACTGCGTCGGTAAGTCAGGGACAAAGTCCCTGTACCGATCGAAAAATCCGAGTCCAATGACGCTATAAGTCTCTTATCCAAGATCGCAGCAATGAAGTCCGAAAAATAATCACTGGAAGAAATGCCAGAAGATATGAAAGGCATCTTCCGATACTACTAAAGGGAAAACTCGAAATCTTTCGAATCCCTTTCGCCATCCTGTCGGACCCTATAAAGCGTTCGGTCGTCCGTAGCTTGATGCAACCGCGGACCGCACCGACCCAGCGCCGTCGGATAATTCCTGATTCGACCGAGAAACCGTCAATTGCTGGGATGCTGCGAAACAACTGTGCTAACTCGGATAGCACGTCCGTCACTGAGGCCTGAGGAGCAGCGGTCTTACGCTGCATTGCCGCAGGAAGCTCCGAGATCGTTACCCCGTGCATACTTCCAATATGCGAGCGAACGGAGTGTATAGGCCTCGTGTCCCTTGGCTACCGGATGGCGCGACCTATTCGCTGTGGAATCACTGAATGCCGAAACTGATCGGATACTCGAGGTCACGTAGCCAATGTGCGGTCGTGTGCCCTGCTGTGAGGATGAGGAAGCATTAAAGACAGTCTCTCGGACTGTCAATATAACGGAGCGTCCCGAGCAACGGACATATGCTCCGAATGTAAAATATCTGAACCACAACATGCGGTCCCCTATGTTGTTGGCTTCCTCCGATCTGTACTCAATCTGCCGTCACTGGGTGAGTACTAAAGTAATTAAAGTGCTCGCATCACCCAAATCTCCTTCCTAGACCGCAACGGACGAACCCGGCAGCCGAACCATTCGATGAATGTACGCTACACCGGGTGAGCTAGCGAATGTCACTCCGTAAGCGACAGACATATTCCATGAGCACTTATTGCCGCTAACTCTTCATTAACTATGACGACAGAGGCACACTTTTGAAAGACATCTCCATAACTCTTCGAACAAGAAACCAGAAATGCTTGGATAGCAAGCATAAAATAATAATATATATAGCGTCGTTCAATAATTCGAAAGTTTGTGTGACATTATTGGACTATGTCGGAACTGAGGGACGATGTCCCTGAACCGAACCAAAAATTTCTAAGTCCACCGACGCTATCAGTTTCTTATCCGGCATCGCAGCATATGTTGTTCCGAAAGGGAAAGCTTGAAATCCACCGAATCCCTTTCGGTATCCCGTCGGACCGGATGAAACTTTCGGACGTCCGTACCCGCTTCCGCGGAGCGTCCCGACCCAGCATCGTCGGATAAAATATATGCGACAGATTCAGTTGATGCTGGGATGCTGCGATAAACTGTGCTATTAAGGAAAGCACGTCCGTTCCCGAGGCCTGTGCAGTAGCGGACTTACGATGCATTGCCGCTGGAAGCTCCGTGTACGTTGACTCCCGCATACTTCCTATGCGAACGTCCGGAGTCTGCAGGCCTCGAGTCCCCGGCTACCGACCCAGCGCTGTCGGATAATTCTCGATCCGACACCGTTTCTGTCGGCTGCTGGGATGCTGCGATAAGCTGTGCTATGTGCACAAGAATGTCCGGCGTCGAGACCTGCGGAGGCGTAGTCTATCGCTGCTTCGCCGAGGGCAGCTCCGCATCAGATGGCTCCCGCATACTTTTCCTATGCGAACGTCCGGAGTCCATCGGTCTCGAATCCCTGGCTGCCGGATGGTGTGACCTGGTGCCGAAGAATCCTTGATCGGCGAAGCTGGTAATATATCGGCGGTCACGCAGCCAAGGTGCGGTCGTGTGCGCTGACGAGAAGAGGAAGCCTTAGCAGTCTCAGCGGACTGCCTATACAACGGAGCGTCCCGAGCGACGGACGTATGCTCCGCTAACGACACATTTGTACCACAACATCTGGGGCCAGATGTTGTTGAACGAGAGAGGGGCCTCTCTCGCTTGCCGTCCGGATGGACCGGAACGAGCTATGAACCGGACTAAAAGGCTTCCTCCGTTCTCCCTCCGATCCGCCGTCACTGGGTGTGCATTAAGTTAATTTTATAGTGCTCGCATCACCCCAAAATTCCTTCTAGACCGCAACGGACGAACCCGGCTGCCGAACCATTCGGTGAATGGACGCTACACCGGGCGAGCTAGCGGACGTCAAAGGCCGTCGAACCTACTAGGGTCCTCTTAGGCAATTGGCGTATTACATGAGCACTTTTCCGCTAGCCCTTCATTAATTGTGACGACGGAGGCACACTGTTGGAAGACATCACAGATACATCACCCTAATCTTGATCGTCTGAAATAGAAATTGATAAAGTAGAGTGACCCTGCGGGGAAAGGACCGGAGTGTCCAAATCCCCAACAACATACCGTGACATACGCTTCCCATATTGTCATCGAAATCATACGATACAGAACAGGAGTTAATGCGAGTACACTGACCACATATAGAATGATAATAAGGTCAGAGGAAGACTTCCTCTTAAAACAATTGATCAATATCCTTTCAATGTGAAAAGAAAACAAGTCCTGGTACTCGCACTAACCCCTGGCAATCAAAATACATAATAATAATATGATCCATTAATATAGAAAAAATAATTGAAATCAAAATATTTTGAAAAAATATTTTTTCAGAACAGCCCAAGTTTCTGAAAAGTAACGTTGAGCCCCAATGGATCCCAAGCCTAAGTGTGGACAAAAATTTTAAAAATATTTTAAACAATTTATTCAACACTTACGAACAATAATAATGTATCTAGTTATGATTGAAATAACATAAAGATATTATTATTTAGAAATCCCCCCCTCACACAGAGGGCTGTTGTAAATGTAAACAATGAGTGTAAAAACACTAAAATAAGACTCCAGGCACCCAGGCCCGAAATCAGTTACCAAAAATACACCATCTGATGCAAAACAGAGACTTCCAGGGAAGAAACTGCAGAACATCAGATGGCAGATGCAGAACACAACGCCTAACCACCCGTAGGTGAAGACGTAAACATGGGGAAAGAACAGAATTCATTCTGTTATTCAGCTAAACTCCCAAGAAATTTTAGTAATAATAATTACAGAAATTATGCCAAAAGCATGGGAGAATAGCAAGGGGGAACTTAAAGGACAGGGAGAGAGGAAAAACACTTGTAAAAACAGTGTAACTAAATAATCAGAATGACAACAAAATGGCTGCTGCCTTGAAAATAGGTAACTTAACATAATTTCATTAAAAAATTTTAAGTTACAGCCCTGATAATATTCTGTCACACATTCTTTTCCTCTCCTCCTTTTCTATCCTCCTTAGAATCACCATTTCACTAATATTTATGTGTCTGGCATCATTTAAACTGAGATTTAAAAGCACAAAGATCAGTCAGATGTTAACTGATGAAGGGCCAAACTTAGAATGATAAATGGCGCCAATTTCGGAACGTCCTTGACACTGCGCATGCGCAGTAGGGGCGAAGTGTGGAGGGCCTCTCAGGACATGTTTTCTTTAGTTTTAGATGCAAATTTTGGGGATTGGGGGGCAAAATTTGTGTTTGGCCCTATATTTTAAGAGTTAGCACCAGCTATGTCTGGGTCATTGGTACAGTATAAAAATATATAAATAGTGGAAGAATTATTTTCCCCAGGTGTATGAACCATCCGTGTTTTGATATTTTATTGTGAGAACCGACGTGAAGTATGAATATCTAGAAATTAAAATTTTGCATGACTGAAATATTTCTTTCATTTTGTTTGGGGGTGGGGGGGGGGGGGAGGGAGTATCTCAGCTCAGCTCCCCTCCCCACACCCACATTACTACGCCACCGCCAATTTACCCCTTGAGAGGTGAGCTGCAACTTTCACTCTTCTATCTCTCCTTAGGGTGTTGAGAAAATGTTTGGCCCAACAAAATTAAATAATTGGTTCTCAGGCAATTTTTTTCAAAATGAATGAGGGAGGGCGGTTTTTATTTTTAATTCCAGATGGAATGGTTGTCAATTTCTAAAATCCAGTTGTAAGAGCCTAAAATTAAATATAGAACTTCCATGTTGATTTCACTGATATTGGTTTTTTTTTGTAAGAGTGATCATGCAACACAAAATCAATAGAGACTCAAGCAATGTAGAGGGTGGCATATATCCACTAGTACTCAAACGATTAGTCGACTAGTCGATGTCGATTCTGGGCAAACCAGTAGTCGACTCTCAATTGTGCAGTTGACTAGTCGGAAGAGTTCAAGCTTTTACTAAAATTTAGGTAAATAGTATCCCTTCTGAGCCACGGTCAGACAGTTTGAACAGCAATATTGGTCAAGCAATGTCTACATCTATTGCCACCTAATAGTAGTTGCAGTAGTTTATTTTAACTGGTACCAGTAGAGTGCTGAATTATTTTGGGCTATCAGGATATGTTATTAATTTGCCTTGTTGCAATTTATGGGAGAGTGCCTATAGGCACTCTCCCATAAATCGCAACAAGGCAAATTAAATAAGACTATATAATTTCACTCTTAGCATAATTAGAAGCACATTAACAGAATAATGTTCCAGTAAGTTGCTGTATATGAAGGCCCAAGTGAAGCCACATTTGGACCTTCAGCACTCTACCGGAACATCAACACTGTTATAAGGAGACAGGTTATCACCAATGACTAGTCGAAGTCGACTTGACTTTTGGGTATTGACTAGTCGACTTTGGAATTCACTAGTCATTTGAGCATTAATATCCACCACCTGCAAAACTATGGATAGCATTATGGAATTTATAGAAATCAAACATATCTTACCGAACAATGACTGAAGGATGACAGAAAATGGACCTGTGAGAGATAATGAGATTACAGACCATTGGGGCATGATCATAAACAAGACGGGTGTGTCCATCCCCATTAGCTTGCCAATGCATGGCATGCAACAAACCTAGGCTTATTACAAATCTACAAAAAATGTCTGGTCGTGTACATGTATGGAAAACCAAGTCAGAAATTTTCGAAGTCCACAGTGACAAAAAAGTCTAATATTGCATAAAAAGGCCAAAATCTCTGGTAAATGTCATCTTATATTGATGCATTTAACATATATGAACTAAGTTAATGAAGGGCAATAATTTTGTTGAAAAATATTTTTGTCAAAAACTGTATAAATCTTCCATTATCTGCCTTGTGTGTGTAACCATATCCAAAAGTTTTAACCCTCTGCATTAGAAAGTGAGGGTGAAGTTGATTACACCAAGAAGGTACCCTCCATTAAAAACCACGGGAAATTTTTCAAGTCCAAAACGGGCAATAATTTTGTGAAAAAATATTTTTTCAGTACACTTTATAACTGCTGCACATCTTCATTTTCATTGTGTGTGTAATTATATCATAAAGTTTCAAAATACTACATTACAAACTGTGGAAGGAACTGATTACACCATAAAGGTACCCTCAATAAGATACCATCAAATAAATTTAAAAAAAAAACACTGGAAATTTTCTAAGTCAACAAAGGGCAATAATTCTGTTGAAAACACATTTTTTGGCTAACTTTATACTTGTTGCATATTCTGAAGGCATGTGTAACCATATCCTAAAGTTTCAATTCTCTGCAGTAGCAGCTGTTGATTACCCCATTAAGGTACCCTCCATTAAAAAACAAATGAAATTTTCTATATTGATAAAGGGGAATAAACGGGACAAAAACATACAGAGTCCTCTGACCTTCCACCATGGTAATGAGCTGAATGTGGTTTTGTCTTGTGCAAAATTTCAAATGGCTGTCTTGAAAGGTGTGAGAGACTCAGAGTAGTGAATGATACAGCTTTGGTGGGATGGACAGACTGATGGACAGACATAAGGGACATTATATACCAGTAGGCACGGGTATAAAAAACTAAATTGAAGATAGAAAATGAGAAGTTTTTTTTTAATAATAGATCCCAGATCATTTTGTAACCTCACCATTCCCAAAATTTAATTTACTTGGAATTTCACAAAAAATAGCTTGCATTCTTCTGAATTTTCCATAAAAATGATACTTTGTGACTGTTTTTCAGATTTTTTTGTGCATATGAGAACTGTGTTGCATTTCGCACAGAAAATAATAAAACTCTTTTAACCCTTTACCTAACGTGAAAAGCAGACGACACTTGCAAAAAAAATTCTTGAATAACTAAATTTTTTCATTTTTTGTCTCAAAAACATAGGTTATGACCCCTCGTTGGAACGAGCTCGACGAGCTCGTTCCAACGAGGGGTCATAACCTATGTTTTTGAGACAAAAAATGAAAATATTTTGAAAATTAATTGGCGATTTTTGAGAATAGCGCTGGCCGGTTTTGGCCGTTACGTTGGGTAAAGGGTTAAGTATATATGACACATTGCAAATTGCGATGCGATACCACTAAACCTTAGCCCTGTGATGGTTTTTTATACAGTTTGAATTTTGCCCCAGATACGAATATTATGACCATGGACTGAAACAACAAATGTGCTACTGCCTAAGAATCAAAAAGATTAATTTGGTTTAGCCTTAAGTAAACAATTTCTCTCTTTCTTATTATATTAATCAAATGACAAGCTTAAAAGAATTCACTGAAATATGAATATCTGTGTAATACATTCATATTGGTTCCAATGATGTGTGGCCATAATGGATACATAAATGTTAAGTTAGAGTAAGAAATCATGTATAAATGACCATTCAAATGAATCCTATATGACAAAAGATTGACATTGAAGCATTCTGTTTCAGTCTCCTCAACTATAAAATATTTTTTGGCTTTATAGACTGTTGTGTTTTGACAAATACCAAACTTGGGTGCCCAGTCTTTGACCTCTAGCACCATTATGAGCCACATCTGTAATGGAGACCATGTAATTTCACAGAGTTTGTGAAATAAACTCTTGGTGATTGCAGTACTGAAAAATCTTCTGTGGATTCCCAATATACAAACTATATACATACCTGTTTTGACGCATATTTTCTAAATTCATTCAACACGCTGTCCACTTTTGTTTATGTGTGACGTCAAAATCACGCGACGAAATTCGCAAATTCCCATAAACTGGTTACGTTACGATACTTGCTATGTTACCAAACAAATTAGCATCAATATCGGATTCAGGCTGATCATCATTTATTTCATCAGCACTATTAAGCTGGAGATTTCTAAATAAATTGTGATGTTGTCTGCTTATATGTGAACTAAAGGCACAATGTTCAATACAGCAATGTACTACAAAGTGTTTATCATTCTTATGTATTCGAACAACATGAGCTCTGTATTCATTGTAGTTTCTTTGTTGTGAAATAGCACATAGAACATCTAATTTCACTCATTGCTGCTGATATGGAAATTTACACCCCATTATGAATTATTAATGCGGTTGATACCTTATTTTCTCTTATTAATGTCATTAATCAGTGAACTATGTTCATTAGTATGTGCATAATAATAAAAATTACGGTGTTTATGGTCCCGTCAGCTTCGATTCAACTTAAAAAAAATTCTTTAGAGAAAAGGTCAAGGTTAAATGAAAAGACAAATCCCTCCGCCATCCCTCCCCCCCCCCCCCCCCCCCCCCCCCCCCCAGTTACGTCTCGCGCGGATTGGTTCGTAACTCCACTCGTCTGTGCAGACGGCGACGCACATTTTGCAAATCATTTTTTATGGATTTCTTTTTGAAAGACACACCCCCACACAAGCAATAACAAATAACACGTTTAGCCCGAGATTGTAATCGATGGTTTCAGGTTGGAAAACAAATTAAAACTGAACAAATACTGTAGTGTTGTGAGAGTAATTGGATTAATTCATGTTACGTAACAGAAAACGTACAAGGATGGGAGGAAAACAGGAGAGAAAAGACAACAAAGCGAGGAATTAAGATTTAATCATCAGGCGTGACCTTTCCTTGATTGCACTTTAAATACTAATAGAAAAAATATGATTTTAAAATAAATTGTGCATATTTGAAGAAGTTTCGATATGATAAATCGAAATAAACAATGTAAATTCACAGAATTTCTTATATCCAATTTGGCAGAGGAAACAGGTGCGAAATTATGACGTAATATTACGTAAAAAATACGTACTAGGATTTACCTGTGTTGGGTATTCTCTCTTTTGCATTAAACATGGTGTTTAATTTTTAAATACCAACATTTAGTTTTCAAATGGTGGCGCTTATTATTTGTGAACACCACGCGTTTAGTTAGTCAAGCAGTTTTGAATAATTATTCAGCATCAGTATTTACGTTTCTGATGGGCACATCGATTAAATTCAATTTCCCATCCCCGTCCAATACAAAATAACGAATGCAGATCGTTGTGTGTGAGTGGGTGGCAGGTCAAAGTTTTAAAGACAGCATAAAACAGTTGTTTAATATTGCATGTACACTTAAATATACTTATCTAAATTAAATCTCTCACTTCCATAATCACGTGCATCAGAACTTGTCACTGTTGACCATCAATACTGTCATCTTCAAAATTCTTCAGTTTTCTTCGACTGAGATCCTTTCCACATATCTTACTGGCCTGCTCTCCGACATATCTGTTTCGGTCGCCCTCTTGCTGCGTGAGAGCAAGTATTCGTCAAAACAAAATAGGCTGGAACCTTTGATTCTTTCATCATTTAACCGAATAGCTATTTATTTTAGTAGGCTACACCTGGAACTTGGCCTACATGTACATTGTAGGTGTTCCCATCAGTGCAGGTTACAGACTACACCAATCGGATCACCAAAGTGCAGGTAGAGGATAATGGGCGGTCTATGTTTAGATAGTGATATAAAAACGATTTTTAATCTTAACGTTTTTATTTTATTTTTTATAATGCTTTCCATTAGTTGGCCATATATTATTCTATATACAATGTAACTCAAAAATAAGGTAACGTACATTAAGAAAACATCGTCTTCGTGATTCCACGACTGTTTACAGAAAGTAATTTTTTAAAACTAACTACAGCATGCGAACAAGCACATGGTGATGTTGAATAACTAAAATTAAACACAACAGGTGTTTATTCACAACTGCTTAGACATAAAATACATAATAAGCACTGCGCGTTTGGAATTAAACATACGGTGAACAAATAATACACACCAATGTATAATAATTAAACACTTGGGACTTAAGATCTAAACACAACAGTGGAAAGTCCAAACACACGTTGAACATGTTGAACATTGGTGTTTTTTTGCAGTGTAGTCTTAGTGAAGTTGCAGTAAGATGGTGCTCACTGTCAGATTCTTGCGACGGAGAACAACAGCCAATAGAAGATGCTGACAACTTAAAAGAGTTTTAGCAAGACGAGTCACACTCACGATGCTGCAATTGACTTTCAGTGAACAGTTGAGGGTAAAAATTCATCCTCCGTGAAAACACTTCTATCATATGGCTGAATTCCGCATTTTTTAAACCCTTGTATAGCATTGCGGATAGTGGCCGAGTTTGTGTAGGCCACAGCAAAAATTTGGGAAATTTCCCACACAGTAATTCTTCTGTTTGGGTGATTTTTCTGCCATGCGTCTACAGCTTTCTCGAAATAAACACTAAACGGCCCATAAACACTTCGATCTAACGGCTGAAGTTTGTGAGTACTGTGTGGTGGCACTGACAGCATGCTGATTCCGTTTGCTGACGTGTAGTCTAGCACGTCTATGGTTCTATGTGAGTCATGGTTGTCCACTATAAGAAGGACTTTGTGCTGTAAAGAAGGGCGGACTTTCTCAACAAAGAAATGCATTCAGTTTAAAAATAGTTCTCTGTCCATCCACCCAGACTCCGAATACAGAGCCTTGGTGCTTGGTGTTGCGTGGTCAACTAAGCAGTCCTCGGGATGTTTTTGGGGAAAACTAATGCAGGTGGAATGAAACTTCCAGACGCTGAACAACAGCATACAGCTGTAACAAGCTGCCCCTTTTCTGCACTTGCTATCAAATCCACCCGTTTTTTACCACGAATAGAAATTATCTTTGGTGGCTTATTTGCTGACATTTGCATCTCTATTTCATCGACGTTGTATATATCATCTGGTTTGAATTTATGTTCATCAAGTAATTTCTCCAACAGTTCAAAAAATCGATCCACTTGTGGTTTGTTAAAACCTGTCGCCCTTGCAATACTTGTGGGTTCTGGAGATCGCATTGGCAGTTCTGGGTGTCTTTTCATCAAGCCCTTTACCCAAGCATCCCCTGCTTCATTGTTTGTAAAGGGGTGTGGGATTTTATTCCTTTCTGTCATTTGAAAGGCTACACTTTTGAAGTCGGACTTCATCAATCCAAAGAAAACAGAGTCCGTCTTTTTTTATGTAGTCCACTCAAGTGTTTTCCACATCCATTGAAAACACTGGTCTGTAGTGCCCCAGTTTTTTAGTACTATTTCCCAATTTCAAATGTCTTTGCAAAGTGGTGTATGGAACGCCATATTGTGATGCCACTTTTTTATTGAAGAACTTCGTCTCGCTTATTGCAAGTTTCAACTGGGATTCACTCAAGCTCCCCATATCGGTTTTTCTTTTGTATGCATAGACCATCTGAAAAAAATTAAAACAAACTGTAGTCTTATCCGCCACTGCACGACCACAGACACACGCGCATAAATACCACCCAACACACAGGCATACCCTCCAACACACACACCCTACACAAACACGGGCGCACATTCCTATACAGGCACCCAACCCCCTCCTCTTACACACATCTCGGGCAATCCTTTGGTGTTTTTGTTGTCTTAACTCGAAACAGTTCCTCGCTAAAATGGTACTTGGCTGGTTAAAAACTTGTGGGCAGGCCCACTGCGTGTGATATTTCGTAGACTGCAAACATTCAGATAATTTTCTTCTCTGACTGTTGGGAAGACCCCCACCCCCTCCACTGCCGTGCACTACTCTTCACTTCATTACATTTCTAAATGGATAAATTAGTGTGACTATAAATATTTCCTTTCAATAATACTCCAAAATAATATTCATTTAACTTTGCTTCATTATTTATATACAATGATTACTGAATTAACAAGTCACTGTGACTGGCCGTCTGTATTGACTGTTTACATTGGGTCAGAACACAGGAATCTGAAATTTCATCAGTACAGGTAAATAATTTACTTTCAACGTGATATTTACGTTCCCAACGTTATCCTTCTATATGAAGAATCTGAAATTTCATCAGTACAGGTAAATAATTTACTTTCAACGTGATATTTACGTTCCCAATGTTATCCTTCTGTATGAAGAAACACCGGGAATGCAATGAGCTTTTGTCCGTCCGATTCAACCACCTCGCGATTCACTGTGTTTTTCGAATGTAAATCGATATTTTCAAAGTATCTGATTACGCATATGTGATCGGGAATAATAAACCTTTCCTCCACCGGCTTCGTTTGTAAACTACAACATATTATAAGGGCTGCGGACAAGTTTTATTTTCAATAAACACGGAAATCCGCCGTTCGCGATGCTGTCACAGAATCCATGCGCTGACGTCACAGATTAAAGATTCGAGATGAAGTTTATCGAAGAGTGAAAATGTTATAAAACAGAGAAAGAAATTCCAAATTGAAGGTAATGTTCTTTTAATTTTTTTTCTGACAATTTTATGAATGGAATGTTCCCAAACAGTTGAAATGTTAATTATCACCTTGTTACTGAATGGCCTGTCACGGGAAGACAACTCGAAGTGATCACCTGCGGTAAATTCAAAAAAGCGTCTATTTGGACATTTCGGATGAAAAGAGCGTCTCTTTCAGTCTTAAGACATTTCGGCTGAAACACTCGATAAATATTGCAAGATATGAACAAAAACTTCGATGTTGTCTCATGGTATATATAAATAACCATTTTTTTATTTGTGAAATGATCGTCATTGTAAATTGTATAAAAAAATGCATAAGTTAAAAACAATATTATAATATTAACATGTCAGTTACAATTTACAACTTAACAAGTGCATAATTAACCTACCTAACGTTAGTTACAGTTTGCAGACTACACCTGCGGAAACATTTGGGTAAACCTATAAATATAATAACCTATAAAAAAATAATGAATGGGCGATGTTGGAAAGGTCTATTTAGTGAGCATACAGACATATTTTGTAAGAAAAACGACACGTCACAAAACATCGAGATTGAAACAATTTAACCCTTTACCTAACACGAGTTGCAGACGACACTTATACACAAAAATTCTCGTAGGCCTATATATTAGTTGCATCGAACCGATATATTTTAATTTTTTAATAGGATTATCAGAATCCTAAAAATAGACTACCGTTTGGGGTCCCCGGGACGGGGCGAGGGATGAGACACGCCCAAACAACTTCTTCATAGGATTATTACGAACTCGGATCCTAAAAATGAAATACAGCAATATACATTACACAATAACAGGGCGCATACAGCCCCGGACTGCCCGATTGGGAGATTCTCCGGTGGATCATGTGGGCCGGTCGACCACCAGTGGCAGATCCAGGATTTGGAGGGGGGGGGGGGGGGTTAAATACAATACGAAGCATCGTCCGAGTCGCGAAGCTGCGAGACGGGGTAGAACACGAAAGTGGTGGGGGTCCGGAGAGCCTCCTCTGGGAAAATTTTGATTTCTGGAAGCTCTCAGGTGGTCTTTGAAGGCACACATGAGCTCCTAAATTCTGGAAATTTAAACAGGAAAATCCCCCTCTCATACAAGCATGTATGCGAGGGATGAGATGGATTCTTTCTAACATAAAACGGAAAGTAGGAGGGATTACAGTAGCATTATGTCGTCTCATATTGCACACACTTCTCAATTCAAAGCCACCCGACAGTGACGGAAGTCACGAAATTTTTAAGGGTGAGTGAACATTCATGCCCTAGTATATAAGGCAGTGTCACTGACAGAATTCATATTTTAACGCTAATAAAAAGTAACTGTAGAGTCTGTATGACATAGTTGTGAAATATAAAATTTTCAAAATTTTTATTATGGGAGGGAAGCCCTTTAGTCTGGGAGGGCGTAATCCCTCCTACTTTCCGTTTTATGTTAGAAAGAATCCATCTCATCCCTCGCATACATGCTTGTATGAGAGGGGGATTCTTTCCCACATAAAACTCCAAGTACTCTGGATTACAGTAGCATATTTATCGCTTTCACGACTATGTCATGTCAGAATCCTGAAGAGATCTGTATATCTAATCCAGAAACTTACTACTTGCATACCTGCATCAAATTGCCAATGTGACAAAAAACAAGAATAATGTTGATGCTGTTCAATTTAATTCTACACAATTTATATATTTCAGAACGAAAAGAAAGTTCATATCTTCAAAGTTAGCACAGCATCCGAGAACATCTTCTCTGGACATCCATCAATCGTACAGTCCCTAAAATAGAATTGATGAAAAATCTTAGCTGAAGACCAATTGGCAGTTTTCAATATGTTTTGAAGTGTCACGCCAGATTTCATTGCTTGAGATGTTGCTGCCCCTCTAGTTGAGTGTGGGCGAAAAATATTAATGTCTATCCCAGCTGATTTTAAAGAGTCTGATATCCATCTTGATGTAGTAGCTGTTGTAACTGTATTAAAAGTTTTAAAAGAAATTAATAGTTTAGTTGTTTTACGTTTGTGTGCAGTTTGTTTGAGATACTCTTTTAGAGTGCATATTACACATAATTTGTGATTTTTGAACTTAAATAACTTGAGTGTTTGATACATTCGAGATGGTCGAGAAGTTTTTGCCAGCTCCTGGAGTCTGAATTCCACGACATGCTTAGATAAATTCATGAATTTTAGGTCTAAAGCAATTAAAGTTTGCGATCGAGCTGCTGTTGTAAGAGCAATCAAGCTCACCAATTTATGTGTCAACAATTTCAAAGTCAACCCTGATAAGGGAGATAAGGATGCCAAATATTTCAAGAGAATACTGACATCCCAGGTACCCATGTATCGTGGTATTGGAGGTCGAAGGTTAAACACTCCCTTCAGAACCCGAGTGATAACAGGTGAATCAGTAAAAGACGTGCCATTCAGTAAAAGTAAAGTTTGATTAATCATAGACCTATGAGTATTTACAACACTATAAGATTTGCCCATATGAGCGAGTGAAGTTAAATAATCAGCAACTTGGTTGACAGAGGGATTGCAGGGATTAATTTGTTTCCTCTTACACCAAAGATACCATTTTCTCCATGCCAATCCATACTGCTTTTGGGATAGTTTCCTCCATGAGGATAAAATGTATTTGATAGAGAGTTCAGAAAGTCCTCTTGCTCGGAGAGTATCGTGGATAACACGCAAGCGTGAAGGGACAATTTCCTCTCCATTGGATGGCAATCCTCGTTGCGAGGTGTAATGACTTTTCTCCAACTCTGAGGTATAAAGATAGGTTTTTGTACCAGAAGTTGAACCAAAAGAGGATACCAAGGTTGGGTGGGCCATTTGGGTACTATGATCAATACTTTCCTCACCTGGTCGTGCTGGACCTTTTGAAGTACTCTGGATAGCAAACTGAAAGGAGAAAAAATATATGGCATAAATTCTGACCAGTTAAGTGTAAAAGCATTGACATGAAAGGCTGAGACATCTGGAATCCAGGATACATATTTATTGATCTGATGATTTATTGCAGAAGCAAATAAGTCAATGTCAGGATGAAATGTTACATTACAAATTTGTTTGAACGTGATTTTTGCAAGTTGCCATTCCGTAGAATCACAAAATGATCGTGATAACCAATCGGCTCTAGTATTTAATTTTCCTGGTATGTGGGTTGCCGATAATTCAATATTTTTATTATATGCCCAAAGGAAAATGTCCTTAGCAATAACTCCAGATTGGTGCCTCCAATGTTATTAATGTATGAAACAGCAGTTGTGTTATCAGATTTTATACAGATATGACATGAAGACTTTCCACTACAAATTTGTGTCAACCCGAGATAAATGGCCTTGAGTTCCGAAAAATTGATACTGTGATGCTTTTCCCTATCAGACCATTTGCCTTGTGAGGACTTTTGATCACAAAATGCCCCCCAACCAAATAAAGAGGCATCAGTTTCCAAATACAATGATACTTTAGAAGGTTGGATAACTCTTCCATTCATGGTGTGTATATTTTTCACCCACCATTTTATTTCACCTTGAGCATGATGTGTTAACTTAATCTTTCCCTCAAAATTATAATTGTTATCAGAAAGAGCTTCATTCTTTTCTTTATCCAGATATCTATAGAATAACTGTCCCAATTTAACTGCTCTCATGGAGGAAGTATAAATTCCTATCAATCTGGCCACATCTCGAATTAATATTACTTTCTGAGTCAGTATCTTGTTAGATTCCTCAATAAGCCCACCGATTTTCTTTTCAGGTAAAATGATTCGGTAATGTTCAGAATCAATAATATACCCTAAATATTCAATTCGTCTGGAAGGTTCAAGATGAGATTTATCCCAATTGATCTGAAAACCCAATGACTGTAAAATGGTTATGAGGGTTTCAGAGTGTGATTTACAGATAAGTGGATCAGTGTGAGCTAATAAAGAATCATCTATATAATAAAATGATTTGATACCTTGCATTCTCAGAAATGAAAAAATAGGCTTTAAAACCTTAGTGAAAACACGGGGTGCTGTGCAAAGTCCGAAAGGGAGGCAAGTAAATTGAAAAAGTGAGCCTTCCCATCGGAACTTCAGATATTTTTGGTCTTCACTGGAGATTGGTATACTGAAATATGCATCTTTTAAATCAATAGAAGTAAAATATTCCATGGGTTGAATAGATTGCAAAACCACATCAATTGTTTCTTGCTTAAAATGAATATAGGATATATATTTGTTCAATGCTTTCAAATTAATGACAGGTCGATAAGAACCATTCTTTTTTTCGCGCAAAAAAATGTTAGAAATAAATTGGTTCTTTTGTTCGATTGACAAAGCAATAGCTCCCTTTTGAAGCAATTCTTGAATTGCGGTGTCCACAAGGTGGATTTCATTGTTTTTAAATTTGATTGGATTAGGTTCAAAAGATTGCTTAGGTAATTCCTCAAATTCTAGTTGATATCCAGTAATTACTTCTAATATCCATTGATCGTGTGTAAATTGTTTCCAGGTATCAACACACTGTTTCAGAGAACCAGACGAAAAAGAAATAGGTGGTGTTGTAAGACATATACCAATACCTACCCTTTGAGAATTTATTTCGTGTTGTCCCGAGTTCGTGGTGGGAACTCCTGTGGCTGCTGCCAGCCCTGTCGTCTGAAACTCGTGAATGGGCGTCGTCCCCTCTGGTTTCCTCTGAATCGCCCCCGGTACTGACCTCGACCTAAAAAAGGCCTGTTATAAGGTCCTGTAACTGTAAAAGATTCTTTTAAAGACTTTGTATTGGCAGTTCGGGAGAGCTCGTTTATTTCTTTTATTCGTTTGCACACATCTTCCCCAAAAAGGAAAGATGAAATTTTATTATCGGCAGCAAAAAGACTTTTATAAGAATGTTTAAATATGGGTCGTAAGGCATTTCTCCTAAGCATGGAAATTTCAAATTGTGCATTTGCCTGTAAAAGTAAATTATCAACTGCCATTTTCTTAATTGTATCTAAATTGGGCTTTTTAGAGCGAAGTTTTTCAGTAATCTGAAGTGTTGCCGAGGTTGCTGAAGACAACGTACGTTGAATTTTTTGGAGATTACAATCTCTTATTCTAAAATTCGAATTACGAATCTGCCCCCAAATTTCAGGGTTTATTCGTGGAGGTGCGGATAGATGTGCATTTTCTGGTACTGGGTACCGATCAATAAGTTTTTCTAACTTATCCTTTTCCATGGGATTAGTGCAATTTTTGTTCGAAAATTGCGCCACATTCTCATTAACTCGAGGTCCAGTTTTCACAGAATTGTATTCAATGGTGATATCAGGAAGGTCGAAATCAACAACCTCGTCAGCTTCATCAATATTGTCAATATTAAAGGACCTAGGATCTCCCCCAAATAGATCGTGTACCTCCTGAATGCTATCCACAGCATCAGAATTTTGTCTAGTGATAGTAATGTTATCAGTATCATAATTATCAAGCATTTCCCTGGTAATTGTATGGGGTGTATTCTTTTTAGCCCTATCGGGAATTGGAGGAACAGAAGTATCGAAACTGTCACCATTATGATTGGGCCGAGTCGACTGGGTCGGGTTGGCCATGGTTGTTTTAGTGTGTGTCGTGTGCATGGATGACCCGGTGTTAGCCGTTTCAACTTCATCCAAACGTTTATTAATAGAAGTGATAGAACTAAGGATTTCTTTTAAAAGGACATTACTGTCTCCACTTACTGAGATATCATCAATAGGAATGGCGACTAAGTCGCGTGAAGTGGAATCTGTCTCTGACAGTTTCATTTTTTTGGCCAGTTGTGCCTGAACTTTGACTCCGGAAGTACCGGGTTTATCTCCCATGGATTGCTTGTTTTGTTTACGTTTCCTGGATTTTGTTTGCGGTGATTTGACTGAGTCAAGTGGCGGTTGTGCCGCGATTTCAGGAGTTTTCTTATGACCATACCGTTGAGCGAGATATTGGAAGGACTTAACTGCTTCACCTTCCTCAAAACCAGAGATGGCAGTTTCCTCCGTGTCAGAAACGAAGATGCTGAGAACATCATCTCGATCATCTTCCGATTCAGAAGTATGCCTGTGAGTATGAGATTGAGAGTTTTGAAACTCGATGTCTCTATTCAAGTTCAAAGGATCAGTTGATTTTGTCACCCCCCGATGAGGAGAAGTGGTCTTAAATGTTCTTTTCGGCATGATCAACCTTTAAAGTGTGCTCTCGACGACAAAATATGAATTCTGTCAGTGACACTGCCTTATATACTAGGGCATGAATGTTCACTCACCCTTAAAAATTTCGTGACTTCCGTCACTGTCGGGTGGCTTTGAATTGAGAAGTGTGTGCAATATGTGACGACATAATGCTACTGTAATCCAGAGTACTTGGAGTTTTATGTGGGAAAGAATGAGTTATTTTTGTTATTAACCTAAATTCCACTGTTTTTTATCGATAAATTATTAATTTTTTAATATGATTATCAGAATCCTAAAAGTGAACTACAGTTCATTATATTATTGATAGGATGATCAGCGAAGCTCAAATCCCGAACAATTTCTTCATAGGATTATTAGCGAACTGGGATCCCAAAAATGAAATACAGCAATATACATTACACAATAACAGAGGCGCATACAACCCCAGACTGCCCGATTGGGAAATTCCCCGGTGGATCAAGTGGGACGGTCGACCATCAGTGGCGGATCCAGGATTTGGAAAGGGGGGGGGGGGGGGGGCACAAATACAAGACGAAGCATTGTCAGAGACGGCAGAGCCGGGGGGCACAGGGGGCACGCCCCCCCCCCCCCCCCCCCCCCCCACACACACTTTCCACCAATTATGGGTACCCTAACAGGGCGTATTCTGACATGACGTACGCCACATTGACTCCTATGGCCACATTGACTGTGGGAGATAGTAATAGTTCTAACAAAATTAGCAATACAACGGCTGTCCATTTTATATATTGAGATATTGCACATCGCAAGTTCACAACTTGTCATAACAGACTATGGTAATAGTAAAACTAGTCCAAACTTGGACCCAAATTCCGTAATATAATTTTTGGGTTTGGTACCAAACCCAAAAATTATATTACGGAATTTGGGTTCAAGTTTGGACTGTGGTAAAATGTGTGCATGTAATCCCTTTCTAGAGTTGTATTTAATTTCGTTCCGTATTCATGACATACTTGGTGACAAAGTACCCCTCCAACCCATGCCCCACGCCCGTCCTTCACATTGAGCACCTAAAAATTTATTTTTCATCCTATAACCCTGCTGTTACCCAGAAAAAAAATTGTGCCCCCCCCCCCCCACTTTTTTGGAGCTTCCGCCGTCTCTGAGCATCGTTCGAGTCGCGAGGCGGGGTAGAACACGAGAGGGGTGCCCCTCCCATTTGGTGAGGGTCCGGGGGCCTCCTCCGGGAATATTTTGAATTGTGAAGGTTCTCAGGTGGTCTTTGAAGGCACTCTGAGCTCCCAAATTCTGGAGAATTTAAACAGGAAAATGAGTAATTTTTGTTCGTAAAATTTGGAAAATTAAAAAAAACTTGTGGCTATTAACTAACCTAAATTCCTCTGTTTTTTATCGATATATTTTATTTTTTTAATAGGATTATCAGAATCCTAAAAATGAAATGCTGTTCATTATATTATTGATAGGATGATCAGCGAAGCTCAAATCCTAAAAATAATTTAAAATACATCAAAACATTTCACAATTTGGGGAACGGGGTGGGGGGGGGGGGGGGGGCACGCCCAAACAATTTCTTCATAGGATTATTAGCGAACTCGGATCCTAAAAATGAAATACAGCAATATACATTACACAATAACATAAGCGCATACAGCCCGGACTGCCCGATTGGGGAATTCCCCGGTGGATCAAGTGGGCCAGTCGACCATCAGTGGCGGATCCATGATTTGGATGGGGGGGGGGGGTCAAATACGATTCGAAGCATCGTCCGAGTCGCGAAACGGCAAGGCGGGGTAGAACACGAGAGGGTTGCCGTCCCTCCATCTTTGGTGAGGGTCCGGGGGCCTCCGCCAGGAAAATTTTGATTTCTGGAGGCTCTCAGGCGGTCTTTGAACTTAGTTTGAAGGCACTCTGAGCTCCCAAATTCTGGAAAATTTAAACCGGAAAATGAGTAATTTTTGTTCGTAAAATTTTGTAAATTAAAAAATCATGGGGCTATTAACTAACCTAAATTCCACTGTTTTTTATCGATATATTTTAATTTTTTAATAGGATTATCAGAATCCTAAAAATGAAATACAGTTCATTATATTATTGATAGGATAATCAGCGAAGCTCAAATCCTAAAAATAAAATACATCAAACATTTCACAATATCAATCGCGTAGTTTTTGGGGGCGGGGCACGCCCGAACAATTTCTTCATAGGATTATTAGCGAACTGGGATTCTAAAAATGAAATACAGCAATATACATTACACAATAACATAAGCGCATACAACCCGGACTGCCCGATTGGGAAATTCCCCGGTGGATCAAGTGGAACGGTCGACCATCAGTGGCGGATCCAGGATTTGGAGAAGGGGTGGGGGAGGGGGGGAATAAAATACGAAGCATCGTCCGAGCCGCGAGGCGAAGTAGAACACGAGAGGGGGTCCCCCCCCCCCTTTGGTGGGGGTACAGGGGTGAGCACCTTTGGGAAAATTTTGATTTCTGGAGGCTCTCAGGTGGTCTTTGAAGGCACTGTGAACTCCCAAATTCTGGATAATTTAAACAGGAAAATGAGTAATTTTTGTTCGTAAAATCTGGAAAATTCCCTGCCAAAGTGGGGGACCCACAAATGTGGGGGCACTGGGCGTTCACCCAGTCTGCCCATTCCTGAATCAGGCGCCGACAACATACATTTTCAAAGCCGCAATCCTAAGTATTGCTGTTCCATGCAGTTACAAACTTTCACTTTCAAAAACCTTTCATAGAATCGTTGTCGACTAGGATTCAAGGAAAGGCTTCTGGAAGTGAAAGTGTGTAGCTGCGTGGGCTAGCAATACATCGAGATTGGCTTTGGGAATCATATTATACATGAATGCACCTCGCCCGGTAATATTGAAGACGTCTTAGCGTGTAGTTGACACTCAAAGAGTACCTTTGCCCTCGCGAAAATAGCGCCCCCCCCCCCCCCTTCCCGGATCCGCCATTTACAGTGTATACTAATTGGAATTTTTTGCAAGAATACAGAATACACTCACTTGAAGACGTTGTATTCAACATATATCTCAAGTGTTGGAGTGCTGGAAGCCCAAATACTCCTATGTAAAGAGGAGGAACCACAACTCGAAGGCTTCATAGGTATATACGGTACTATAAAAATAGTGACTGGGCATGAGGGAAACATTGCGGATTGTTTCCCCCGGGTAAAAAATATCTCCCCGAGCCGAAGGCGAGGGAGAAATTGGTTCCAAGGGGGAAACTATCCGCAATGTTCCCCTAAAGCCCAGTCACCATTTTTTTATTATACCGAATAAACGATTTCAAGTCACCCAATGAATTACCTTTGAATTGTCCTTCCGTTATTCTTGCCAATGCATAAATGTTTTTCAAAACATTGTCCAATAATTCCTTCGAAGAATATGTATTTAATTCCTTCTTGTTAAATATTCGTTAAGAAGGGCTTTCCCCCGTTTTACTATATAGTTCGAGCTACTACTATTTTTTCTTTCTGACAATTGTTTAATATCATCGTCCGAGACTTCAGAGAATCGTTTTTCTGACGCCTCCTTTGTAAACAAATCGGGAAGGCGGTTTACGTTCCCCGACATTTGGTTTGTTTAGAAGAACGATTTACGCCATCTTCGTTAACATCGGGCGTAGCGGGGGACATTGCGTAAAATGTCGCCCGGCATTGTCTCACATTCGTTGGACATGCGAAATGACTAATAAAACCAGATAGGAAATTACTTTGGGATTTTATAATCAGGTATAATAATTCATATTATCTTCGATCTTGGATTATTTAGTTCGTAAGGATTAGCCGTTACAATTTATGGGATAATGCCTATGTGGCACTTTCCAATAAATTGTAACATGATAAACACACGCGGACAAATGTTAGAGAAGGAAAATAACCTAACTTTTCCCGAGCTGTTTCTTCGAGCTAGTCCAGCATTGGTGGCGTAGATAGGGGTAAGAAGGGGGGCATCATGTTATGTGGTGTAGCCCCCCCCCCCCCCCCCCCCCCCCCCCCATAAAAGGTTAATTTATTATTTTTTTTAATACTGGGATGATCAGCGGAGCTCGATTAAAAAAACGAAATACATCAATACAGTGTACAATATCAGTGGCGTAAATAAAGGGTAGGGGTAGTAGATGGGTGGACGTCCCGAACATTTCTGTTGGAAAACTAGTGGTTTTGTCGGAAAACTAATGGGACCACTCTTTGGCGAATTTAGGCCTAATAGTATTAAAATATTTGTCGTTTGGTGGTGGGGTTGGAGAATATTGCATTTTTTGTACATTTTTCATTCAAGGATCAATCGTCAGTAGGCCTACACATAAACGTGTTATTTTGGGGTGGGTGCGGAGGATGGGTGGGGTCTGTCGGGAAATGCCTCCCCACCCCCACTACAACCGAAAATATATCTGCGCCACTGCAAAATCTAATATACCAGAATGAATGGTGGTCTCTGTCCCTTCTCTCTCTCTCTCTCTCTCTCTCTCTCAAAGGGGCCAAGCAAGCTATTCATATCCTGATGCTGGAACATAATCGAAATACCCCCATTGGAACGCACGCCACAAGTTAGTTTTAATGACGGCCAATCGGCATGGCACTTTTGAATTCAATTGCGAAGGAAAATTTTTCGCGCCGACAAATTTTTGACAGGACAGCTACCTGAGGTGAAGGGTCAAGACTCGTTGAAGATGGTTAATTGGTGGTCGGTTGGGATGAGACAATGGGTGAAGTCCCAGCCGTGGTCTGGCAAATTTAGCCCTATATATGCGACAAGCTATCTCCCGTTCCTTGGCAAGAAAACAGGACCCAAACAATCAGCGAAGACACTTCACATTTAGAATGAGGGCGATGGAGAGGTGGAAGAATTTGTTCCAGAATGGTTTATATTCCCGTCTACACTAACATCATGCCCATTCATCCATCTTCCTCTCTCTCTCTCTCTCTCTCTCTCTCTCTCTATCTCTCTCTCAAAACGCTAAAAACTGAAGTGTTAAAAACTACACTTGAAGCTCTGTATTTAGCCCTTACAAAGTGATGAACTGTCACTTTGTTCAAGTGTAGATATGGCAGAACGTGTCGGGTTTTACAATAATAGCACTTGACAAGTTGACAAGTGTAATGTTGCTACAATTAAAGGACACAACGCAGTCGCCTCGGATCAGGCTCGAACTCTCGAGCCTGATCCGCGCCACATGCGTTGTGTCCCTTTAATTGTATACCCACCAAGCGCGAATCAAAGTATGGAAGATCCTGGAAGAACCACCGATGCTAGTAGGCCTATTGCTAGATACGTGGTAAGTTCCATCCAACCAAGTTTCACATCTCTGATGATTGTAATCTCTAAGTGCCTAAAACATTACACTTTGAGGGTTAAAATATAGCACTCTAAGTGTTAGCCTAGATTGGGTTTTAAAACATTGAAAGTGTAAGTTTTTAATACTCTTTAGTTTTTATTTGCCCAGTTGCAATTGGTATTTAACTATTCTGTAGATACAACTTTTGAAATAGCCAGTGCAACAAGGAACCTGTTCAAATTATTGAAATGAGTTGTTTGCAACTATATGGGCAGTAGGTTGCTGTATTGCCTTCCGAACAGCACACTCACAACCATCATAGTTTTAGTCCAATCTGGTGCCAATAGCAACAGAACTCTCAGTTCTTTAATACTGCGAGCCCAGGAGCAGTCGGTGCCAGGCAAGATACAAGTGACGCGGTGTGAAGGATAACAACGCTTTTATGAATACAAATCTTGATAGTGTCGGCACTAAAAAGAATAGTATATTGTGGAGAAATAAGCATAGTTATTTACATACTATATAGATCCATTATGTAAATATTCTGGTGGCGTTGTTTTTAGCATAGATCCTGTTAGGTGCCAATAATATTGTTGCAAGACCTTCAGTTGATATGGATTGAAGCACAGTCCGAGCCTTCACATGGTGTAGGCTACATCCTATTTTGGGCAATTCCATGTTGAACATAACATGAGGAACAAATTTTCAATTTCAAAATACCATGATTTTTATTATTTAGGAAGAAAGTGATATACCTAAATTACTGGCAACAGACATTGATATTTTTCAAAACATGACAATTTTTTTTTTCTCACGTGTCACTTTCAGTTAAAAAATACAACACAATTAATATGTTTTGGGTATAATCTTCTGATGATAAGGAGACATTTAAAAAGTCTGAATAAGTATGTCATTTTTGTTTTTTGCACCTATATACAGTCTGACCGAATTGTTTGAGCCTTGATTTCGCTGCTGTAGAGACAATTTTCCATGAAGGCTGAGACTAATTTTTCATTTCTAATTTGTAACGTCAGTCACGATTTTGACATTAAATTTTTTTAACTACACAAATGAACAGCAGTAACATCTGTCCTTCATATATATTTATGTTAAGATTCATTCAAGTTAATTGAGCTATTACCATCTCATTAAATGTTCCTTCCTAATTTTTTAAAACCTATTTTACAATTTGTGACGTCAGTCACGTGTAACGTCAGTCACGCAGGAGAAACACATCAACATACTTTAAACCCAACATGATCACTTTTTATGACATAAAATCTGAATTGACAATTACAAGAGCAAATAATTTTGTAATATGACTCCATATAGGCTATCTAAAAGTTAAATTGCTGTTTCAAGAATGGAACTATATTTAGTGCTCCCTAGGGCTGGCACATAAACACCAACAGCCGTGATTGGTCCTTCGGCATATGTGAAAAAAAAGTGCATTCATGATTGGGGAAAACCCCCTGGGGCATTGAGTCAATATTTTTTTCTCAGGCATCATATTAGGCAGGTTCTTTATAAACAAAAAATATTGCAAATTGCAGTTCCTATTCTGCCTTTATCAAAACTCCAATGTGTGAAAATAATCGTCTGGGACACCTGTATGGTAGCTTAACCGATTGAATGCCGTAAGTCACTACTGGAAAGTAAATACTGTTCCTGGTCAGTTGCATATTCAGATTTGAACCTTTCTGACTCTTGAGCCCACTTAAAGCTATGAGTCAAGTGTTCCCGAGTTTACTCTTTCAATGATAACTTCATGCACCCGCAGTTTATCATGGCAGTGGTTCTACATTGCTGTTGGTTGCCTTTAAAAGTGATGTTGAACCACTGTCTGTTAATAAACATCGGTGTAAGCAAATATGGTAATTACTTTAAAATGAACCTGAGAACTAAAGGGTTAAAATTGAATAATCACTTCACCAAAGAAAACTATTCCATTGACGGGAATAGACAATGTTCACTTTTTTCTTTTTTTATTATTATGAACTTAATATTTATTTTATAATATTTAGTTTTATAGAGCTCATTGAGCTCAGTCAAACTAGATATTGTAAAATAAAAGCAAAACTGGACTTCAGAAGGCTAAAAATGACATTTAATATGCAGAATGTAACTGGCTGAAAAAAGTACATAGTTTTTTTCTCAATTAACAGGGTACTCTGTATTTGTAATGTTGTGTACAATATTTCAAATCATGGAAGGGTGTCTCAAGAGGTCAAGAGGAACTCTTCGATAATTTATGTGAAAGAAAATTGGCTAGTTAGGTCTTCCATACAGAACAAATTGCACCTGAGAGCAGCTAATTTTATTGAATATGAAATACTGGTTGTCAACTATCAGTCATTTATATTATTTCATGAAAATTGGAAAACTTCAATACAAAGATTTAAAATTCAAATGTCAGAGAAATGATAATGTTCTCTCGAGTTGATTAAAACAGGAGGATCAAGCTTTTTGACAATATTTTCTCTCTTATAAAAGATCTTATCTTCATTATTTGGCCACTTGAAATTTCTGCCTACTGGTACCATGACATTGACTTCGTAATTGTCACCAACTACTTTTTGAATTTCACCAGGATAAAGACGTTCGTCGTAAGTAACAAGACACCAGTCATTAACTTTTAACTCTTTTTGTGCATCAAACTTAAAGTCAGATGTTAAAGCGAAACCTGTGATCCTGCTGTCCAAACTACAAATGAGATGAAAGTTTTTTATCCCTACAAGAGGCACACAGCTTTCAAAAACATTCTGCAAATCCATTGTAACACTTCTTTTCAGAATTTCCTGCTGGGTCATATTAATAACTTTAACTTTTTCCATTTCCGAGCTTGCCTCAACAAATGATTGGGCATCAGTGACAGTAAATTTTCTATTTCTTACATTGTTCCACACATATCGTTTAGCCGATCCACCTATGCCATCTACAGGCCCCTTTCCATGCGATGTTGCAAAAAAGTTCCACCTAATTATAAGTCTGTGCTTTCCTTCCAAAAGTTTGATTGCTGATGCGATGTATTTGTTTTTAAACTGTGAAGAAGGTCCGTCAGACCAAACAGAAACATTGTTGATTTGTTTTGGGAGCATTTCAAATGTCTTATCCATAAAAGGGATTATAGTCTCCTTAGAGTGATTTAAATTGTCGGAAGCAATAACATATGAGTTCATACCTTCAGAATGCCAAACAGCTACTGTAAACAAACTCACTTGAGTTGACTGCCAGTGTGCTGACTGAATCTCATCTTGGTACTTGCATGTGTAGTTCTCGGAGAAATCGACTTGAATAATAGCTGTATTTAGTTTTCCAGATTTTAGAGTTTCCATTTCTTCCTGATAAGACGTTTCTTGCACTCTTTTGATATAACAGTGTTGAAGGAAACTTGGTGTGATGGTCTTGACGAAGCTCAGGAGATGTTCAATTGTTCCACTTTCTGTGATCTTCATAAGACGTCCCACATCATTTTCCTTCCATACCTGCCACTGGATAGGGTCATGTAGCCTTGAATCAAATATTTTAAATTTTTCGCCCATTTTCTTCCCATTCTGACAAAGCTGGCATTCGTTGAACCAACATGATCTGGATGCCCCACTGCATAATAATGTATTTGGAAGTTCATAAGAATAAACTGGAAATTCAGCACATTTCTTATGTAAAGCCTCAAGTGCGTTGATAAAGTTTTCATGTATCTTGCACAGACAAACGTTATGTGGTAATTTGTTACTTAAATATACATGCTTAGGTCTTAAGCTACAAAATCTACTCAAGCCGATCTTTATGTCTGGAAGATGTTCTTTGAACAGAGCAAACAATTCTTTCAAAGAACAGGTTAAATGTCTGATCTGAATTTTCTTCTTAACTCCAAAGCTGTCTCTGATGTTTACGAAATCTTTCCTACCAGGTGCCTGACGGCTGACATCATCCCTTTCGTAGAATGTTTCAATAATACTTTTAGTGTGTGCATCTATTGAGTTGTTACAGATCGGTGTCAAAACACTGGCCATAGTGTCTGGGCCAAATGAAATTCTGACTTTCTTGGGTTCAGGCTGTAGTATTTTCTCTATAACAGCACTTCGCCTTGTGGGAGTTCGAGGAAGAGCTGGTTCTAAGGCACTTTTGGCTCTATATACTGCTTGAGCATAAGCAGCTCCACTTTTAAAAGGAAGTTTGGCTTGCATTGTTGAGAGTCTTACAACCTTCCTCTCTCTGCATTTAGCAACTCTTTTTCTGGTAGCCTCTTTTTCTTTTTGTACAATTCTTTCCTTATCCTCTTGTGGTAAGTTGTCCAAGACAATTGTCTTTCTTTCTCTGCTGCGCTTTTGATACTCTCTGTTCCTCTTTTTGTGTTCTTCATATGCAGTTATATTTGATTTTATTCTTTTCCTTCTCCTGGCTTGCCTTTCTGCACTTGTTAGGGCCATTTTACTAATGTACTGTAACCAAATTATTTGAAAATCTGCATAGCTTTTGTTGAGTACTGGTGTATCATTTTGACAATGTAGCAATGTCATAGCCTGGCAGCTGTCAATCAAAGGTACCTTAAAGAATTGAAATTCCAGTCTGCATGTGAAAATAATTCCTGAAAATAGGCAGAGAACTTTCTCAATCAGTTGCCTGGCCATTCATATTTAATTTAGTTTATCTCTAATTCCTTTATGAATAATGTATTTGAAATTCTCCTGAAGCCAGTCACTATTGTTTCTGTATGGTCTGATGTACTGTATCTCCTGCATGTTTTAATACAGGGCTAGCTAGAATCCAATTTTGAAGGCATCAAGGTAAAAATAGGGATGGGGGTGTGGGGGTTGGGCTGAAGGCTGGGGGATGCACTAGCTTACATGATATGCCAAAGGCATAAAGGGCATATCCACAGAAACAAAAACCTTGTGTAAGATTTAAGTCAAAGTTTGGATTTCATCCACTGAGCTCCCCCCACCTCCCCCCAACCCCCCACTCATCAGCCAACATGTTTATACCGTTTCATTGATTAAAATATTCTATATATACCTCCAAAAAAATAATGCATGAAAGAGAAGAGTGTCTAAATATGATTTAAATGTAGATGAAGAATGAATAAAGTTTGTTTTGCAGATCATAACAAACTGTAACGTCAGTCACGGTAACGTCAGTCACGCAAATGCTTCTGGGTAAAATTCAACTGAAGCTGTTCCATGCCATCATTCTGTAAATTATGTGGACAAGAAACATTAACCTTTCAAGAGAAAATATGTTTAAAAGTCAGTTTAAAACCAAACATGAGAAATTATGCTTTGTTTTTAAGGGGTAAAATATTGTGTTATTTTCATGTAACGTCAGTCACGAGAAGAAAAGTGGATACAGTGTCCTGAAAAACGTACTTCATGGAAAAAGAATCTATTAGTTTTAGACTTCTGCCTCCTGGGAGGGACAAAATGAAATGTTCTTCGTGGAACCATAGAGCAAACATATATAACTTTATCAGTGAAATACAGAATTTTCTGTGTTGTAACGTCAGTCACGCATGGAATTGCCCTTTTTTTTTATCGGACTGCCATTCCATTGCTATTATTGTTTTACATTAATCAATCAGTAAAACGGTCTACATCATTATAGAACGTTGATGAGGGAGATGGGGTGGGGTGGGGCGGGAAGGCATGGTAAATACATCTTTTTTAATCAAAATTTTTACAAACTAACTGAGAACTTTTCACAAGTCTCAACGAATAGACACACACAATATCTGGCACTGGAAAAAAATATGAAAAAACTGTTACATGTTCCCGACCCCCGATGGTAAGACCTACGTGTTAGTCTTAGTATCGTGTTTGTAATTTATAGTCTAACACCCTTTTCCCCTTTGTTAGGCCTATTTTATATTGGTGGTCAAATCAGAATATACATTAATCATATTTCACTATCAATTTATAGAGCGAATGAAGTGTAATTCTTTGTGAGAAATTACAATAAAAAATATTGACAGAATGTCCAACATTCATGTGTGGCAGAACATGTGACTTTTGAATGGTAAACAATACAAAACTCATTTTGTGGCAATTGACTCACCAAACCTTCTTCTAGGGTGTAATGTAGTTCAACAAATTAAACTTAAGTTGTCTGTTATACCAATTGTGAACAGTGCAATGAATAAGACACTCGCTAAACAAGAAGTTTATCAGATTATGGAGTATGCTGAAGTGTTCAAATGAACAGGTTGACAGAAAGGGAATCGCCACAGAGAAATTGATCCATGAACAATACCATTAGTGCACACACCACACAAAGTGCTGGTGGGGCTTAGAGACAAAGTCAAAACAGAGCTTCATCAACCATCTAGTTAAGTAAGGCCTTCTTTAGAATCAATAAAAATGTTTCTGAACCAATGTTAAATGGAATACTAAATGTGTGTCAAAAGTAGGGAACATTGACATGGGCATAGGAACCTGGGGGCACATGGGGCACGTGCCCCCTCTCTACAATTGTTTTGTGTGTGTGTGTGTGTGTGTGTGTGTGTGTGTGTGTGTGTGTGTGTGTGTGTCTTACCAACTTGACGAGGTAACTAGACAAAAGAGTTTGCGTGTTTTGCCTTACCGAGGTACAAAAGACAAAAGAAACCCTTTACCTCGGTTGTTTTCCCAGAACTGTACCGGCAAAACGAGGTAGAAACCGTTAGTCCACACAAAGGACAAACAAAGAGGTACCTCGGTATGTAGGGAAGACAAGACTGTGTGTGTGTGTGTGTGTGTGTAAGGGTGTGTGTGTGTGGGTTTGTCTTACCAACTTGACGAGGTAACTAGACAAAAGAGTTTGCGTGTTTCGCCTTACCGAGGTACAAAAGACAAAAGAAACCCTTTACCTCGGTTGTTTTCCCAGAACTGTACCGGCAAAACGAGGTTGAAACCGTTAGTCCACACAAAGGACAAACAATGGGGTACCTCGGTATGTAGGGAAGACAAGACTCTGTGTGTGTGTGTGTGTGTGGATGTGTGTGTGTGTGTGTGTGTGTGTGTGTGTGAAAATAACAAGAGGCCCCACGGGGCCTGAGGGCACTCACCCTATACTGGCAGAGTCATATCACCAAAATATAAAGGGATTCTGCATTGTGGTTATTATCAGTTTTTCAACATAAAATTGTTTTCCCGACTTAGTAACCCAAAGTTTTCATATGTTAGATCCCCATATTGGGTACTCAATAATTTATCTATTTATTTATTGGAATTTAAGGTCACTTTCAGCATCTAAGGCTACATCCTTACAGAGGCATAATTATAATATCAAGTTTGGTCAATCATTTATGCCTATCACTGCCACTTTACAGGGCTTTCAATGCAGGAATTGATTACTAGGCCCAATTTTATCAATAAAGCAGAACTTGAACAAACTTCAATTTGCCGCTTCTAAGAAAACCAAAAATCAAATATCAAAAGATTCTGACAGGAGTATCAGAAAAAAAAAGATTTTTAAAGAATACTTCTTATAATGAACTAAGTTATACATTGGGCTCCCATACTGATAGGGAGCCCAATTACAAAAGCTTCTGAAGCAGTGGTTTGGGAGAAGAAGATTCTTCAATGTTTTTCCCATTACCTACAGTGTTAAAAAATGATGACTCGGCACTTTTTAAAAGTCCTGGAAAAGTACCTTATGATAAAGCCAATGGCATTTTTTTACCATTCCTTTCTTCCAGTCCTAAGGAAGCTTCACACCATATAAAAATTCTCATTGCCATGTAGTTCTGGAGATATGAGCATTTAAAAAAATTTTTGTTCAGCTCCTGCAGTTCCCGTGGGGGACAGGAAAACAATTTTCGGCATAAATTAGGTACTTGTTACCCAGTAAGCCCCCATATCAAATTGGTTCAAATCGATCTCTTGGTTTGGAAAATAAAAAATTTTGGTATAATTTGGGCTCCCAGAGTGAGCCCAAATATGAACCCAGGCACTTGGCTTTAACAAACTTCACTCTCAGCCCCCCTAAGAATGCTGTACATCAAATATCAAAAGATTCTGATTGGTGGATTTGAAAAAAAAAATTTTTTTAAAGAATATTCCTCATACTGAACTAAGTTATAATTTGGGCTCCCACAGGGAGACCAAATATGAGCCGAAGGACTTGGCTTGAACAAACTTGAAAATCCCACCTCCCTAAGAATACTGTATACCAAATATCAAAAGATTCTGACCGGTTGATGCGAAGAAGATTTTAAAAGAGTATACCTCGTATTGAACTAAGTTACAATTCGGGCTCCCAATGGGAGCCCAAATATGAACTCAGGGACTTGGCTTGAATAAACATGAATCCCCCCCTTTCCCCCCCCCCCCCCCCCCCCCCCCCCCAAGGATGCTGCATACCCAATATCAAAAGATTCTGATTTGTGGATCTGAGGAAGAAGATTTTTAAATAATATCCCTCATATTGCACTAATTTGAAGATTTGGGCTCCCACAGGGAACCCAAATATGGACCGAGGAATTTGATTTCAACAAATATGTGAATCAATGTTCCAAAGATGTTATATGTAGAATATGAAAGCTTTTGGAGCAGTAGTTTGGAAGAAAACAATTCTTTAACTTTTCCCATTGACCACAGTAATAAAAAATGCTGACTCAGCATTTTTTCAAAGTCCCAAAAAAGTACCTTATGACAAAACCGATAGCAATTTTTTTGGACAAATCCTTTCTGTGGGTCACAAGGAAGCTTCTCACCAAATAAAAATTCTCACTGCCGTGCAGTTTTGGAAATACAAGCGTTTTATTTTTTTTCTATTTTTAGCTCCTACGGTTCCAACGGGGCTACAGGAAAAAGAAGTTCTGCATAAATTAGGTACTTATGACCCAATAAGCCCTCACTTAAAATTTGGTTCAAATCGTCCTCTCGGTTTGGAAAATAGAAATTTGGGGCGGGGCCAAAATTTTTGCCCCTCCCATAACATTGCCAAATATAGTCCCTCAAACTTCTCTTGAACAAATTTGAGTCTACACCTCAAAAGGAAGCTGCATACCAGATATCAAGTCTCAGCTCTTGCTGGTTCTTGAGAAGATTTTTTAAGAATTGGAGGATTTTTACCCCACCCCTCTGCTCAATATGAGCCGAAACTTAATTTGACAAAAAATCACAATGCTCTTATATAACCCCTACTCATATGGAATTTTATTAACATGCGGCCATTGGTTTGGGAGAAAAAGACCCAAACACCACCTTCACGAACTCATTCCAATGATGGGTCATAAGCTACGTTTATGAGGTAAAAATTAAAAATTTATCAAATTTTTTTTTCATTGGTGTTTAGGTTCATTTTTCAACTTCAGTGGCAAAGTTTGACCACAACAAGTATAAAGTCAAGATTAACCATGCAATTGTCTATACTTTTGCCCACTTTAGAGGACCTCCACCTGATGCATTGGTCTTATTTTATCCATGAAATAGAGCTTGTTTACATGTACCACAGTACCCAAGCACTGCTACATTTCACAGGTTTTCATGGCGAGTTCAGATTGTTAAGAGCCTAAAATTTTAATTTTATTATGTATTGCAGGTGTTGATAAGGCCACACAAAGTAGATCTTCTGTTTCTCAGGCCATCATTTGTGAAATTGCATGCGGGCGTGCGGTTTTTTATTTTATTTTTTATTTCAGTAATTTCTTCTTTGCCATCAAAAGTTCATGTTCTTGGTTCAAGTATTAGGCCTCATAATCTACAGAATAGCATGGGTGGTGGTGTAGTTCATCCCTTGAGTGCAAGAAGGCTTTGCAATGCTAAAGCATTGCAAAGCCTTCTTGCACTCAAGGGACAAATTCATAAATTTTTTTAACTTGGGTAAAATATCAGACATAAACCATTTAATTTTTATTTTTTTCAAGTTTAAATTGGTTATAAAATGAGAGCATGCGGCAGCCAAAAGGACCATGCGGGAGGGCCTGAGAAACAGATTTTTTATTTTTTTAGGCCTAATCCCTTTTTTTTTTTCGTTCAGAAATTGATATGCTACTTTGATTTCTTCCCCTTTCCTTTACCCTTCCCACTAATGGTTCCTACACAAATTTTACACTGCCATTTTGTATTTCTCTTGAATAGAAAAGACTCGTCGCCCTTCAAATTGGCACAGCTATAGTGAAACCAACAGTTACACTTGTCGCATGCAATGCTCTCCTCCGATATTTCAGTGGTTTCCCACTCACACATCTTGTTACACTGTTTACAGAGGTAATCTTTTTTCTGGATCCCCTACAATGTCTGATGGTTTTTTTTGTTTCTTTTCCTCTCGCTCCCCAAGTGCCCGAACTTTACATCTTAATGCCTGTTTCTTTTTACGGGGAATTTTCTGCTTAACCCTTTACCCAACGTAACGGCCAAAACCGGCCAGCGCTATTCTAAAAATTTGCCAATTAATTTTCATTATTTTTTCATTTTTTGTCTCAAAAACATAGGTTATGACCCCTCGTTGGAACGAGCTCGTCGAGCTCGTTCCAACGAGGGGTCATAACCTATGTTTTTGAGACAAAAAATGAAAAAACTAGTTATTCAAGAATTTTTATTGCAAGTGTCGTCTGCTTTTCATGATAGGTAAAGGGTTAAACTCTTTTACTGAATCTATAATAGCTATCTTTATGAAGTGGTCTGTAACAACATTAAAAAGATCCATTAGAAGGGCCAAAAATACTTCTTCGTCAATGCTCTCATCTGTGATACCCCCAAACAATTGAATCCATTTATCAAGAATCTGACTGTTTTTGTTTACATTTGTTCTACAAAGTCCCTGTATACTTTCGAGGTTTAGATGTATTGAATCAGGTGTTAACACTTTTTGAATAGTAGCATTTAACTGTAAAAAAAAATCATACACATTTTCATTAACAATAAAAAGTCCCTTGGTTGCCCCCTGTTTATGATTTATCTCGTACATACTGACATCATTTTGTGCTACATCACTTTCAGTTATTCTCAACTTCTGCAGTATTAATTTTTTTTTGTATTCCATTTTTCTATTTAGTATTCCTTTCTTGTCCAATTTCCCTAAATTATTTAGAATTGATGTTTGCAGCCTTTCTGTGATTTTATGGAGACATGCTCCAGCTAAATATCGAATTTTACTTTTAATTGCTGAAGACTGGAATTCATTGAGTATATTAAATTGATTTTGATTTAGTGCATCTTCCTGATCACAAACAACACTTTTTGATTTTTTTGCAACTTCACTCTCAACCAACCAGAATACCAATTTTGTGGAGAGTTTGTTTTCATATTTATTAATACTTGGATGTTCATATAATCTTTCACACATTCTGATATGCTTGTCACTTAATAAAAAATCATTTAGTTTTGAATAAGTTTTGACAAAGTGTTCAGTTTTATTAGCTCACCTGACTGAAAGTCAGGGTGAGCTTTTCTGATCACTTTTCGTCCGTCGTCCGTCGTCCGGCGTGAAGGTGGTGTTTGGGTCTTTTTCTTCCAAACCACTGGCCGCATGTTAATGAAATTTCATGTGAGTAGGGGTTATATAGCGGCATTTTGATTTTTGGGCAAATTAGGTTTCGGCTCATATTGAGCAGAGGGGTGGGGCAAAAATGCTCCAATTCTTAAAAAATCTTCTTCTCAAGAACCAGCAATAGCAGAGACTTGATATTTGGTATGCAGCTTCCTTTTGAGGTGTAGACTCAAGTTTGTTCAAGAGAAGTTTGTAGGTCTATACTTGGCGATGTTATGGGAGGAGCAAAAATTTTGGCCCCACCCCAAATTTCTATTTTTTAAACCGAGAGGCCAATTTGAACCAAATTTTATGTGAGGGCTTATTGGGTCATAAGTACCTAATTTATGCAGAAATTTTTTTTCCTGTAGCCCCGTGGGAACCACAGGAGCTAAAAATAGAAAAAAATTAAAACGCCTATATCTCAAAAACTGCACGGCAGTGGGAATTTTTATTTGGTGTGAAGCTTTCTTGGGACCAACAGAAAGGATTGGTAAAAAAAAATTGCTATCGGTTTTATCATAGGGTACTTTTTCGGGACTCTGAAAAAGTGCTGAGTCAGTATTTTTTAACACAGTAGGCAATGGGAAAAAAATAAAGAATTGTTTTCTTCCAAACCACTGCTCTAAAAGCTTTCATATTTTACATATAACATCTTTGGAACATTGATTCACATATTTGTAGAAATCAAATTCCTCGGTCCATATTTGGGTTCCCTATGGGAACCCAAATGTTCAAATTAGTGCAATATGAGGGATATATTTTAAAAATCTTCTTCTTCGGATCCACAAATCAGAATCTTTTGATATTTGCTATGCATCATCCTTAGGGGGGTGAGATTGATGTTTGTTCAAGCCAAGTCCCTGAGTTCATATTTGGACTCCCTTTGGGAACCCAAATTGTAACTTAGTGCAATACGAGGTATATTCTTTTAAAATCTTCTTCTTCGCATCCACCGGTCAGAATCTTTTGATATTTGGTATACAGTATGCTTAGGGAGGTGAGATTCAA
The DNA here is from genome assembly GCA_031216915.1 of Pictodentalium vernedei. NCBI lineage: Eukaryota > Metazoa > Mollusca > Scaphopoda > Dentaliida > Dentaliidae > Pictodentalium > Pictodentalium vernedei. The sequence goes on from CM062294.1 coordinate 39,593,321, forward strand.
GTTTGTTCAAGTCAAGTCCTTCGGCTCATATTTGGTCTCCCTGTGGGAGCCCAAATTATAACTTAGTTCAATATGAGGAATATTCTTTAAAAAAAATTTTTTTTTCAGATCCACCAGTCAAAATGTTTTGATATTTGATGTACAGCATTCTTAGGGGCTGAGAGTGAAGTTTGGTAAAGCCAAGTACCTGGGTTCATATTTGGGCTCACTGTGGGAGCCCAAATTATACCAAAATTTTTATTTTCCAAACCAAAAAGTCGATTTGAACCAAATTTGATATGAGGGCTTATTGGGTCATAAGTACCTAATTTATGCCGAAAATTGTTTTCCTGTCCCCCACGGGAACTGCAGGAGCTAAAAAATTTTTTTCTTTTTAAATGCCCATATCTCCAGAACTACATGGCACTGAGAATTTTTATATGGTGTGAAGCTTCCTTAGGACCGGAAGAAAAAAATGGTAAAAATTTTATCATAAGGTTCTTTTCTAGGACTAAAAGTGCCGAGTCATCATTTTTTAACAGTGTAGCTAATGGGAATAACGTTGAAGAATCTTCTTCTCCCAAACCACTGCTTCAGAAGCTTTTGTTTTTGAGTTCCCTATGGGAGCCCAATGTATAACTTAATTCAGTATGAGAAATATTCTTAAAAAATCTTTTTTTTCTGATACTCCTCTCAGAATCTTTTGATATTTGATTTTTAGTTTTCTTAGAAGCGGCAAATTGAAATTTGTTCAAGTTCTGGTTTATTGATAAAATTGGGCCCAGTAACCAATTCCTGCGTTGAAAGCCCTGTAAAGTGGGCAGTAATAGGCATAAACGATTGACCAAACCTGATATTATAATTATGCCTCTGTAATGATGTAGCCTTAGAAAGTGACCTTAAATTCCAATAAATAAATAGATAAATTATTGAGTACCCAATATGGGGATCTAACATATGAACACTCTGGGTTACTAAGTAGAGAAAACACTTTTATGTTGAAAAACTGATAATAACCACAAGGCAGAATCCCTTGCTATTTTGGTGATATGACTCGGCCAGTATCAGGTGAGCGCCCTCAGGCCCCCACCCCAAATTTCTATTTTTTAAACCGAGAGGCCAATTTGAACCAAATTTTATGTGAGGGCTTATTGGGTCATAAGTACCTAATTTATGCAGAAATTTTTTTTCCTGTAGCCCCGTGGGAACCACAGGAGCTAAAAATAGAAAAAAATTAAAACGCCTATATCTCAAAAACTGCACGGCAGTGAGAATTTTTATTTGGTGTGAAGCTTTCTTGGGACCAACAGAAAGGATTGGTAAAAAAAAATTGCTATCGGTTTTATCATAGGGTACTTTTTCGGGACTCTGAAAAAGTGCTGAGTCAGTATTTTTTAACACAGTAGGCAATGGGAAAAAAATAAAGAATTGTTTTCTTCCAAACCACTGCTCTAAAAGCTTTCATATTTTACATATAACATCTTTGGAACATTGATTCACATATTTGTAGAAATCAAATTCCTCGGTCCATATTTGGGTTCCCTATGGGAACCCAAATGTTCAAATTAGTGCAAAATGAGGGATATATTTTAAAAATCTTCTTCGGATCCACAAATCAGAATCTTTTGATATTTGCTATGCATCATCCTTAGGGGGGTGAGATTGATGTTTGTTCAAGCCAAGTCCCTGAGTTCATATTTGGACTCCCTTTGGGAACCCAAATTGTAACTTAGTGCAATACGAGGTATATTCTTTTAAAATCTTCTTCTTCGCATCCACCAGTCAGAATCTTTTGATATTTGGTATACAGTATGCTTAGGGAGGTGAGATTCAAGTTTGTTCAAGTCAAGTCCTTCGGCTCATATTTGGTCTCCCTGTGGGAGCCCAAATTATAACTTAGTTCAATATGAGGAATATTCTTTAAAAAAAATTTTTTTTTCAGATCCACCAGTCAAAATGTTTTGATATTTGATGTACAGCATTCTTAGGAGCTGAGAGTGAAGTTTGGTAAAGCCAAGTACCTGGGTTCATATTTGGGCTCACTGTGGGAGCCCAAATTATACCAAAATTTTTATTTTCCAAACCAAAAAGTCGATTTGAACCAAATTTGATATGAGGGCTTATTGGGTCATAAGTACCTAATTTATGCCGAAAATTGTTTTCCTGTCCCCCACGGGAACTGCAGGAGCTAAAAAATTTTTTCTTTTTAAATGCCCATATCTCCAGAACTACATGGCACTGAGAATTTTTATATGGTGTGAAGCTTCCTTAGGACCGGAAGAAAAAAATGGTAAAAATTTTATCATAAGGTTCTTTTCTAGGACTAAAAGTGCCGAGTCATCATTTTTTAACAGTGTAGCTAATGGGAATAACGTTGAAGAATCTTCTTCTCCCAAACCACTGCTTCAGAAGCTTTTGTTTTTGGGTTCCCTATGGGAGCCCAATGTATAACTTAATTCAGTATGAGAAATATTCTTAAAAAATCTTTTTTTTCTGATACTCCTCTCAGAATCTTTTGATATTTGATTTTTAGTTTTCTTAGAAGCGGCAAATTGAAATTTGTTCAAGTTCTGGTTTATTGATAAAATTGGGCCCAGTAACCAATTCCTGCGTTGAAAGCCCTGTAAAGTGGGCAGTAATAGGCATAAACGATTGACCAAACCTGATATTATAATTATGCCTCTGTAATGATGTAGCCTTAGAAAGTGACCTTAAATTCCAATAAATAAATAGATAAATTATTGAGTACCCAATATGGGGATCTAACATATGAACACTCTGGGTTACTAAGTAGAGAAAACACTTTTATGTTGAAAAACTGATAATAACCACAAGGCAGAATCCCTTGCTATTTTGGTGATATGACTCGGCCAGTATCAGGTGAGCGCCCTCAGGCCCCGTGGGGCCTCTTGTTTAGTTTGTTGTTCATTATTTCAGTTATTTGATAATAAACAGCTTTTATGTGAGAATTAATTTTCTCACCCACAAATACATCTTTTTAAATGTGCTTTATCCATTCTGCCCTGCATTTAAAATTTCCATGGACTGGCATGGAACATTTTAGAATTCCTTGGAAATCCAAGGAAATGGCATGGAATTTATGTGATTGGTGAAAAATTCCTTGCTACCATGGAACTTGTTCCATGGAATTACCATGGACAGCTGATGTTCACCATGGACATACCTTGGACAGAGCCCAGAAATGGCACGGAAAACTGGACTTAGAAAATTTATCAGTTGAAATATTTTTCATTTTTGGACTTAGAATATTTTCAGCATGGAAATTTGAATGGGAGCACGGAAAAAGACTTAGAAAAAATACCCTATGAATATGATTGGACTTACAACTTAAATATATTTCTTGTGTTTATGTGAACACGTTTATCGCTGAATCTTAAATAAAGAGTTGCTTACGCGCCTTGTATTTTTCGTTTTTTTCTGTTTTTTTTTTACATGCGCGACGCAACAGTAATCGTGCCTCGTGCCGTCGTCGCGGTTTTCAACGTCTATCTTGAAAAACTCGAATCAGGTCTTCACTTCTCATAATAAAGAGAAAGAGCCAAAGTTAACCTTGTTTTCAAATTTCAGAGTCGCGATATCCTTTTTTCAGAACAGCTGCTCTAATTAGGCCTAGTATTAATTTAGGCTTACAATGACCAATATCATGATGATGAGCGACTTTACTTCGGTCCTACTATTTAACGAACACAAACGAACATAAACGAACAGAAGAGAAAATAATAGGAAATAAAAGTTAAAAATGGTTGAGGGTGCATATGCAGGTATATGTGGGTATATATTATTCGTTTGTAAAATTTTATTCACTTCTGATGAGTATTTTGATGATTAATAAGGTTTATAAAATGTACGACGGCGCAGAATTCTTGTGTTCGTTAAGTAGTAGCCTGCTTGAAGCTGTCGACAAGATGCGACAAAGGTGTGAAATCAATTAGCTGTCTACCTGAGGAAGAATGTCGCTGAGGAAAACAGCGAAATTTAGGTTTATGAGGATGGCAAGCGCCTATTTTAATCGTGTGTAAAATTGTATCCACGTCTGATGAGTATTTTAGTGATAAATAAAGATTATAGCCATTATTTGAATTGACAAACATGCAACAAACACTCGCTTTGGATTCCTAGGGCGCATCACGGCGAGTCGGGGACAAACCGTGATCTACCCTTAGAAAGCGGAGCAAGACTCTGATACATGTAGCATATTGTACACTCACATAATGATAATAATCTGAAGGTCTTACAATATCTTGGGGATAAGTCATTAAAGCCCAGTTTAAGCTTTCCTGAAAACTTTCCCCAAACAAGCTCACCCTCCACCAACGCGGGCTCCCACTAACGAGAGAGGACAACCAGGCGCGCAGCCAGGAAAAAGTTTCCTGGGGGGGGGGGGGGGGGGGGGCGATAACTGGCGGGGGTGGGGATTATAGCCATCAGATGCGCGAAAGGCGGGGTCTGGGGGTCCTTCCCCAGGATTTTTTTTTTTTTGGGGGGGGGGGGTATGGGGAAAATTTCCCAGGAAAATTTTAAAATCTAAGTCTAACTACTGGCGGGAAACATTTCGAAGGGGGTACAAGCCGCGGAAATAAGTTGTATGATACCCACTAAAACGAAAGTGACCATTTTAGTGGGTAACATACAACTTATTTTCGCTAGTACTGTAGCAGTGCCTTTTTGGCTACTGTAAGCAGTGCATCTCCTGATGTGCGGTGCATATTTCTGCTACCGCAGCCGTACAACATTCGGCTTTTTTGGTAATTTTTGACATAGCAGTGCCTTTGGCTACTGACAGTACAAGCCGCGGAAAATAAGTTGTATGATACCCACTAAAATGAAAGTGACCATTTTAGTGGGTAACATACAACTTATTTTCGCTAGTACTGCAGCAGTGCCTTTTGGCTACTGTAAGCAGTGTGTTTCGAACATCTCCTGCTGTGCGGTGCATATTTCTGCTACCGCAGCCGTACAACATTCGTCTTTTTTGTCATTTTTGACATAGCAGTGCCTTTTGGCTACTGTAAGCAGTGTGTTTCGAACATCTCCTGCTATGCGGTGCATAATTCTGCTACCGCAGCCGTACAACATTCGGTTTTTTTTGTCATTTTTGACATAGCAGTGCCTTTTGGCCACTGACAAACAGTACAAGCCGCGGAAAATAAGTTGTATGATACCCACTACAATGAAAGTGACCATTTTAGTGGGTAACATACAACTTATTTTCGCTAGTACTGCAGCAGTGCCTTTTGGCTACTGTAAGCAGTGTGTTTCGAACATCTCCTGCGATGCGATGCACATTTTTTTGCTACCGCTGCGGTGCAACTTTTGGCAACT
>CM062294.1:39598742-39776822 GCA_031216915.1 Pictodentalium vernedei
CCTCTAGTGTTGCATTAAAAAGACAAGCACATCAAATGCTTTACGAAACTGCATGAACAGCCAACACCCCCCCCCCCCCCCCCCTCCTTCCCGGATATGTTTATTTTATGGGCCTGATATATTTATTTTATGGGCCGAAAATGCTATGGGCCAAATGGTTTGGTCGGAAAACGTTATGGGCCGAAGTGTCATGAGCTGAAATGTCCATCAGCGCACAAAGCGTTTGGGTGTATTCAAAAAAAAAGTCTATCACCTAATTTCGTGTTCAATTTTCGTTACCGGTACTTCAATACTTGTACAGTCAGTCGGGGGTACAACAGGTCTAGGGGTATAACGGGTCACGCAATGTTGAGCTTTGAAAAACTCAACTTTGAAGACCATTTCAAACTAAACTTTTGCTCTGGAATCCTGAAGTAATAATGTTGCCTGCTGTCTCGGAAAGTTACCCGAGTTCATTGTTGCTTTTGTTGACAAAAACAAACTTTTTAAAAAGGTCTGAGTGTGCGCCGGATAAAAAGATTTCGACACACGGGAATGCAAAGAACGTTTTTGTCTCAACTACGGGATGAAAAAAAATAAAGGAGTGTGAATGTAAGTATTATACAGGTTTGTCCAAGCTTTAAATTCATAAGAAAATAATTGGGATAAATATCGGACATCGTTGTATATTTATTCAGTCTTGGAAATACTACGCGCGCCTACCGCGTGCCTGATTCTCATTCCGCACACGCGGTTTTTTCGCGCGCCTTGCTTCTGTCTCACACACAGTCTGTATGCCGTCGTCTCGCTCAAGCAATCTCTTGTAAAGCTGGCAGTTCAATAGTTGTTGCCCTTTTAAAAGGGTTAAATTATTATTTTCGAATCACATAAAAATGATACTCTGCAACAACCTATATGGCCAACACTGTTTATTTCATTTCAACGGCGAGTCGAGTTGTCAATACCAGATCACAGTCAGACATGAGCAGCTCCCCTCCTGAATAAGCAGATATTGTACAGAATCAGCTGTAAATAACCCAATATTGTGGTGCACAGAAACTCTTTAGAAAACTCCTTTTAAACTGTGTATATATTCCTGGATAGGATTCATAGGATTTTACGTTTTAATCGACGGTGCCTCTGAAAAACAACGAGGGAATATCAACAGAACAACAACAACATGCACAGTAAAACTAATTGAAAGATGCGCGCAAGTTGATATTTTTAGAATCTGACATCATAACTGCTGTTTGAATTAATTCAGAAAAGACATACGTGACTTTTTATGTCCAATAAATAGAAGTTTTTTGCCAGTGACTGCCAAAAAGGGGGATTTTATTTATAGACAAAAGCGACCAGTCACTGACCTAATTGTGACGATCTAATTTTATAAAATAAACAGAACCTTTTGCCTGAAGAATTCCGCTGCAGTAATGAATGTCAGATACCTATCTGTCAATAACAAGAAACAACTAGATGGTGTCACTTGTGTGCAAAGCACACTATAGTGTATCCCCGCATTTGCATCCTTGACTTTGTATGAATGCTTGATACAAAGAAGAAATGTATTATATGCCACACTAAAATCATATTGAGTGGCACAGGTGACACAGCTTCGTGCACACCTACAGACTCCACTGCAACATTTGAGCATGGCTTTAGCGTTTCGAATTACATACATGTACCCTGGGAGCCTTTTGGCAGAAACGGTCCAAGAAAACATGAAAGTGGCACAGCCACGTGGCACCACAAAAATCCGAAACCTTCGTGCACATCTCCAGACCCTACTGCAACATTTGAGCATAGTTTTAGCATTTCAAATTACATACTCTAGGAGCTTTTTGCCGGAAATAGTCTAAGAAAACTTGAAAGCAAAACGGTGGCACCTGAAAAATCTGAAACCTTTGTACGCATCTACAGACCCTACTGCAACATTGGAGCATGCGTTTAGCATTTCGAATTACATACCCTAGGAGCCTTGTGCCAGAAACGGTCTAAGAAAACACAAAAGTGGCAACGGTGACACAGCCACGTAGCACCCAAAAAATCCGAAACCTTCCTGCGCATTTACAGACTACTGCAACATCTCGGCATGGTTTTAGCATTTCGAATTACATACTCTAGGAGCCTTTTGCCGGAAACGGTCTAAGAAAACACGAAAGTGGCAATGGTGGCACAGCCACTTGGCACCTGAAAAATCCGAAACCTTCCAGTGCATGTACAGGCCCCATTGAAACATTTAAGCATGGTTTTAGCTTTTCGAATTACATACCCTAGGAGCCTTTTGCTGGAAACGGTCTAAGAAAACGCGAAAGTGGCAACGGCACAGCCACTTGGCAGCTGAAAAATCCAAAACCTTCGAGCACATCTACAGACCGCAATGCAACATTTGAGCATGGTTTTAGTGTTTCGAATTACATAACTTGGAGCCTTTCGCTGGAAACGGTTTAACAAAACACGAAAGTGGCAACAGTAGCACAGCCACGTGGCACCCAAAAAATCTGAAACCTTCGTGTGCATCTACAGACCCTACTGCAACATCTGAGCATCCTTTTAGCATTTCGAATTACATACTCTAGGAACCTTTCATCAGAAACGGTCTAAGAAAAAACGAAAGTAGCAACAGTGGCACAGCCATGTGGCACCCCAAAAATCCAAAACCTTCGTGCGCATCTACAGACCCTACTGCAACCTTTGAGCATGGTTTTAGCATTTCGAATTACATACCCTAGGAGCCTTTCGCTGGAAACGGTCTAAGAAAACACTAAAGTGGCACAGCCTCGTGGCACCCAAAAAATCCGAAACCTTCATGCGCATCTACAGACCCTACTGCAACATCTGAGCATGCTTTTAGCATTTCGAATTACATACCCTAGAAGCCTTTTGCTGGAAACGGTCTAAGAAAACACGAAAGTGGCAACGGTAGCACAGCCACGTGGCACCCCAAAAATCCGAAACCTTCGTGCACATCCACATACCCTACTGCAACGTTTGAGCATGGTTTTAGGATTTCGAATTACATACCCTAGGAGCCTTTTGCCGGAAACGGTCTAAGAAAACACGAAAGTGGCAACTGTGGCGCAGTCACGTGGCAGCTGAAAAATTTGAAACCTTCGTGCGCATCTACAGATCCCACTGCAACATTTGAGCATGGTTTTAGCGTTTTGAATTACATACCCTATGAGCCTTTCGCCGGAAATGGTCTAAGAAAACACGAAAGTGGCAACGGTGGCACAGCCACATGGCACTCAAAAAATCGGAAACCTTCGTGTGCATATACACCCCCTACTGCAACATCTGAGCATGCTTTTAGCATTTTGAATTACATACCCTAGGAGCCTTTCGCCAGAAACGGTCTAAGAAAACACGAAAGTGGCAACTGTACCACAGCCACATGGCACCTGAAAAATCTGAAACCCTCGTGCACATCTACAGATCATTTAGCAACACCCTAGTGCAGTTATAGAACTCTGAATTACACAGGTTGGGATTTTTCGAAAGAAAAGTGAAAAATTAGCGCATTTTTCAAGTAGCTCCACAGAAGCCACCTGGTGGCGCAAAACTTTAAAAGTGGTATTTTTGGATTGTACAGACCCTTTTGAACAACTGTAGAAAGTTACAGCGTTTTGAATTACAAAACCGGACGTACGGACGGAGATCACGACAATATTAAAAATGCCGTGATAAAAATTTGGATAACTTATTCCATTTAAGAGAAATAAACGAAAATATGAAAAGTGACCCGTTATGCCCTGACTGACTGTAGCACCTTGAAATAAAAACTACATGTAACTTGTAAGACTTCCCATCATGTTTGGTGAAGGCAGGTCTGCAACTTTAACAACTGGTGCTGTGCTGGTTTCAATTTTGGAACCCATGGCAAATGATAACTTTTTGCAAACTTCAAATGATGAATGTTTATTTATGGTTATCTCTTTCTTTCCAGCCTTGGGAGTAATTGTAATGTTATTTAGTTTTTACTGGCGACTTCATTGTTTGTGCCGATTGCAACGGGTTCACTTTATCAGGCAAAAAGCTCATAAATCTCATAAAATCCATACTACTGGTTTGAATGAGTCCGTCGAAGTACCTTGTCGAGTTATTCAATGCAGTCTTGACATCACTGGTGCTGTGTATATATCCTGTGAGAGTGGACAAGTCACTGCTCTCCTCGATTTTTCACTTCGACATGTTAAAATTTAAAAAATACAGTAGCTGAACACAATGGCACGAACAGATAAACATGAAAAGAGCCTGAACTATTGATTCCTGGCAATTACACTGCGTAAATGAATATGAAAAAAGGTGGGAAATGAATAATTTTTTTTCCAGAAAACTATATCATTTTATGCTCCAAAGTTTGGGACATTCAAGAGATTTGTTTCCAGTTGGCCCGTCGCTAGTAGCAGATGACACTCATAAAAAAAATTTTCTTGAGTAACTAAAAATTTTCATTTTTTGCTTCCAAAACATAGCTTATGATCCCTCATTGGAACGACCGCAATACAATGAGGGATCATAAGCTATGTTTTGGAAGCAAAAAATGAAAATATATAAAAAAAAGTGGTCAGCGACTTTCGTATATAGTGATGGAAAACGAATCACACACAACTTTATTCAGCATTAAATCAAGACCAGGCTCTGTTCTTTCCCCATTTACTAAGAATTGGGACACCTGTGAAAATAATTATTTTTAGCTGTCCCAATACATAGAGTAAATACAGTATGTCTAATTCATTATCACCTGACCGTCGGCTAAGAATAATTTCTCCTTCTTTCTTTTCTAAAACTTTACAGTTATGTTCATGATCCCCAAGTAGGCGAAGTTGAGAAATTTTTCTTCTCACTTTTAAGCTTTTATCCATTTGAAGAATTTCTTGCACTTTTGTCTCATTTTGGTGATATTTTGAGGAAAGTAAATGATGTTAAAAATTTGATTGTTTTTTCTTGCAATTTTAACAAAAATGATGTGAGTTATATACTTGATCGGTTTTCTTCTTTGCACCCAGTTTTGAGGTTTGGGATTTTTGCACATTTGTTATAAAAATGGCTGAATAATTACAATCTCGTGTGAAATCATCTTCTGCATCTCTTTCATCTGATTCAGTTTCCGATGCATTTTTAGAATTAGTTTGAGAATTCACATTCTGACCAGGGGGGGGTTAGGGAAAAATTTGCAGACACCGATGCCGATTTTTTGTTTTTGACCGGTCGGAGGACCCACCCACCCCATGTAATTTTTTTCCAATTTTACAATTTTTTTCAGGGGTTACCTGAACCACCCACCCCCACTAAATACATGCTTCTGCATCATCCTTCCCACCATACTGCACCATAACCAATTTTATCATACAGTATTGAGTGATTGACCTTGTACAGAAGGACAGATCTTGAAAGAACATCCATTTTATCAGACCAAAGTGGTCTCTTAAGGCAGATGGTCTCCCATAACAAATCAAATATAGAGTAAAGCTGGTATGTCCAGGTATGTCCATATAAAACATGGTCTCGAAAGACATCAGTCTCTTAAGGCATGTTCTATTGTAATTCATTAACACTCTTGAATGTCATATCATTAACTTTTTACCTATTGTTATCTCTCCATGTGTTCAGACATGTAGAAACCAACAATATTTTTGGTATACGACAGAGTTCAGAGAGCTTTGTAAAATATCATACAGATTGTTGATTTTTTTGACTACATGCATGAACCAGCATGGACTGACATGAAGAGAGATAATTGCGGATGAGAAAGTATACTTCAATATCAAAGTAAAGGGTGTTGATGTAGCCAAAAAAAATCTCTATGCAGCAGCTGATTTAATAGTGATGCATTTTAACTTGCATTATTCAGTATGTCATACATTGTATCACTACAAGCCGAATCATAGCTCAGCCGCAATAACAGTTTTATAATCATATATAACCCATGGTAGGTACCCCCTGATAACTTGAGTGTCTTTTTATTGGTTCTTGAATGATACTTCACTGATTATGGTATACAATTTTGCCCAAAAGTGTCTGAGGCAAAAAATTTGCAAGCATCGGAAAAAAATGTTTTTTGTCTTCCTTGACCAAAACCCTGGCATCAGTGTTTTGCAGATTTTTTCCAATCCCCCCCCTCCTGTTCAGACCTGACAAAATTGGAAAGACTCGGTATCTAATGCATGATCTGTAACATCATCATTGGAAGGACCTTCAATAAGGGGATATGCTATTAACAAGTCAACATCGTCGTCTGTCAACTAGAACTGAGGAACTGTTTGTGACTGATTATCTGAAATTTAAATGAGTTACGTTTTTATTATTAGACCTAAAAAAATAAAAAATCTGTTTCTCAGGCCCTACCGCATAGTCATTTTGACTGTCGCATGCTCTCTTTCTTTTTTAAAACAAATATATTCTTTAAAAAAGAAAATTAAATAGTTTATGTCTGATATTTTACCCAAGTTAAAAAAAATTGAAAAATTTGTCCCTTGAGTGCAAGAAGGCTTTGCAGTGCTTTAGCATTGCAAAGCCTTCTTGTTCTCAAGGAATGAAATATACCACCACCCATGCTATTCCATACATTATGAGGCCAAAACATAAACCAAGAACATGAACTATTGATGGCAAAGAAACAATTACAGAAATAAAAAATAAAATAAAAAAACACTCGCCTGCATTCAATTGTACAAATAATGGCCTGAGAAACAGAAGATCTACTTTGTATGGCCTTACTTTGAATAAGGCTTGACATTTCCTTAGCATTTACCGAACTAGACCCTAACAAATTGTCCGAACTATAGGATTGGTGGAGGATATGTTTGGGTTAATGAGAGGCATTTACTAATGTTTAGAACAGTAATCACTCCCCACTCAATGAAACAAAATATTGCCTGAAAGATAAAGTACTTGATTAAAGCTTAAATTTGTGACTATTTATTTATTTTTTTGGTGTTTAAGGTCCTTTTTCTGCAACTATGGCTAATTGTGACCACAAGAAAGGGGTAAAGTCCAGTTTATCCAATTGTTTACCCCAATGCTGCCCATTTTAGAAACCTTCCACCTCAGGCATTGGTTACAGGGTCCTATTTTACCAGTGAAACAGGATATTTTGTTTCCCACAGAGACCAGCCTGGGGGGTGGGGGGGGGGGGGGGTGGGGGGGTAAATTCAGGGAGAAGTCACTTCTCACTCCATAGATTCTAGGGAGAAGCGAGGTTACAAAAGGGAGAAGTCAGTCAAAAATGGAGACATGAACAAGTTTTTTTCATGTTTGCTCCACTTTATACTTTAATCAGATTACTGAAATTGCAAAATAAAACATGTTAATTTAAACAACTAAAATATTTTTTAAAACCAAATTTCCTGTGGGTATTTAATTTTTGCAAATGCAGATCAGCTTTTTGAAATTAAAAATCAGCCCAGTTTTTTAGCTCACCTGACTCAAAGTCAGGGTGAGCTTTTCTTATCACTCTTCGTCCATCATCCATCCGTCTGTCGTCCTGTGTGAAGGTGGTGTTTGAGCCTCTTTCTCCTAAACCACTGGCCACATTTTTTAATTAAATTTCATTTAAGTAGTGGTTATATAGGGGCATTTTGATTTTTGTGTAAATATTAAGGTTTCGGCTCATATTGAGCAGAGGGGTGGGGAAAAAATGGCCAAATTTTTTTAAAATCTTTTTCTAATGAACCACCAGTAGCAGAGACTTGATATGTGGTATACAGAGTCCGTTTGAGGTTTAGAATCAAGTTTGTTCAAGAGAAGTTTGTCGGGCATTATTTGCCTTCGTTATGGGAGGGGCAAAAATTTTGGCCACGCTTAAAATTTCTATTTTCAGAACTGTGAGGTTGATTTGAACCAAATTTGATATGAGATGATAATGGGTCATAAGTGGTTGATTGATGCAAAAAAAATTTTTCTCATTGCCCCGTGGGAACCTCGGGAGCTGAAAATAGGAAAAACCTTAAAACTGCCATATCTCCAAAACTACATGGCACAGAGAATTCTTATTTTGTATAAAGCTTACTTTTATCCAGTAGAATAGAATGGTTAAAAAAAAATCCCTATCGGTTTGATCACAAGGTACATTTTTCAGGACTTTGAAAAAGTGCTGAGTTAGCACTTTTTAACACTGCAGGCAAAGGGAAAAACATTAAAAAATCTTCTCCAGATCCAGCATGCAGAATCTTTTGATATTTGGTATGCAACATTGTAGGGTGGATCTGATTCATGTTTGTTCAAATCGGCCCCCTGGGTTCATATTTGGGCTCAGTATAGGAGCCCGATTTCGAACTTAGTGCATTTCAGGCAAATTTCTTCAAAAATCTTCTCCAGATCCAGCAGGCAGAATCTTTTAATATTTGGTATGCAACATTGTGGGGTGGATCTGATTCAAGTTTGTTCAAATCGGCTCCCTAGATTCATATTTGGGCTCACTATAGAAGCTCGAATTCAAACTTAGTGTATTTCAGGCAAATTTCTTAAAAAAAAAATCATCTCCAGATCCAGCAAGCAGAATCTTTTGATATTTGGTATGCAACATTGTGGGGTGGATCTGATTCAAGTTTGTCCAAATCAGCTCCCTGGGTTTATATTTGGGCTCAGTATAGGAGCCCAAATTTGAACTTAGAGCATTTCAGGCAAATTTCTTTGAAAATCTCAAGATCCAGCAGGCAGAATCTTTTGATATTGGGTATGCACCATGCTGAGGGAGGGGGGGGGGGGGAGATTCAAGTTTGTTCAAGCCAAGTCCCTGGGTTCATATTTGGCCTCACTGTGGTAGCCCGAATTATAACTTAGTTCAAAATGAGGAATTTTCTTTAAAAATCTTCTTCAGATCCAGCAGTCGGAATGCTTTGATATTTGGTATGCAGCACCCTTAGGGGGGTGAGATTCAAGTTTGTTCAAGCCATGTCCCTAGGTCCATATATGGGCTCACTGTGAGAGCCCGAATGATAACTTAGTTCAAAATGAGGAATTTTCTTTAAAAATCTTCTTCAGATCCAGCAGTCGGAATGATTTGATATTTGGTATGCAGCATCCTTAGGGGGGTGAGATTCAAGTTTGTTCAAGCCATGTCCCTAGGTCCACATTTGGACTCACTGTGGGAGCTTAAATTGTAACTTAGTTCAAAATGAGGAATTTTCTTTAAAAATCTTCTTCTTCAAATCCAGCAGTCGGAATGTTTTGATATTGGGTGTGCAGCATCCTTAGGGGGGGGTGAGATTCAAGTTTGTTCAAGCCAAGTCTCTGGGTTCATATATGGGCTCCCTGTGGAAGCTCGAATTATAACTTAGTTCAATATGAGGAATATTCTTTAAAAATCTTTTTTTTTAGATCCACTGGTCAGAATCTTTGGATATTTGGTATAAGCTTTTCTTAGGAGGAGCAGATGCAACTTGTTGAAATCAATTCTCTGGGTTGATATTTAGGCTACCATGTCAGGTAAGTGCCCTCAGGCCCCCTGGGGCCTCTTGTTTTTTTGCACGTTTACAAATCATACTCCTCTTGAGTGACCCAGAGAGCAATTGTCATCACTAAAAAGAGTGCTGCCCAAAACATGTGATAATTTTGTCAATAAGCAACACATTTTTCAACATCAAACTGGAAATAAAATATCATTTTTCAACACAAAAGTATTTTTCCCAGATGAGTTACCCCTGTGAGCAGTCTAGGTGTATAAATTATATTTTAAAATGGACATTTGTGGAAAAATTCGCTTTAGAAGTGGCAGATTGTCCCCTTTTTTCAGTGTGAACTTGAAGATGCCTCACTTTGTTTACCAAGAGTCATTTGATCATTTGCTGTAGCGGTTGGTTTTATTTTCAGTTTATATGAAAATTACATGCTACACCAGTTAATATTCAAATAAAACTTCTCCTAGTTAGCTCACCTGACTGAAAGTCAGTGTGAGCTTTCGCCATCACTTGGTGTCCGTCGTCTGTTGTCTGTCGTCCGTCATCTGTTAACTTTCGCAACTCGGTCTTCTCCTTCAAAACCACTAGCCCAAACCCAAACAAATTTGACATACAGTATATTGGAGGTATACTCTTTCCAGTTTGTTAAAATGAACTTGGTGCTCCCTCTGGGATGGGAGTGATGACCCAAAAGCATCAATTTCTCCTTAAATCTTCTTATGAACCACCAGTCAGAATGCTGTGGTATTTGGTATGTAAGCGCTTTTGGTACTCAAGATTCAAGTTTGTTGAAAGAAATTTTCTCGGTCAATATTTGGGCTGGCTACGGAAGGATCCCCATTTTGTGCCCCGCCCCAAATTTGTATTTTCTGAACTGAGAGGCCGATTTGAACAAAATTTGCTATGAGGTATTATTGGGTCCTAAGTACTTGAGTCATGCAAAAAAAAAAATTTTCAACTGCCCCGTGGGAACCTCAGGAGCTAAAAATAGAAAAAAATTAAAACGCCCATATCTCCAAAACTACACAGCACTGAGAATTCTTATTTGGTGTGAAGCTTCCTTAGGACCAACAGAATGGAATGGTAAAAAAAAATTGCTATCTGTTTTACCATGTACTTTTTTTGGACTTGGAAAAAGTGCAGAGCCAGCATTTTTTAACACTGTGGGTAATGGGAAAAACATATAAGACTACTTTTCTCCCAAACCACTGCTCCAAAAGCTTTCAAATTTCACATATAACATCTTTTGAAGATTGGTTTTTTATGCGTTTTAGTCAATTTTAAGACAAATTTTTTTTTTTTTACACTGAAAATTTGGGTCCGGTGGGACTTTTTTTGGGACCAAAATCCAGAAATGAGTTTTTTTGTTTTTATGCATTTAGAACAGCTTGGTCCAAGTGAGTGTTTCAGGCTCTCTTGAGCCTCTAGTTAAGATTTATTCTTGGTAATTCACCTAATTTCGAGGTAATTGACAAAGCAACTCCATTTTGCTTTTTAGCCAAGGCAACATTTGATGATTCAAGGCAAGTTTTTCACCCCTGGCACCTGGTCTCTGTTACCACAAGAAAAAAGGACTGCTTCACTTCCCAGGGTCCCCACAGGGAAAATCCTTGACTCAGCATGTCAGACCAACATGGAAGTAGGAAACACTAGTCGACCAGTCGGAAACTAATAGCTGCTCAACCATAGGTTACCTGAAACCGAACAGAGGTTTGTTTTTATCCGAAAAACCAAAAGGTTTTGTCCAGGAACATGTCTGTGAACTTATTTATTTATTCACTGTGTTTGCCATTATCAGCACCTGGGGTTATATCATGACACAACAAAAGTATAAAGTCAAGTTTTGCCTCCGTTTATGCTCTTGCTGTTAACTTATTGAAGGATAATTAATGCTGCAGCGCGCTGCTCCTCAGGAAGGGATCGGCCTGTGTCCAGCAGAGAGTCCCTTCGAACTAATTCCAAATTAGCCGTGTTACAGGCATGCATGTGAGTAAGATGCATGAGCGCCTTGGACTGCACGCGCAAAGGAGCCTGTACCTCGTCAAACTTATCTGGAGGCAGATAAGCAGCTAAAGCTGAGACGACGTGCTCTGAGAGAGAAAGCATACCCAGCATCTCTCTCGATAAGCCCAACGTGGACTCCAGAGTTGTCATTGGAATGACGACAGACTTGGGCTTGGAAAGCCCGAGGGAATTGGAGTCCGGATCCAAAATCGTCAAAGTCTGGCAGACTGACGCATTGGCGGAATCGTAGGAACTATAACGCACCGGAGGCAAAACGGTGTCAACCCTGATGAAGAACGGAGCCTTCATAGCCTTGGAACTCAGTTTAGAGTCCAAGGCTGAAAACGCGTCAACCACCTGTACCGATTGGCACGGTTGAAGACGCCCAGAAGCATGTTGCTCCATAGGCTGTAGGCGCGCGACCAATGATCGCGGCCTGGCTGACACTGTCGGCTGGTTTGATGGTTTGAGATCTGGAAGGAACCCAAACACAAAATCAAGAGCTGCCCCCAAGTACGAAGACTGCTGGCTCTCAACATCAAGCATGTCTGACTCCTCCCCTGAGTTGGAAGACACATAGCCCATCGTGGGCAAACCAGCCGATGCCTCCCACGGTGTAGGAACACCAGGGGAATCAGAAAGCGGCCTGTTTCCAATCCCGGGAGGCGGCGCCATAGAGGGCGCCTGGAAACCACTCGCTGGAAGCAACGGGAAGGCTCCTGGACAGAACCTGAGTGAGTAAGGAGAGGGCCTTCCTAAGCTCACATGGGAACGAACCGGCAAAGTGCTTCACCTCTGACCCTCTTAACCAGCGAAGGGTCACAATCCTCCAAAACACCCGACGCGGGGCGACGGGCAGCAGCCGAAATGTCTGAAGGCAGACGTGTATAGGGGTACGACACACCCAGAGGACCAACATAGCGGGAACTCATGAGAGTCGCCGTGGACCTCTGCGGGGCAGAAGGTCCAGGCTGCACAAAAGACGTTCGTCCCCCAAAGCTGGTCGTGTGACCAGAATGAGTGGACAGAAACGCCACAGAGTTCATAGTGTCCCCACTAAGAACATCCAAATCCAATGACACAACTGTGGTGCTCGACGAGTCCACAGTAGAGGGTTCGGCCGGCAGCCCCTTCCAACTTCGCCGAGTTGAAGTCAGGGAAGGCTGAGGCCAATATCCCACATCCACACTACCAGACATACCTGCAGTCCCCTGCAGGGATAAGCCAAGGCTGGCTGAAACCGAAGATGAAGCAGACGGACAAGCAGTAATAGTAGATACGTCAGGAGTCATTGAGGTTGGTGGAATAGTGGAGAGAGCACCCCTGCTCGGCCCCGAAGGAGGAGTCACAACCCTAGTGACAGCCTCAGATGTCGACTGGAGGGGGACCGCAGTCCCAGAACCAGGCACCTCTTCACCAGACAACTCAATGGCTCCCGCAGTATCCACTACAGGAATAGACTGCACATCCCCCACGGAGGAGGAATAACTCTCACCCAGGGTTCATACTCTTAACTGGGTCTGAAATTCAAGGACTTTTCCAGGACTATTCAAGGACCAAAACCAGAATTTTCCAGGACCTAAAACATGACTACAAATATGTGTATTATATATATTATATAATAAACGGGTTTTAAATTTTGTCTTACCTAATACAATGGTATTTAATAGTAATTTTGTGGCGGTGACAACATATACAAAGGTCTAATCTCTTAATTTATCCAGCACTGCTTCAATCTCAGTATTGATTTTCTCAACTTCACTTGTCTTTTCTTTGCAGTTCTTAAACTGTTAGATTTTGTAATAAGTGTAAACTGGTGGGTGCTTCTGCTTTCTCAGCTAAAGAGTCAGCAGACTTCATCAAACTATGTACATCTGTTTGTAACCGGTTACGTTCGAGTTTTAGTTCATCCAACTTATCAGCTGTTAATTTCCTTTTTTGAGCCACTATGTTCTATGTCTTTGTACATTGCTGTTCTTCCAAATAACTAATAAGTATTTTTGTCTTGCACCACTTGCAGAAATCAAAAGTCCTTTAGAAATATTTACAGACTGTATACCGCCAACAGAATTAACATGATCACAAATTATACGCTGAGCTATAAAAGACCTTTCCTGTAAATTGTCTCCTGACACTTCTTTATTAACTGAAAACCCACGTTCTACACTAGCTTGACCGTGGGATAGCAGAAGTAGTCGCTTAATAAAAATCCACAAATCTGATAAATCCTTGTCAGATGCCAATTGCATATAAAACAGCTGATCAACTCGATCAGATTTTGTGTCAAGTCTGTAAATTTCGATTTCACTCGGAGTTTTATATCAATGAACTCGGAAAACTGATGAACCACAGAGTCACATTTATCTTCTGGGAATTTTTTGCTTTGAACAAGAATATTTAATGCTTTTTGCAGTTTGTCAACACAGCTGTCCCTTTCACTTATGATTATCATTTTTCTTGGATCTAAAAACTCCCAAGTGCCTTACAAGAGGGTATATAAGAGGGCATTTATTTTGTAACTTGACCAGTATTTTCACAATAAAATTACGACACTCAACCCTCAGATCTAAACCCTGACGCTCACTTACAAGTTTCTTTGACAAAAGATCTTTCAGTTTGTTATTAGCAGTAAAACCAATGTCAATTTTCCTCATTTCAGAGTAGTTTTTTTTTGTCTGATACATCAATTTGGATTAACATAGCAATTGCTTTATTTTTAGAAATTACATCACTTATCTCTGTGCAAGTCCACGAAACATGTTTCCAAGATCTTGTGCCAAAAATGGTATCATGGGCTTGTCTGTTTGGTAAAGCATTAATTATGGCACTACTTGTTTTGCAACAGATAACATAGAATGTATTTTAATAATTGTCAATGGGTCAGAAGTCATGTTTTTAACTGTTTCAAAGGACTTTGTCCCTGGTTTGGGAAGTTCTTTTCTTCCAATTTTGTCAATATACAGTTTAATATTATCCCAAATCTGAATTGTCCTCTCTCCAATAGGCACATTCTCCAACCACCGGTGTTTACAAAATTTTAATGGAAACACACGGTCACCCGTACACTTGGAATAATCCTCCCTTCTAGCAGGTGTGTCCTTAAAGAGATAATATAATCCAGTAAAAAGACAGTCCAACTGCCAGCCAGATGCTGTCAAACCATCCTTAAAAGCCCTGTGGATAACATGAAGCCCGCAACTACCAATATTTAAAATGGTACTGTCTAATTCGTTGACTTTTAAAGAATCTTGAAAAAGTTCTAGAAATTTAAGATTTACATTCGGCCCGTCCATGGACACCTGCAGAATTTTGCATTGCTCAAGAGTAGATAAACTCTCCTGTAAACTTTCAAGAAGTTCATCAGCCCTAGCATGCCCCATAAACAGGGACCGATCAGGACTATTTAAAATTCGCTCTAGCCTCGGAGCCTATTTTTTCAATTCATGCGCCAGATTTCAATTTACGGAGTCACACTGTTGTTTGTAACACACACAACAAGTTTGTAATAGCTCTCATCATTTTCATTTAGTGCACTATAGCAAACATTAATCTTCACTGTGGTTTCTGATCAAGTCTTGGCTGCCTATTTAGGCAGCCAAGACTTGATCAGAAACCACAGTGAAGATTAATGCTTGGTAATTAAAACTTGAAGTATTAACTTAAGCACTCTACAACAATGATAAATGATAATCATATATATAATACATGCAAGAGTGTCTCTCTCGATTATCCATCCAAAGAATATCAAAATATGATCTGAGAAGTTACGCGCCAACTGAGAAGCCTATTTCTGAGATTTAAGAGCCAGGTCCTGATGTTTCAGAACCAAATACGCACTGGCGCATGCCCAGGTCGGTCCCTGCATAAATTGTGAGTTGTAGTAGCAGCTAGTAACTATGTCTTGATTCCAAAGTCGGATATGCACATCAAGCTGTTTATTTTTACATATATTATTCATGCTTTCATCGAATAATAACACAAAACCAGTCTCCTCACTGATACGTTCTGTGACCAATTTAATAAAATAAGGTGCCAAACCAAAAGAAGCAAGGTATACAGTTTTTTTTCTCCCCACATGAGAAATGCTCTGCCAACATGCTATCTGGAAACATCTGCTTAAAAATCCTGTCAATTCTCTCATTTGAATGATATCTGTTACGTGAGGCTATCGTGTTAAGTGTCCAAATAATCTCTGATTTTAAGCAGTCAGTTCTGTTTATACTGTGAGCCGAAATTTTGCTTGAAGTTCCGGCTGAAGACGAAGAAGAGCTTGAGATTTTCGCATCAGACTCAGTTTTATCACTGGTTCGAACATGAGTAGAACTTGCTGCTACGTTGAAAAATGTCCGTAACGATAGACTAGAAGCATCTGCCATCCCTTTTTTCATGTTTTCTTAATGTTTTTTTCCATGCATATGACTCACGAGTGCAGATTCCCCCATATTTCCGATGTCGAAAAACTTCGCACACGGAACACATTTTGCACGATGATTGTCCTTCACGTCCCATTCAAGCCAGTCACAAAACTCTTTCTTCTCCATCCATTTCAGTTGAAAAGAACATTTACCTGGCATTTTGTACGTAAGAAAAGTAATATTGCTTCAAGAAGTCACAAATGGTAACACACTGTCAAATTGGCACAAAAATACACGGCAGAATCAATTGAAAATCGCATCGGAAATGGATGATACATGTGCTCGAATGAGGAGGTGCTACAAAAATTTTGCCTGGATTTCCAGGACTTTCAATTAGAAAACACTCGTTTTTCCAGGGTTTTTCAGTACTGCATTTTAAAAACCCGAATTTCCAGGACTTTCAAGGTTCCAGGACCTGCGTGCGAACCCTGCTCACCAGACATGGTCAGCTCGGGAGCCCCCGAACGACCGCGTTCTCCTTTCCCGCGGGAGCAGGAGGTATGGCCACGAGAATGCACAACACGGTTTACGGACGCCCAGAAAGTGGATGACCATGATCCACAGAGACCACAGGGCCGATCGGCCGAACACCCATTACATGAGGAGCATGAAGCATGTGAATTGTCCACATGCTTTGGAAGCAAACATTGCCCAATAGGAATAGTCCTGGTCATGATAGAGGTGAGAGAAGCAAAGAAGGTGAAATCAGATGAAAACAGAAGAACACCCCCAAAGAAGAGAGAAAGGTGACAGAAAATTAGACCCCAGACGGTCGACCAGGAACCAAACAACAGAATGACCACTTTCAAAGGAGAGAAGAAAATCTGCAGAAGCGGTACCCCACTGACACCTAACTCTAACACAATTAGAAAAATGAACAATTTATAAACATTAACAATAATTGTGAAAAATTAAGTCCGAACCGCATGGCTCACAAAATTCAAATTCGCGCGCGACTCGGATAAAGAACATATAAAAAAAACATTATGGAGAATAATTGTATAGAGAGTATAATAAATAAAACGGTTCCTGATAATACAAAAGGATACTTGGATCCAAGATGAAGCAGAAGACAACAATCAACGAGTAGGATGAACACTGATACGAGTGCAGAAGAACATCTCATCACATAGCGGACGAAAAAAAGAATGAGTCATTTGCGACGTATATGCACACTGGCAACGGAAGTCGTGGAGTTGTACTTGGGAGAGAGCGTCCCGTACTGGGTCTGCACTGGTTGCACTTGACCCAATTTTGGCTTATTTTTTCTTGGTGCTTTTGCACCACTTTTCTTTCCCAAATTACTTGGGAAAGACAAAAATAGAGAGTATATTATCCGAGTTAGGGACTTCCACTGTAGTGCAAGCCTGTAGTAAACAATTGTGGGTAGGGTGATAAGAAATATCTGAAATATATTTCAAAATGAGGAAATCAATTCGAACTGATTAAATTTTAATTAACTGGTAGAGTGCTGGAAGCCCATACCATATTTACTCTATTTATTGGGACACTCTATGATTTGGGACACACATTTTTTCCAGAAAACTATATATTTTATGCTCCAAAGTTTGGGACATTCAGGAGATTTGTTTCCAGTTGGCCCGTCACTAGTAGCAGATGACACTCATAAAAAAATTCTTAAGTAACTAAAAATTTTCATTTTTTGCTTCCAAAACATACCTTATGATCCCTCATTGGAACGGGCACAATATGCTCGTTCCAATGAGGGATCATAAGCTATGTTTTGGAAGCAAAAAATTAAAATATAAAAAAAAAATGGACGATGATTTTCGTATATAGTGATGGAAAACGAATCACACACAACTTTATTCAGCATCAAATCAAGACCAGGCTCTGTTCTTTCCCCATTTTCTAAGAATTGGGACACCTGTGAAAATAATAATTTTTAGCTGTCCCAATACATAGAGTAAATACGGTATTTGGGCTTTAGTCTGTAGTGCATGTGCCATAACTTAAAGGCTTCTGTAACGATTCTCCTATGGCTCTATGGAGAAACTTACATATAATTTAGCTGAATGAATTTAACACAAATTGAGTAAACACATTTTTATTTACTTAGAGCATAATGATCTTGTTGGCAAGAGAATTTAAGACCCAAAGGAGAGTAAATAGGGAGGCGAAATCACAGTAGTTTTTCTTTTTATACAGGAGCTTAATGCACAATATGCAACAGCACTCACTAGAAACGAAACTTTGTGGGTTGTTTTATATAAAAGGTACTGACTTTTCAACAAATTTGTAAGGGGAAATAACCAAAAACATGAGTGGAACAACTTTCCATGACAGAGCAGTCGTTGCCCTTTTCAAGGAAAGTTATTCCTAAATGGCAGTTTGTATTGAGCAGTGCAGTACTGCTCATTACAAAGTTGGAGCTACCAGATAGCCAAACCAGTCGTTAGTTTTACTCTACCTGTTATAACAGCAGCTCCCCATTCAAATGGTTGACCAGGTCACTTAACAAATGGCCTATGACATCCACTCAAGGTGTTTAACAGAACTTTCACAAACAATCACAATAAAAACTACATGCTTATGCCTAAAGTGTGTTCAATACCAATAATCTGTCTAAAGATATACATACTATATTGTGGTTAATGTTATGTAGATGAGCTTATTGGAGGAAGCCATTAAATAAAGTTTAAATATCTACATTGGTACCTGTTATGTGCATTTGGAAAAGAGTTACCAAACTTGTCTCCAAATGCACATGACAGATAGGAATTTTAGTACTGCTGTAGATTAAGGCAAAACTGCAATCTAGGTATAGAAATGGCTAGGCTTTTAAGTAACCTGTAAATAAAATAAAATATAACTCAGGATTTCGCCACATTCCCCCTCCCCAGAGCCATTATATGGTGATACCAATATGCATTGGCAGAATGAACATTTCAAAGTTTGCTGTTTAGATTCACTAGAGTTTTGGTTGCCAGCTAGGTTTCACCACTCTTTTAATAGTTTTTGAGCCATCTGGGTTTTTACAAAACTGAATGTCTTCATCTCGGCAATTATACTGCAAGTTTGTAGCATCAACATGTTCACAGTCATTCTTTACACTTTGTTGTAGTTTATGTCTTTCTTCACTATCCTTAAGCTTTTCTTCCATATGGAAAACAACTGGCTTCCTCGGTGGTACAACTCCCTGTGGATTAATGTATTTTTGATTAGGAGCCCTGGCAAAAGCACATTCTGATGTTAGTTGTTCAACCTCATCACTGGCCAAACGATGACTTCTAGCTAGGTGACGGCGAAGTTGCGTTCTGCATGTAGGCATAAATGAACACCTAGGACAACGAAAACGCTGGACAAAGGCAAGATGTCTTTTCTTCCAGTGTTTAATCAAACTTTCCAAAGTGTTGAATGAAGTGTCACTACATAGCGGCTCTGGACATGACTGCCCAACCTCGAACGGCTTTCTCTCTTCAGAAAGGAAATCAATTGATTCAAAAGGGTCATACTCGATATAATCTGACATTTTTCCTGGAAATATAAGAAATACAATAATAAATAATTGTTTCCAAGAAAGTACAGCTGCGTTCCAACAGTTGAAACTAATTGTTATCTGATTGGAGTAGTCAAGTCGACAAAATTTGGATGCACATTAAGAAGATCACTGTCAAGTGTGTCATGCAAATTAAGACACAATCCATACTTGGATGACACACTGGACAAGCAAACTATCAAAACAATACCTCTCATTTATGCATTTAGGATGTTAACAGCCCTAAAATTATAACATATATACCATTTTACTAACATCACAGTTCTTGTTCAGAGATAGTAAGTGGAGAAGATATAAAAAGTAACAATCAGTATTCAAAAGTCAAGCATTCATCTTGTTCCATACGTTCACACCAGACACATAGAGCCTTAACAACAATTTTAGTTTGCAAATAGTTCTGATCTGATGTAGTACTCATTCTAATGCTTACCTTATTGACCTTTACAGACCATCAACTAGGTTCCATAGCCAATTAAGCACGCTTACAATTTTTTGACATTCTTACCTGACTTTCAAAGCACCAATCTCAGTCATAACCCCATAAACTATCAACTATCTCAAGAACTTGACGTTCTTTTATAATGAAAAAAACAAAGTGCCCCAAAAGTGGTATACTTTATTTGAGCTGCCTAACCAACCAAATATCTAACCATACAATACCCCACACGAAACATGACCACCAAAAAAAAACCCAAAAAAACCAACCCAGATGACATCAATACCAAACAACTAACTTGGACTGAATTTTACTGGAGGTTTTATCCTACGACTTGTACGGGTAACCTTAGGCGTACTGACTTGAACACTTGGACCTGCATGTTCCAAAGATTCATCAACTGCACCCTCACTATCATCTAATTCATCACCAGAATTTACAAATGGCTCATTATCCAACTCAAAATCTGAATCACTGGAATCAACATTACCCTCAAATGGCTTAAGATTATCTACATGTACATTTTTAACCTTTGACTCATCTTCCACCAACTGTATTCTATACACAACATCACCAAACTTTTCTAATACCCTGTAAGGACCTTTCCATGGCATACCCATTTTCTCATCCGCAGGAGGGTAGTAATACCATACCAAACAATCAGGTGAGAATGCACGAACCTTTAACCCTTTATCATAGTTCCTCTTTTGACGACGAGTAGACAGTTTTAATTTCTCAAATGCATATTTGAAAGCAGCTGTTGTAGCAAACAGTACCCATTCAATATATTCATTGACACATGAATAATACGAACCAGGAGGCACACCAGCAATAAGATCAACAGGCAATGTCATCTCCCTACCAACCATCAACAAGCTAGGAGTACAACCAGAACTCTCCTGAACTGAGGCCCTATAAGCCATCAATACAAATGGTAAGTGGTCATCCCAGTCGTCCCTATTTTCATTTACATATGGTGCTAACATACTCTGAACAGTCCTATTAAATCTTTCCACTCACCCATCACTCTGTGGCCTATAGGGAGTAGTGAATGACTTTGAAATTTCTAGCTTCTCACAAAGAATTGACAACAGTTCTGACTGAAACTCTGGCCCTTGATCACTGTGCAACTGTTTGGGAACACCAAACCTTGAAATAACCTCTGTAACTAACTTATCCGCCACAACAGGAGCAGTATGATTAGGAATACCAAAAGCTTCTACCCACTTACTGAAATAATCACAGAAAACTACCATGTACTCATTCCCATTGTCAGTAACAGGCAAAGGACCCATTATATCTACACCAAGGACATCCATAGGAGCACCTACCTCAATCTTCCTCAAAGGGGCTCTCCCCCTCCCCGGACCTGGCTTATTCTGAGCACACACATCACATTGTTTAATCCAGCGGGTTATGTCAGCTGTCATCCCAGGCCAATAAAAGCGCTGTTGAATAACGGACTTAGTTTTATTTATTCCCAAATGACCAGCGGTCCTCTTTTTATGAAGTTCTACGAATAATAGATGCTTGAGTTCCTGGGGTACTACCAGCAAAGACAAACGCCCTGAGATACATGGTTTTTGAATATACAAAATTTCATTTTGAATGAACAACAACTCCCACTTACTCCACAATGTTTTGGACAAAGGCAAAAAGTGCACTATTTCAGCACTTGTGGGTTTTGCCATTTGATTCTTCCTTAAATGATAAATTTCGGAAATAACAGGATCAACCTTCTGCAAATCAGCTATCTTCTCCATGGACCAAGACTGAACCCAATTCGATAACCTTTGTTCTGATTGTCTCTCTGACTCATTAGAATTATGTTCACTAGCCACACTAAACTGATTCTCCTCCTCCACATCATCCACAACTGATTTGTCAGTTTCAACTGAAGCAAACAATGGAGCAACTTGAACTTCTCCATAACAATCTTTACAATCTAACCTCTGACAGTGACGATTTGACCTACGGGATAAACCATCTGCATTACCATGCAAAGCACCCTTCCTGTGCACTATACTAAAATCATATGTCTCAAGAGTTGTTAACCATCGAGCAACCATGTGCTCTGGATTTTTAAATTTTTTTAACCAACTGAGGGAGGCATGGTCTGTCCTGATTGTAAAATGTCGACCCCACAAGTAATAATGAAAATGCTTTACAAATGTAATGACTGCGAGAAGCTCTCGATATGTTGTACAATAATTCCTTTGAGTAGAACTTAGACTTTTACTCCCATATGCGATCACCTTTTCCTCTCCATCTTGCAACTGAGACAACACTGCTCCCATGGATGTACCACTGGAATCCGTATCCAAAATAAAGCTACCATTATCTCTGGGATACGAAAGAATAGGAGCGGAAACCAAAGCAGATTTCAGACTTTCAAAACTCTTAGAACACTGGCTAGTCCATTCAAATTTATTATTTTTCTTAGTCAGTTGGAAAAGTGGGTCAGCTGTTTCAGAAAAATGAGGGATAAACTTTCTATAATACCCTGCAGTTCCGAGAAATGACTGAACTTCCTTGACCGAAATCGGAACAGGCCATGAGATGACTTTATCTACTTTAGAAGGGTCACATGATATACCAGCCTCACTAACAACATGACCCAAGAAGATCACTTCTTTATGGAAAAGCTTACACTTCTTTGCCTTTAATTTCAAATTTGCTCTCTTCAGACGATCCATCACATCTGTTAAATTTCTTAAGGTTTGATCAAAATCTTTACCAAAAATAATAAGATCATCAATGTAACAAAGACATTTCGACCATTGAATGCCTTTAATAACAAGCTCAATGAGTCTCTCAAAGGTGGCAGGCAAATTGCAGAGCCCAAATGGGAGCACCTTGAACTGGAACAAGCCCCTTGGAGAAGTAAATGCTGTTTTTAACTTGGACTCCTCGTCCATCTCACACTGCCAAAATCCGGATGCCAAATCAAGGGTACAAAACCATTTTGACAAGCCAACACATTCAATACAATCTTCAACCCTGGGCAAAGGATATGCATCCTTTTTTGTGACAGAGTTCAACTTTCTATAGTCTAAACAAAACCGAAATGACCCATCAGACTTTTTAACCAAATGAATTGGGGCAGCCCAAGGACTGTTGCTGGGCTCAATCACATCATTTTCTAGCATTTCATCAATTGCTTCACTAATTATCTCCCTTTTCATTGGTGGCACTCGTCTACTAGGAACCTTAATAGGTTTAGCATTACCTGTATCTATATGGTGTCTTACAAGGTCTGTACGACCTAATTTGCCACCTGGACCAACAAACTGATCTGAATATTTTATCAAAAACCACTTCAACTTCAACCTTTCACTATCAGTTAACTCTGTAGAAGCATTATCCAAAAGATCTTGCAAATGTGGTGGTAAACCTCCTTTTTCTGAAACTGTGTCTTCATCCGAAGAATGAATTTGTTGCACAGGTTGAACATTAGCAACTAAAAAATTCCTATTAAGTTTGACATGCCTTGCTGATGTATTGACCACAGGGCAGTACACAAACTTGTTTGTTGGATCAACCATAGCACGTGCAAACAGAATCCCTTTACCACTAAGATTCTGAAAGGGTTCTAAAATAAAATGGGTGTTGCACTGTAACTCTTCAGGTCTCCAACCCACAACTTTACCTTGGAGTATTAACTCAGAACTGGGTGGAATCACAACCTTCTCAGCCACCTTAACACGAGCACAAACTGAACTCAAACCTTTCCTAAATGAAATAGATTTGCCTTGAACCATCAATTTGCCTTGAGCTACATCTATCAATGCTTTGTTTGTTTGTAAAAACTCCATACCTAAAATACCATTCAATGATGCCATATTGACTACTAAAAATTCCTGGACAAATGGTATACCGTCAATATGAAAAGGAACAGTGAGACTCCCTTCTACCCTCAAAGAATTTCCATCAACACTCACCAATCCTGGACAATCATTCTGTTTAAAAACAGATGAAGAGGACACTTTCCTAGCCAATTCCTTTGACAACAGATTGAATGGACATCCTGTGTCGACAAGCATTTCTTCTACTAATCCATTAACAAAAGTCTCCAAAAACAAACAAGTACTTGGCCATTTCCTTATTTTTTCTTGGACTGGGTTTTCGGCCTCAAACTCAGCCCCTTGCCTTTTCCCTGCAACTTGGGACAGTGTGATTTTTTGTGACCAGACTCCTTACACTGATAACATGTTACATCTTTGTCAAAATGATCATGAGATTCATCATCTGAGACTGAAACTTTCTGTTCTAAAAGTTCAATAATCTTATCAAGCTTCTCGTTATCAATTAAAGTGTCTTGAGGATTATTACCAACTGAGCCAGATAACTCACCTTTGATATCTGATGTTATAAAGGACACTTGTTTCCTCACATCAGGCTTTTGTACTTTCTTAGCTGCCTTGAATGACTCAAACTGAACAGCAAAAGACAAAGCCTCATCAAAAGAAGTCTGCTTTTGAAGGAACAAGTAACTCTCTAATTCACTATCACCACAACCTCTAATGAACTGTTGCAACAAACATTTATCTCTGTGAATTAGAGGGACATCAGGGTAGGCTAAACGACATAAACGTTTCAAATCGTGACCAAAATCCTCAATGGTCTCCCCTAAATGTCTATGGCGGTTATGGAACTTATATGAATAAACCAGAGAGTCATCCTTAATTTTATATTTCCTGTCCATTACTCTCACTACAGCCTTAAAATCACACCTTTCCTCTCGCTCCAACTCTAACAAAACTCCCTTTGCTTCCCCTCTAAGGTGCATTAACAATTGCTGAGCTTTCTCAATATCAGACCAGTAGTTATAATCTGCAATAATCTCAAACTGTGCTAAATAGTCCTCCCATCTCTCAGTCCCATCAAAAGTATCAATAGGCAATTCTTTTCTAGTATACTTACAGTCACTTTTACTAAGCTGCCTTTGCAAACAAGGGGTTTCTGGTATTGCAAACGTTTGCTTACAGGTGGGACACAAACATGTATCATTATTATAGGAAACTGCAGTTGGAAAATCTACTCCACTCTGATGGCAGGAATTTTGCTTTTGAAAATCGACTGGAGTGTCTGGTACAATTAACTTATGTGTATTTACGTTAGAAGTGTTGTGTGATCTACTAACAGTTTCACCAGATGCAGGAAATCGTGAATCATGACTCCTGAATGCTTTTGAACTGCCACAACAAGGAGAGTCAGACTTATCACCAGTAATTCGAAAAATACTCATATAGGTTGAATTATCAGGTAATACTGGAGTGGAAGTCATGTAATTATTGAATGCCTGATAATTGTCCCTATCTGTTGACTTGATTTGGGAATTAGTATCATGTGTTTTCGTGTAAGAAATAGGCATTCCTGGGACACTGTCTTCAAAAATTGAATCATGCCTATGTTGAGATGAGGGAAATAAATTACTTGAATCTGTGCTAAACTGTACCCTCTTTGACGATACATTTCCTTGTGTATTTTTCAAAGGGGAGAATACCTCATAACAATCACTACTAGAAGCGCAGAACAGTGCTTCATAATCTCTCTGATCATTACTTTGATATGAGTATAAAGGGAGATTACTGTTCCTGGCACCATCATCATGGCAGGAAGTAGTAATATTGTGTTCCTTTTGATCTGAAGGAGTGATTCTTGTGTCTAATGATTGCTCCATTTTAATTAAATCAACTGAGATAAAATAATTTTCAAGTAAAGCTAAATCAAAACCAAAAGTATCCCGGACGAGCCCCCAAATGTAACGATTCTCCTATGGCTCTGTGGAGAAACTTACATATAATTTAGCTGAATGAATTTAACACAAATTGAGTAAACACATTTTTATTTACTTAGAGCATAATGATCTTGTTGGCAAGAGAATTTAAGACCCAAAGGAGAGTAAATAGGGAGGCGAAATCACAGTAGTTTTTCTTTTTATACAGGAGCTTAATGCACAATATGCAACAGCACTCACTAGAAACGAAACTTTGTGGGTTGTTTTATATAAAAGGTACTGACTTTTCAACAAATTTGTAAGGGGAAATAACCAAAAACATGAGTGGAACAACTTTCCATGACAGAGCAGTCGTTGCCCTTTTCAAGGAAAGTTATTCCTAAATGGCAGTTTGTATTGAGCAGTGCAGTACAGCTCATTACAAAGTTGGAGCTACCAGATAGCCAAACCAGTCGTTAGTTTTACTCTACCTGTTATAACAGCAGCTCCCCATTCAAATGGTTGACCAGGTCACTTAACAAATGGCCTATGACATCCACTCAAGGTGTTTAACAGAACTTTCACAAACAATCAAAATAAAAACTACATGCTTATGCCTAAAGTGTGTTCAATACCAATAATCTGTCTAAAGATATACATACTATATTGTGGTTAATGTTATGTAGATGAGCTTATTGGAGGAAGGCATTAAATAAAGTTTAAATATCTACATTGGTACCTGTTATGTGCATTTGGAAAAGAGTTACCAAACTTGTCTCCAAATGCACATGACAGATAGGAATTTTAGTACTGCTGTAGATTAAGGCAAAACTGCAATCTAGGTATAGAAATGGCTAGGCTTTTAAGTAACCTGTAAATAAAATAAAATATAACTCAGGATTTCGCCACACTTCATCTTCTGTGGATATGCATCATATTATTTTTGAAATGAAATTATTTAGTCTGTGAGGATTTGCCTTATTACAATTTATGGGAGAGTGCCACTTGGCACTCTCCCATAAATTGTAACAAAGCAAAGAGACGTGGAAAAATTTGGATGACAAAAATAATTCAGCACTTTACCAATTAAGACACAGACCCAAATATCATGAAATATGGTTGATGCAAGGTTGCAAATAATTCCTTGGAATTAATAAACACATACATTGGATATGTTTGCTTGTAAAGTTGCCACTGAAGACTTGGAGTCTGATGAACCTTTTGTAGCTGAGTAGTATGCTTTTACACCCTTTAGTTTGTTGGAAGTGTTTCCTTTCTCAACATCTAAATATTTACCCAAATGAGAATGAAAAAGACAAACAATTCAACAACTCCATTTTGTCGCCACATATTACCATTACTAACCTGCTGGTATAAATTCCAAAACCACTGAAGATTTGCTGCAATCTGATACACTGTTTTTTCTAGTGTATTGAGGCGCTCTTCAAATTTCTTAAAGTCTCTCCTCCTTGCTTTTCTGAAATCAGTGACAGTTCTGTCAAAGACAAGTCTTCTGCAACTCGTTCAAGGTCTTTGGGTTTTTCTTTAGCTGGTTGAATTTCCTGCAAATATGCAAAAACATTGTTTTCACTTGTGTAAAATAATGCATGTTCTAACTAAAAACGTGTGTATGTGGGGAGTGGGGGGCGAGCCTCTGTCCCTGAACTGAACATCGATTTAAACATGGTGTGGAACATATATATTTTATTCAATCTGTTGGCCCTAAAATTACTAATCCCCAGTTACCGCCCCAGTGGTGGCGCGGTCGGTGACGTCGGCGAAACTGGTTCTTGTGAGATCACCAAAGTTAAGTACTGTCAAGCTCGGTTAGTTTGTGGATGGGTGACTAGAAACAGATTGATTCAGACTCCCACACTGTGTCCATGGTCAAGACACTTAATCTCGATTGCCCACGTGGGGGCACAATAACGCTGTGTGCTGAGATGTACTGCACACCGAGGTACACATCTTCAACCAATCTAACCATGTCTGTGCTGTGTAGTGCAGAGTACTGCTATGAAACACATAGTATGGTCTGGAGTTATGACGTTGGAGAGCTGACTGGTGCCAGTTGTGGCTCAGTGGTTCTCTCCGGGTATTCCGGCTTCCTCCACTAATGAACCTGTCACCGACACGATATGACCCTGGCTGTTAAAGTATCGTTGAATACCAATAAATAAATAACCACCCCTGTTTCTTGGGTATGGACGAATGAAGACGCTATAAAGTAACCACTGTAGCAAACTTGTCTTGTTTAAAATACCGGTAGTTCTTTTTATAAAGTGGCATATGGGGAGTTCTTTTTATAATTTAAAGTGGCATATCCTCGACATTGAGCTTTTAAGTTTTTTTTCCCCCCTCTTTTCTTTCTTTGAAAATTTGTTTTCGTTTGTGTCGATTTTAATTATTGGTACTGATGAGGTTACATCCCAAAACACCCAGTCCAAATACATCAACTTATTCAATGATCCAGAACAAATGTGTTTTCTTCCAAATTTCTGGTAACCAGATCGCATAAAGTACTTTCACGACTGTTTGAGCTTGTGAACACACATGTACAACAAAAACATGTGTATCAGAAATAAATGATAGATTTTTATCAATGGGCCTGGAGTCCAGGAAATGTTTTCAAAATGGGTTTATATGTATATTACTGTTAGATTTTGACATTGTTATTTCGCCCAGCCGTGTGTTTCCTGTGGGTCGTCTTGTGTCTAAAAATATGCCCTTTCCTGTTGTTCGGACCTGGACATTGTGGTAAAAATTTCCAAGATGTCTGAGCCTTTCATGCTCAAGTTCTCAGTCAGAAGAACCATTTTGGAAAGCCTGTACTCTTGCAACTTCTTTTTCATGACCATGTTTTCTGAATAAATGGCGACTCAAATTTGACTGTCAATCCTGACAAAAAAGACAGGTATTTAGTTTGTCCCACATCCTTCTCCCCATTTTCTTCTTCACTTCAGGTACAAAAACCAAAAAAAAAAGTGAAAATACCAGACTGTTATGTTAATGAAAAAACACACCAAAAATAATTCATACAACACAAGTTCACAGAGAAAATGTAAAGCAGAAGTCACATTGCCAAGGAATTTGTTTATTGGTGTTTTATTCATTTTCAGTCTCAGTTCATCTGGTGTAAACAAACATTCGCCACAGTAAATTGTTTACAATCTGAGTTTACATATTACCTGGAGTATTAATAATTCAGTGATGTCGAGAGCTAAAAGTCGAGAATATTTGTCGAAAATCTATGTTGGCTAGACTGCGAACCAGTCAGAACTGAGGCCAGTGTTTTAGCATTATAGTTGGTCTCAGAATCGCACACATTAGGGAAATTGTGTTCACTTTATGTTGAAAATGGTTTCTATGGTAATTTTTGATGAGGAATGGTGTGGTCAGAAAATTGAAAGAAGGTGTCCAAATTAGGGTTTTATGGGCCTGAACCCCAATTTGTGGGTTTTGGTATATTATGGCTTATAATTCTCATATAAATTGCAGTTCTCAAAACATTTGATGTGGTGTATGTATTATTGGTGTCTTCTGCATAGTTTGGTTACAATAACATCATGGTTTGATCATTAAGGTCTTCAGCTGAACCCCAAAAAGGGTTACAGACAATATGGCCCACACAATATGGTTAGTTGTATCTACAGTATTAGCTTTAAATTTATTTATGTAGATTGCTTATCGCAATATCATGTAAACTAAATTGCTATGGGTGTTAATACTACACATTTGTAACAATATTTCAGTCCTCTTGGGGGCTCCTAGGGTTATGGGGGCGGGGCTTGAATGTTGCACATATTACTTACGAAAAATAAGTTACAAGCCAAAATTATAGAACCACTACACATGAAAATGTTTTCCAAATTCCAGGACCCATGGCTACCCTGTTGTAGAAAATATCCATTTTCAATCCTTTGTTGTTTTTTACAGTGAAACTAAAAAAATCTCTACAAACAAAAATACAAATGGACGGGACAGGTAGCGATTATGATACAAGTTTCCTTTGGTGCCCCAATCGTACTGATTTTTCTCTCTATGAAGTGAAATAAATGTACTGAAGAATTTAATTCATCACTTCCTTGGAACCAACAAACGCATACCTCATAAGTTGTATAGAGACCTCATAAAGTTACATATAGGGTGTGCATTCTCACATAATCCACAGTGTTAAATGTGGATGTTCTAAAAATGAGCAATAGCATTGATACATTCACCCTATTGCAAGCATCATAGTATCAAAATCAAGGTCAAGTGACAACTATTAAACAACTGTGAAACTGCAAGTTGAAACAAATTGCACTCTGACCCTGTTAACCCTTTACCCAACGTAACGGCCAAAACCGGCCAGGGCTATTCTCAAAAATCGCCTATTAATTTTAATTATTTTTTTCATTCTTTGTCTCAAAAACATAGGTTATGACCCCTCATTGGAACGAGCTCGTCGAGCTCGTTCCAATGAGGGGTCATAACCTATGTTTTTGAGACAAAAAATGAAAAAAAATAGTTATTCAAGAAATTTTTTTTGCAAGTGTCGTCTGCTTTTCATGTTAGGTAAAGGGTTAAATGCCAACGAGAGGGTGGAATTTGCCGATGAAATTGGTGAATGTAACTCCGGTTGTAATTTCCAATTCAAAGTGAAGAACACGTGTGAACATCAGTGTTATGACAAGAAAGTATGACCAGTGATTTCTAGAAGCAAATCCGAGTGTGATGTCACATCCTTGGGGCGGAGACTGTGAGATTGACCGGGGGTTGTGAGCACTATATGACTGCTGACGCTATTCATGCTGCATATCTAATCAAGATTTATCAAGTCAAACATGAGGGTGGAGTTATGGGGGGAGGGGGGGGGGGGGTAGAGTGTTCTGGGGTGGATTCAATACCATTGGGGAATGCTTCTTAGGCTTATATAGCTGTCAAGCGAAAAGGTACGCGCTGCCGACTGCAGCCTACTTGGACATCAGGAGTATGGGCAGTTGCAGCTAGCCCACTCAGTTTTGAGAAAATCTATTTTTTCAGGCAGTTTCCTATTTTGTTTTCAGCATGTTTAAAGCATCTTATTGCCAGAATAAAACCATTTTCACAATGCATGTTTAGACCTTTTTCTGTTTCCACCCCCCCCCCCCCCCCCCCCAAAAAAAAAAAAAAAAAAAAAAAAAAAAACTAGGCCAGGCTGTGGGATTCAGAACAGTGCTTCAGCGAAAATATATTTGGCTCACTTGGATGGATGTGACCGATTCGTTAGGTAAATGGTGAACTGACCTATGTGATAGGTATGATTTATTTTTACCTGTCTCCACCGAATTGTTTACAATGTGTTCTCAATTTAGTTAATACCAGATGATGATAGAAATGGCATCAAAACTTAAAATCCAGTGCCTATAAACTTGTCATATAGATTGTTCAATTAAAATCACATTGCTTAAAATTGGTCAGTCCCTGACAACAATAGATCTGGAATCTTAAATGTGCCACAGTGCCCAGTCAGTAGGAGCTTTGACTTATTTAGAGTTATTTCCAAGCATGTATGGATAGAACATGGTTTTGGGTGTGTGTGTGTGTTTTGTTTTCTTGTGTCACTGAAAATTTGGTTGAGCATGTCAGGTTATTCACTGATCCATGATCTTGGGTGAAAACGTTAAAAAACATAACAGAAAATAGCCCAAAAATTCATATGCACTTAGTAAATATGTAACTGATTAATATTCTTTGCGTTGTGTCCTTGGGCAAGGCACTTAACCCCAATTGCCTACATGGGGGCATGATTACGCCGTGTACTAAGGTGTTGTGCACATTGATGGTATGCCTGTCTTCATACAATGTAACCTTGCCTTGCTGCAGTGCAGAGTTACTATTTTGGGGAGCTGGCAGCTGCTCGGTGGTTCTCTCCAGACACTCCGGCTTCCTCCGCCCTTAAACCTGTCATGGTCAGGATTAGCCATTCCCCATAAGTATATGACCTTAAACACCAGTTATTTATTTATTTATTTATTTATTGGTGTTTAAGGTCACATACTTATGCACAATGGCTAATCGTGACCGTGACAGTTTTACGGGTGGAGGAAGCCGGAGTACCCGGAGAGAACCACCGAGCAACGACGAGCAGCTGTCAGCTCTCCAACATCGTAACTCTGAACTCTGCACCGCAGCACAGGCAGGGTTAGATTGGTTGAAGACATGCGCACCATCGACGTGCAGTACGCCTCAGTACACAGCGTCATCGTGCCCCCATGTAGGCAATCGGGGTGAAGTGTCTTGCCCAAGGACACAACGCGGTTGCCGCAGGTGGGATTCGAACCGAGGACCTCTCGGCTTGCAGCCTGCACCTCTACCAACTGAGCCACCGCGCCCCCTTAAACACCAGTAAATAATAATAAATTATTAGGGTTGCAGTGTAGGAGGATGAGGATACCACAGGACAGGAGACAGGAAGTTTGATTCTTGTTTTGTCTCACACTCACTGTATATCACAAAAGTCCAGGGTTTAATTTAGTCCCTTTTTGAGCTGAAATAAGGCACCTTTCCCTGCTAGAAATAGGCTATGAATTTCCCAATTCTACGTGAAAAGTTCAGCAAAATAGCAAGCCTAACTGCATATTTACCTCAGATTACAGTAAATATTATCAACTGATATTAGATTATGACTGTAATAACAGGTTTAATCATCTTTTGGCTTAAAATAAGGCTTTAAAATAAATCTTTTACCTTTTTTAATGTTTAAAGACCACCTGTTTAATTTTCCCAGTTCAAGAAAAAAGGCCCCTTCCCAATCCTTATGAATAAAAACCCTGACAGCACACAGGTAAGGCTGCATCTTGCATCTAATTTATGCCTACTGACACAAATTGGAGGTAAGATGCAACCTAACCATGTGTTGTAATGTGAGACATTGTGAGACACAGTGAGTGTGGGACAATATTATTGGGCTGTCCATTAACTAGTAGAGTGCTGGAAGCCCATATTTGGGCTTTTCTTTAAAGTGTAGGTCTTACAAGGTAGAGGCACCATACTCAGTGGATATATTTTATATTATCATCGAAACAAAATTATTTCGTCTGTATTGATTTGGTTTCTCACAATTTATGGGAGAGTGCCTGCAAGCACTCTCCCATAAATTGTAACAAGGCCAAGACATTTGAACAAATTTTGATGACCAAAAATAATTTAGAACTCTACCAGTTAACAATTACCAGTAAGTCACATCAATATAAAAATTTGTAGGGATTCCCAAAGAAGTATAAATAATTATTTTATTGATGTTAGTTGGTTAAAACGATCGGCAGTTAAGGCTAACGGAAATTAGTCTTTTGATTCTCAGGCACCGGCGCATTCGTTTTTTCGTCTCGCATTCGTCATTTTTATTTCGGAGGCAAAATTCAAAATGTACAAAACTACCATGTGATTTTAGTTGTATCACATCGCGATCTGCGATGTATTATGTCTTATACATTGATAGAGTATGGTTATTCTCTTTGCAAAATGCGACACGATTCTCATATGTATACAAAATAAATATTTATTCAACTGGTTGAGGACTAGATTATGTTTGGTGGTCTGAATTTGTTTTTCAAAAATTGTTCTATTACAAATTATTGGAAAGTGCCAACAGGCACTCTCCAATAATTTGTAATAGAACAAATTTGTATAAACAAACTATCATTTCCGTTTAACTGAATACGAAACATAGGCAAGTAAAATGTTACTTTTGCACTGGTACCCTCATTTTTTGAAAGGCCTGATTGTGGCTTCTAGTACCCAACCAGTTAAAAAGCTCCTTATTATTTCTTATCTCCATTTTAGTTGTTCTATATTGATTTTGTGAGGGGGCGCGGTGGCTCAGTAGGTAGAGGTGCAGGCTGCAAGCCGAGAGGTCCTCGGTTCGAATCCCACCTGCGGCAACCGCGTTGTGTCCTTGGGCAAGACACTTCATCCCCATTGCCCATGTGGGGGCACGATGACGCCGTGTACTAAGGCGTACTGCACGTCGATGGTACGCATGTCTTCAACCAATCTAACCCTGCCTGTGCTGCAGTGCGGAGTTACGATGTTGGGGAGCTGGCAGCTGCTCGTCGTTGCTCGGTGGTTCTCTCCGGGTACTCCGGCTTCCTCCACCCGTAAAACTGTCACGGTCATGATTAGCCATTGTGCATAAATATGTGACCTTAAACATCAATAAATAAATAAATAAATAATTGATTTTGTGTTGTGTGATCGCTGTTACTTAAAAAAAACCGCGAACTCAACATGGAAGCTCTAGTATTTAATTTTAGGCTCTCACTATTGGATTTTAGGCATCGGTGACCATTCCAATAAAAAAAATAAAAACTGCTCTCCCTCATTCATTTTTAAAAAATGCCTGAGAATCAATTATTTAATTTTGTTTGGCCTAACACATTTTTATTTTTTTACAACCAACACATCTGAGAAAACAATACATGGCCAAAGATATTGGCACAGACAAAAAATAACCTTCATTTTGTCAGCGAGCACTAGAGATTTTCAGTTAACTGAGATTACAACCCCGTTTCGGTTATAGAAAAATAACCGTAACTTGCACCGACCTTGTGTCAACACTAATACAAGTGACGGCAAATTGGATAAAGTTTGCTACAGTAGTTACAATTTTTGGGAGACACAAAATAATTCAGAAGAAAATTAGTATCGGCTACATTATAAACCACTTTTACCAGTTGTTTTCTGAAAATTCTCGAAAATGTTGAGCACGATCAACTTCAATTAACATCTGTTTTCTAACTAATGATTTTTATGTACTTAATCTGCAATTCCCAACCAAAATATTTCCCATATCTCCCATTTATTTGCGTGCATGTTTATTTATTCATCATTCCAGTTTATGTTTGCTCAGTTGTTTTTTTAACAATTGCTGTCAGAAACTTTTAAAAATCTAAGCCATTCAGTGCCACCAAACGTCGGTAATTAAAAGCTTGCACATCATGTGACCAGTCAATTAAAAGGTTGTCCACCAAGCCAAGCATGGGAATATTTCATATGACCAGACAAAGGTTAAAAATTCAGCTTATTGATCAGCAACAAAATATATATATGCTCTATTCCCGAAAGGCAAAAGAACTTAACCCTTTACCCAACGAATCGACAGCATCCGCCCGTGTAATACTGTATTTACTCGATTTGGGACACACATTTTTTCCAGAAAAATATATTTTTTTATGCTCCAAAGTTTGGGACATTCAGGAGTTGGCCCGTCGCTAGTAGCAGATGACACTCTTGAAAAAAATTCTTGAGTAACTAAAAATTTTCATTTTTTGCTTTCAAAACATAGCTTATGATCCCTCATTGCATTGCGCTCGTTCCAATGAGGGATCATAAGCTATGTTTTGGAAGCAAAAAATGAAAATATAAAAAAAAATTGGTTGGCGATTTTCGTATATAATGATGGAAAACGAATCACACACAACTTTATTCAGCATCAAACCTGTGGTTTGCTTTTATCAAAGTCTATTAAGCTAATAATTAGGGCCCCGCCGAGAGGCGGATGCCCTATAGTCCGTGCATCCATCCGTAATCTTTCTCTCTTAATAGATAAGGTTTTGATATTTGACATGTGGGTATATTATCTCAAGACGATGTGTCTCGTACCACGGTTGCCATGCTTTGACCTTGAACTTTGACCTCAAGGTCAAATTATTCCAAATTCGGGGTTCTTTTCTGACAAGTTTGTGTCCGGGCTGTAACTTGTTTCCCTTAATAGATAGGGTTTTGATATTTAGTATGTGGATAGATTATTTCAAGATGATGTGTCGCGTACCAAGGTTGCCATGCTTTGACCTTGAAGTTTGACCTCAAGGTCAAATTATTCCGAATTTGCGGCTCTTTTCTGACTAGTTCGTTTCCGGGCTGTAACTTTTTCCCCTTAATAGATAGGGTTTTGATATTTGGTACGTGGGTAGATTATCTCAAGGTGATGTGTCACGTACCACGGTTGCCATGCTTTGACCTTGAACTTTGACCTCAAGGTCAAATTATTCCGAATTCGGGGTTCTTTTCTGACAAGTTCGTGTCCGGGCTGTTACTTTTTTCTCTTAATAGATAGGGTTTTGATATTTGGTATGTGGATAGATTATCTCAAGACGACGTGTCGCGTATCAAGGTTGCCATGCTTTGACCTTGAAGTTTGACCTCAAGGTCAAATTATTCCGAATTCGGGGTTCTTTTCTGACAAGTTCGTGTCCGGGCTGTTACTTTTTTCTCTTAATAGATAGGGTTTTGATATTTGGTATGTGGATAGATTATCTCAAGACGACGTGTCGCGTATCAAGGTTGCCATGCTTTGGCCTTGAAGTTTGACCTCAAGGTCAAATTATTCAGTTTTTTTTTCTTTTTTTTTCTGACAAGTTCGTGTCCGGGCTGTAACTTTTTTCCCTTGATAGGGTTTTGATATTTGGTATGTGGGTAGATTATCTCAAGACGATGTGTTGCGTACCACAGTTGCCATGCTTTGACCTTGAACTTTGACCTCAAGGTCAAATTATTCCAAATTCGGGGTTCTTTTCTGACAAGTTCGTGTCCGGACTGTAACTTTTTTCCCTTAATAGTTAGGGTTTTGATGTTTGGTATGTGGATAGATTATCTCAAGACGACATGTCGCGTACCAAAGTTGCATGATTTGACCTTGAAGTTTGACCTCAAGGTCAAATTATTCAATTTTTTTTTTTTTTTCTGACAAGGTCGTGTCCGGGCTGTAACTTTTTTCCCTTAATAGATAGGGTTTTGATATTTGGTATGTGGGTAGATTATCTCAAGACGACGTGTCTCGTACCAAGGTTGCCATGCTTTGACCTTGAAGTTTGACCTCATGGTCAAATTATTCAGAATTTGGGGTTTTTTTCTGACAAGTTCGTGTCCGGAAAGGGATTTTAATCAGATTTTACCTATTGCTTGAAATATTTTAGTATTACGGTTCACATCAGTTTATACCTAACATCGGTTAGTTGCTGCGGGGCCTGCAGAGATGGATTCCATCTCCGTGATATCTAGTTTCCCAAGTCTGGAAATGTTAACAGGAAAAGATGTCCTAATGTTCAGTTACTTCAAGAAGATTAGTACTTGGAAAGTATCTATCAAAATCATCCGGGGGTGCGGTGGCTCAGTAGGAAGAGGTGCAGGCTGCAAGCCAAGAGGTCCTCGGTTCGAATCCCACCTGCGGCAACTGCGTTGTGTCCTTGGGCAAGACACTTCACCCCCATTGCCCATGTGGGGGCACGATGACGCAGTGTACTAAGGCGTACTGCACGTCGATGGTACGCATGTCTTCAACCAATCTACCCCTGCCTGTGCTGCAGTGCGGAGTTACGCTTTTGGGGAGCCGGCAAATGTTCGTCGTTGCTCGGTGGTTCTCTCTGGGTCCTCCGTCTTCCTCCACCCATAAAACTGTCACGGTCCTGATTAGCCATTGTGCATAAATATCTGACCTTAAACAACAATAAATAATTAAATAAATAATCAAAATCATCCATGCATGTGTGGACATTTGTGCCCTGCACAAAACATTTCTTTTCATCATTGAAGCATTTTGTTTGTTTTTAGCTCACCTGAGCGAAGCTCAAGGGGAGCTTAACTAATCACTTTCTGTCCGTCGTCCGGCGTCCGTCGTCCGTCGTCGTCCGTCCGGCGTTAACTTTACATTATCGACTTCTCCTCCTAAACCACTAGCCCAATTTTATTCAAATGTTGGCTAAATGTTTATTACCTAATGCCAATTCAGATTTGTTCAAATGAAGTTGCCCCTCCTCCTGGGTGGTGCCACACCCCAAGGGGCACCAAAATCTTTGTAAATCTTCTTCTCATGAACCAGCAGTAGCAGAGACTTGATATTTGGTGTGCAGCTTCCTTTTGGGGTGTAGACTCAGATTTGTTCAAGAGAAGTTTGTGGGGCTATACTTGACGTTGTTATGAGAGGGGCAAAATTTTTTGCCCCGCCCAAAATTTCTATTTTCCAAACCGAGAGGCTGATTTGAACCAAATCTTATGTGAGGGCTTATTGGGTCATGAGTACTTGATTTATGCAAAAAAAAATTTTCCCGCAGCCCCGTGGGAACCGCAGGAGCTAAAAATAGAAAAAATTTAAAACGCCCATATCTCCAAAACTGCACGGCACTGAGAATTTTTATTTGGTGTGCAGCTTCCTTAGGACCAACAGAAAGGATTGGTAAAAAAAAATTGCCATCAGTTTTATCATAGGGTACAGTTTCGGGACTTTGAAAAAGTGCTGAGTCAGCACTTTTTAACACTGTAGGCAATGGGAAAAACATTAAAAAATCTTCTTCTCCAGATCCAGCAGGCAGAATCTTTTGATATTTGGTATGCAACATTGTAAGGTGGATCTGATTCAAGTTTGTTCAAATCGGCCCCCTGGGTTCATATTTGGGCTCAGTATAGGAGCCCGATTTCGAACTTAGTGCATTTCAGGCAAATTTCTTAAAAAATCTTCTTCTCCAGATCCAGCTGGCAGAATCTTTTGATATTTGGTATGCAACATTGTGGGGTGGATCTGATTCAAGTTTGTTCAAATCGGCCCCCTGGGTTTATATTTGGGTTCAGTATAGGAGCCCAAATTTGAACTTACTGCATTTCAGGCAAATTTCTTTGAAAATCTTCTTCTCCAGATCCAGCAGGCAGAATCTTTTGATATTTGGTATGCAACATTGTAGGGTGGATCTGATTCAAGTTTGTTCAAATCGGCTCCCTAGATTCATATTTGGGCTCACTATAGGAGCTCGAA
Source organism: Pictodentalium vernedei (assembly GCA_031216915.1). Taxonomy (NCBI): domain Eukaryota; kingdom Metazoa; phylum Mollusca; class Scaphopoda; order Dentaliida; family Dentaliidae; genus Pictodentalium; species Pictodentalium vernedei. Next base: position 39,636,983 of record CM062294.1, read on the forward strand.
TTCGAATTTAGTGCATTTCAGGCAAATTTCTTCAAAAATCTTCTTCTCCAGATCCAGCAGGCAGAATCTTTTGATATTTGGTATGCAACATTGTAGGGTGGATCTGATTCAAGTTTGTTCAAATCGGCTCCCTAGATTCATATTTGGGCTCACTATAGGAGCTCGAATTCGAATTTAGTGCATTTCAGGCAAATTTCTTCAAAAATCTTCTTCTCCAGATCCAGCGGGCAGAATCTTTTGATATTTGGTATGCAACATTGTGGGGTGGAGCTGATTCAAGTTTGTTCAAACCGGCCCCCTGGATTCATATTTAGGCCCACTACAGAAGCCCGAATTCGAACTTAGTGCATTTCAGGCAAATTTCTTCAAAAATCTTCTTCTCCAGATCCAGCAGGCAGAATCTTTTGATATTTGGTATGCAACATTGTGTAGTGGATCTGATTCAAGTTTGTTCAAACCAGCTCCCTAGATTCATATTTGGGCTCACTGTAGAAGCTCGAATTCGAACTTAGTGCATTTCAGGCAAATTTCTTAAAAAATCTTCTTCTCCAGATCCAGCAGGCAGAATCTTTTGATATTTGGTATGCAACATTGTAGGGTGGATCTGATTCAAGTTTGTTCAAATCGGCCCCCTGGGTTCATATTTGGGCTCAGTATAGGAGCCCGATTTCGAACTTAGTGCATTTAGGCAAATTTCTTAAAAAATCTTCTTCTCCAGATCCAGAAGGCAGAATCTTTTGATATTTGGTATGCAACATTGTGGGGTGGATCTGATTCAAGTTTGTTCAAATCGGCTTCCTAGATTCATATTTGGGCTCACTATAGAAGCTCGAATTTGAACTTAGTGCATTTCATGCAAATTTCTTAAAAAATCTTCTTCTCCAGATCCAGCAGGCAGAATCTTTTCATATTTGGTAAGCAACATTGTGGGGTGGATCTGATTCAAGTTTGTTCAAATCGGCCCCCTGGGTTTATATTTGGGCTCAGTATAGGAGCCCAAATTTGAACTTAGTGCATTTCAAGCAAATTTATTAAAAAATCTTCTTCTCCAGATCCAGCAGGCAGAATCTTTTGATATTTGGTATGCAACATTGTGGGGTGGATCTGATTCAAGTTTGTTCAAATCGGCTTCCTAGATTCATATTTGGGCTCACTATAGAAGCTCGAATTCGAACTTAGTGCATTTCAGGCAAATTTCTTAAAAAATCTTCTTCTCCAGATCCAGCAGGCAGAATCTTTTGATATTTGGTATGCAACATTGCGGGGTGGATCTGATTCAAGTTTGTTCAAATCAGCCCCCTGGATTCATATTTGGGCTCACTATAGAAGCTCGAATTCAAACTTAGTGCATTTCGGGCAAATTTCTTCAAAAATCTTCTTCTCCAGATCCAGCAGGCAGAATCTTTTGATATTTGGTATGCAACATTGCGGGGTGGATCTGATTCAAGTTTGTTCAAATCGGCCCCCTGGATTCATATTTGGGCTTAATATAGAAGCCCGAATTCGCACTTAGTGCATTTCAGGCAAATTTCTTCAAAAATCTTCTTCTCCAGATCCAGCAGGCAGAATCTTTTGATATTTGGTATGCAACATTGCGGGGTGGATCTGATTCAAGTTTGTTCAAATCGGCCCCCTGGATTCATATTTGGGCTTAATATAGAAGCCCGAATTCGCACTTAGTGCATTTCGGGCAAATTTATTAAAAAATCATCTTCTCCAGATCCAGCAGGCAGAATCTTTTGATATTTGGTATGCAACATTGTGGGGTGGATCTGATTCAAGTTTGTTCAAATCGGCTTCCTAGTTTCATATTTGGGCTCACTATAGAAGCTCGAATTCGAACTTAGTGCATTTCAGGCAAATTTCTTAAAAAATCTTCTTCTCCAGATCCAGCTTCAGAATCTTTTCATATTTGGTAAGCAACATTGTGGGGTGGATCTGATTCAAGTTTGTTCAAATCGGCCCCCTGGGTTTATATTTGGGCTCCGTATAGGAGCCCAAATTTTAACTTAGTGCGTTTCAGGCATATTTCTTAAAAAATCTTCTTCTCCAGATCCAGCAGGCAGAATCTTTTGATATTTGGTATGCAACATTGTAGGGTGGATCTGATTGTGATTCATGAACGTATTTATTTGTAAAGTTGATAGAATCTTAGACAAAATTTGCAGAAAAGATCTACTATAGAAGGGGTGGTATCCAGGGTGAACCGTTTACCCAAATCTAGCAGTACTAATGCATTATTCACACAAATCTTCGTTCAAATTTTATGACCCCTCATTGGAACACACGCATTCAGCTCATTCCAACAAAGGTCATATGCCATGTTTTCGAGACAAAGGAATAAAAATTTTAGTTATTCATGAAATTTTTAGGCAACTGTTGTCTGTTATTCACATTGCTTCATGAAATTTCAGTACTTTTAGAAGTTACCTCAGTAATCAAGGGTTAATTCCCCTTAATTAAATGTCGCCTCTAAAAAACAACCACTTTGCATATCTTACCTTTTTACCAGCATAACTGCCAAAACTTGTCAGCATTCTTCGCAAAAATCGCTATTCAAATTTTAATTTTTGTCTCTTAAACATACATGTACTTATCGCTTGTAAATACCCCATTGGAATGAGCTTTTTGAGCTCATTCCAATGAGAGGTCGCACACCATGCTTTTTGAGTCAAAAAAGCAATTTTTTTAGTTATTCCAGAATTTCGTACGTAAAACACAGCTTTATGACTTCACATTAAAATGAGCTCTCTAAGCTTGTTCCAATCAACAACATTCACGCACTATGTCTTTCACACAAAAAATAAAATTTTCCATTTATTCAGGAATTTTGTTTGCAAGAACACTCTTACCCCCCCCCCCCCCCCCCCCCCCCCACAAACACACACACACAAACACACACACACAAACACAGACACACACATCTAAAAGTTCGTCAGCAAAAAAACAGTTACTTCAATTTTTAAATGCATTATAGGAACAACTTGCCTAATCAAATTTAAATACTTTTGCATCATTCTGTATCTAGAACAAACCATTTACCATATCTTTACGCAAAATTCTCCAGCATCATTCACAAAAAAACACCATTATTTATATATTCACATTTCTGTCTCAAAAATATACCTGATCTTCCCATACCCCTATTGGAATAAGCTGTTTGAGCTTGTTCCAATGATGATAAAAAAAAATAAAATTTGTGAAAATTTTTGTTTTCTTGCATGCAAATATATACATGTAGCACATGGAAGATATCCACAGTTGGGGAGAGATGTCCAAGGCTATCTCTTCACATTCCTTGTTTGTGCTTCATGCTAAACCAGTTTGTCTGCAGAGATAAATTTGCTTTATTAAAAATCATTGGAGATTGGCCACACACCAATGATTTTAAATAAAACTAATTTTAGGTAACAAATGTTGAACTTCGAACAAAATCTATCACTCAACCAGTTAATGTTGATGAGGCATGACATGGTGAAGGTGACCTAAAATACTTCTTAGAGTCACTTTGTCAGGTGAGCGATTAAGGCCACGTGGGGCCTCTTGTTTTAATTCCATTCGAAATTTTCTGGTTATAGATGGCCAACAGTTAAAAGATCTGTAGTCAGCACAACAGAATAAATGTAGTGTTAGAAAATAAGTCCATTGTGTATAAATATGCAGTCATAATGTTTCAGTATCCTTAGCGACTTTAACCTATTTTTAAACTGTGTTGAATAGTTGAGGTCAAGGTGTTGTTTACATTTTGATTTGGAAAAGCGATGAGAATTAAAGCTATTCTATGAATAAATAAATATATATATCATTTAATTTCTTTTCATATATTTTATTTACCAAAAACCTGCATTTAAATGAAAGTGGAGTTTTCAAGTTTTTAAAAGTAAGTCACCTATGTTCCCTTCGACACTCGCACATTGATCATGAATCTCTGATGGTATCCGGTGAAGTTGACCCATGTTGATCTCGACCCAAGTGAATTCAACCCAAAAAAGTGAAGTTGACCCACTTTTGGTGATATCGAGCCAAAGTGATTTTGACCCCAAAAAGTGATCTCGACCCAGTTTTCTAAAGAGGATAATATACAAGAGTATGTCACAGTAACAGTTTCAAGATTATTTTATTTCATCATAAAAATAAGACGCATGACTAAGAACAAGATATTAACACAAACATGAATAACAACAGCAAGTTTTTTTTATCATGAATATTCATTACTTTGATTGTAGAATTTTTCATATTTTTCTGAATGGTCTATGAATGGCGATTTCATAAAACGTTCAGAAAATTATGACAAATTTCCATACAGTACAATATAAATTAAATATAAATGTACCAGACAATATGAATTAAAAAGGATAGCACAAATATTAACACTGTATAAAACGAAATAATCTTAATGTATAATAATTGTATTTACAAAAATAAGGTGTATCCCTTCACTATATATTTTTAGCTCAACTTGACAAAGTCAAGCTGAGCTATTGCCATCACTTCTCGTCCGTCGGCATCCTTTGGCACACCTCCCAGGTCGCATTTATGATCAGATCGCTTTGAAACTTGGTATGCTTGTTTGGGATGACCTCTAGATGGGAGCTCTCAATTTTCTTCAATTTCCGTCAAAAAATGTTGCCACTGGCAATGACCTTCGATGAACGTAGTAAAAACTTAGTGCAGTTAAGCATCAATATTTCCCTTTGACACACCCTGCGGGGCACATTTATGATTGGATTGTGTTTCCACGGCCATCGTTCTTAGAACTTAGTTTAGTCAGACCTCAAAGTTTCCCTTTGGCACACCCTACAGGGCACGTTTATGATTGGATTGCTTTGAAACCCGGCATGCTTGTTTGGGGTGACCTCTAGATGGGCGATATCGATTTTCTTCCATTTCTGTCGAAAATTGTTCCCGCGGCCAACGTTCTTAGAACTTAGTTTAGTCAGACCTCAATATTTCCCTTTGGCACACCCTACAGGGCACATTTATGATCAGATTGCTTTGAAACCTGGCATGCTTGTTTGGGGTGACCTCTAGATGGGAGCTATCGATTTTCTTCCATTTCCGTCGAAAAATGTTGCCACGGCCAATGTTCTTAGAACTTAGTTTAGTCAGACCTCAATATTTCCCTTGGCACACACTACAGGGCACATTTATGATCGGATTGCTTTGAAACCTGGCCTGCTTGTTTGGGGAGACCTCTAGATGGGAGCTATCGATTTTCTTCCATTTCCGTCAAAAAATGTTGCCGCGGCCAACGTTCTTAGAACTTAGTTTAGTCAGTTCTCAGTATTTCCCTTTGGCACACCCTACAGGGCACATTTATGATTGGATTGCTTTGATACCTGGCATGCTTGTTTGGGGTTACCTCTAGATGCGAGCTATCGATGTTCTTCGATTTCCGTCAGAAAATGTTGCCACTGGCAATGACCTTCGATGAACTTTGTAAAACCTTAGTGCAGTTAAGCATCAATATTTCCCTTTGACACACCCTGCAGGGCACATTTATGATTGGATTGCTTGCAGACTTGGTGTGCTTGTGAGGGGTGACATCTATATGGGAGCTGTCGATTTTCTTCCATTTCTGTCAAAAAATGTTGCCACTGACCTTTGAACTTAGTTTAGTCAGACCTCAATATTTCCCTTTAACACACCCTTCAGGGCACATTTTTGATCGGATCACTTTGAAACTTGGCATGTGTGTTCGGGGAGACCTCTAGATTGAACTAGCTATTGCTTTTTCTCATTTTCATAAAAAAATTATTGTCGTTATCACCAGCCTTTCAGCTTACTGCATTTGTGCATCAACTTATCCCTTTTGCACTCTCTGCAGGGTATATTATGAACCCAAAACAAAAACCATTGTCACAAGCAATGACCTTCTACTTAGTGCATTTGTGCATTAACATCTTCCTTTGGTATGTCTCAGAGGGCACATTCATTATCAGGTTGTTTTGAAACTTTGTATGCTTATGCAGGGTGACAAAGATAGGAGCTATTGATTTTCTTTTCATTTTCATCAAAAACTGTTGCTGTTAGCAACAATCTTTGAATTTATTGCCTTTGTGCATCAACATTCTTCTTGGTCATGGCATGCAGGCCATATTTATCAGAGGATTGTTTTTGAACTTGGTGTGCTCATTGGGCAAGTCCTTTAGATAAGAGCCATTGATTAGCATTCATTTCGGTGAAAAGTTGCCATTTACAATAACCTCTGAGCATACTGCATTTGTGTATCAACATTCTTCCTTTAGCCAGTCTTACAGTTTACATTTAAAAATGGATGGATTACTCTGACGTTTTGCACACACAATGCTGTTATGTTGAAATTTCATCAAATAACAATGGTACCAATGATCTTCAATTTTGCCATTTCATTTATAACTTACCAGGTTCAAGTTTGTCAAGTTGAACTACAGTGTCATTGACACTTTCATTAAATTTTACATTATTTCTTCAAAATTAAACCAGAGAAATCAATGTCAATGGAAGCTTCTTAAAAGGCTACTAGGCAAAACCTCCAGCAGTCTTGTCTTTCTATCACTGATAATACCAGTACATAACACCAGTTCCCAGAGAACTCATTGAGCTTTCTAGGAATTAATGTTATGTATTGGTGTTTTCAATGGTAAAACAACAAGCCATACTGTGCTATTATTTAACCCTTTACCTAACACGAAAAGCAGACAACTCTTGCAAATAAAATTCTTGAAGTACTAATTTTTTTTATTTTTTGCCTCACAAACATAACTTATGGCCCCTCTTTGGAATGAGCTCATTGAGCTCATTCCAATGAGGGGTCATAAGCTATGTTTTTGTGGCAAAAAATGAAACTGAATGGTGAATTTTATGCTATTATTTAAAGAGCAGGTGGGAGCGCGGTGGCTCAGTAGGTAGCAGTGCAGGCTGCAAGCTGAGAGGTTCTCAGTTCAAATCCCACATGTGGCAACCGCGTTGTGTCCTTGGGTAAGACACTTCATCTCCATTGCCCGCGTGGTGGCATGATGATGCCATGTACTAAGGCATACTGCACGTCGATGGTACGCATGTCTTCAACCAATCTAACCCTGACTGTGCTGCAGTGCGGAGTTACGATGTTGGGGAGCTGGCAGCTGCTCGTCATTGCTCGGTGGTTCTCTCCGGGTACTCCGGCTTCCTCCACCCGTAAAACTGTCACGGTCAGGATTAGCCATTGTGCATAAATATGTGATCTTAAACATAAATAAATAAATAAATAAATAAATAAATAAAGAGCAGGTGATAAAGCATGATGCTCGGACTATTTTTGTCACTCCTGTGGGGCTCAAGGATTGTTAATGTATCCTATGGAGATGGATTGCTTAATGTAGACTCATTATTGTTTTGCAACCCTGGCCTCATTGCTTTCCACCCCCTTGAGATTTCTACTCATGTATGCAGCACATTTGACTTTTCTGTCCATTTTTAGCTCACTTGACAAAGTAAGGGTGAGCTATTCTGATCACTTTTTTGTCCATCTATGTTGTGAAGGCGGTGTTTGGGTCTTTTTCTCCCAAACCACTGACAACATTTTAATGAAATTTCACATGAGTAGTGGTTATATAGGGGCATTTGTGTTTTTCTTCAAATTGGGTTTCTGCTCATATTGAGGAGGGGGTGGGACCAAAATGCCCCAATTTTAAAAAAAAAATATTTTTCATGAACCAGCAGTAGCAGAGACTTGATATGTGGTATGCAGTTTCCTTTTGAGGTGGAGACTCAAATTGTTCATGAGAAGTTTGAGGGGCAATATTTGATGTTATGGGAGGGGCAAGAATTTTTGCCCCTCCCAAAATTTCTATTTTCCAAACCGAGAAGCCAATTTGTACCAAATTTGATTTGAAGTATTAATGGGTCATAAGTACTTGATTTATGCCTCAAAAATTTTCCAAATGCCTTGTGGGAACAACAGGAGCTGAAAACAGAAAATATTTAAAATGCCCATAACTCCAAAACTACACAGCACTGCGAATTCTTATTTGATGTGAAGCTTCCTTAGGACCAACAGAATGGAATGCTACAAAAAAATTGCTATTGGTTTTATCAAAGGGTACTTTTTCGGGACTTTTTTTTAACACTGTAGGTAATTAGGGAAAACATTTAAGACTCTTCTTCTCCCAAACCACTGCTCTAAAAGCTTTCAAATTTCACATATAACATCTTTGGAAGATTGTTTCATATGTTTGTTGAAATCAAATCCTTGGGTCCCTATTTGGACTCCATGGGAGCCCAAATGTTTAAATTAGTGCAATATGAGGAATAGTCTTTAAAAATCTTCTTCTTCGGATCCATCCTTAGGGAGGTGAGATTTAAGTTTGTTCAAGACAAGTCTCTGGGTTCATATTTTGGCTCCCTGTGGGAGCCCGAATTATAACTTAGTTCAATATGAGGAATTTTCTTTAAAAATCTTCTTCTTCAGATACAACAGTCAGAATGTTTTGATATTTGGTATACAGTGTCCTTAGGGAGGTGTGATTCAAGTTTCTTCAAGCCAACTCTCTGAGTTGATATTTGGGCTCCCTGTGCGAGACCGAATTGTAACTTTAGTTCAATATGAGGAACATTCTTTAAAAAATCATTTTCTTCACTTCCACCAGTAAGAATCGTTTGATATTTGGTATACTTTATCATTAGGGAGATGAGATTCCAATTTGTTAAAGCCAAGTCCCTGGGTTCATATTTTGGCTCCCTTTGTGAACCCAAATTATAACTTTGTTCAATATGAGGAATATTTAAAAAAAAAAAAAGAAGAATTTTCAGATCCACCAGTCAGAATGTTTTGATATTTGGTATATGGTTCTCTTAATGGGGCAGAAGCAAGTTTGTTCAAATCAGGACCCTCAGTTGGCAGTGTCAGGTGAGAGCTCCCAGGCCCCTTGGGGCCTCTTATTTACTAAACCTGTGATCGTAAAAAGTTGCCTTGAACAAGACAACTTGTAATGATCACAAGTTTAGTAAATAAGACTCTCATGTTTCACGATGTAGGTTTTGGGCTATGGGTAGTGTATTATTGGAACATATAAGTTATTGTGATGAGTTGACTGTAACATTGGTCTGGGGTTTGCTGCTTGGAGCATATTTGTTCAAACTCGACGCTTCACAGTGTACAGAAGCATAATGCATATTGATTGTGTACTTATTATAAATCCTAATATTACCTACCGTATTTACTCTATGTATTGGGACACTCTATGATTTGGGACACACATTTTTTCCAGAAAACTATATTTTTTTATGCTCCAAAGTTTGGGACATTCAGGAGATTTGTTTCCAGTTGACCCGTCGCTAGTAGCAGATGACACTCATAAAATAAATTCTTAAGTAACTAAAAATTTTCATTTTTTGCTTCCAAAACATAGCTTATGATCCCTAATTGGAACGCGCGCAATACGCTCGTTCCAATGAGGGATCATAAGCTATGTTTTGGAAGCAAAAAATGAAAATATAAAAAAAAATTGGACAGCGATTTTTGTATATAGTGATGGAAAACGAATCACACACAACTTTATTCAGCATCAAATCAAGACCAGGCTCTGTTCTTTCCCCATTTTCTAAGAATTGGGACACCTGTGAAAATAATTATTTTTAGCTGTCCCAATACATAGAGTAAATACGGTATATTGTACACGGTGAGACTAGGTACTAAAAGCATATTGGATTTAATCATTGCCAACTCTTCTTGTGTTGGTAAGTTGAAGAGTATGACAGTTGCTTGCACTGCTCAGTGGTTTTCTCGGGGGCACGATGACTTCCTCCACCCGTAAAACTGTCTGACATGTGACCTTGGTTGTTGAAAGTGTTGTTAAACCCAAATAAATAAATAAATAAATAGTAGGTTTATGTACAATTGTTCGACCAGGCATCAGATACTCAACAGCACAAGAATTGTGATGAGAATTAAATGAAATTATGGCACATTGTACCAGGGTAATCATAAATTTTAGTGCAGTGGCCAGATGATGATGCTAATGACAATGTTTACTGATGGTTCAATTCAGTAAATTGACATTGCACTCACCATTTACAGAGACAAGATGATAAATGTGATGCAGACCTGCTTCCGATGACGGGTAAGATTCCATTGATGGGACAGCCTAAGACAGGGGCAGCTGACACATTTATGTTTGAATTACTAAAAGGTATGCAGCCTTCATCTCTAAGTCATCATCTGTTTATACCACGTGCTTAGCCTGTTTACGTAACACAGCTAGAAGACGCCACTTGCTAAGATCATTGGTCCCTGTGTGCAATTGGGCAAAGGGTTAAAACATGAAATCGAATGGCTTGTGTTTACTGTGACACATGAGTTAACAAATCAGTGGAACCATACACACAACTCATAATATATTGTCTGTTATATTATTGTATAATTCTGGTCTCTCTAATTTATTAAAATAACAAGAAACAAATGTACCTAAACTCTTGAATTGATGAATCCAATAAAATTAATTGTTTGTTTATTGGGACTTAACGCCACTTTCAACTATCATGTTGACGGTTTTACGGGTGGAGGAAGCTGGAGAACCTGGAGAGAACCAACAAGCAGCAGTGAGCAACTGTCAGACTCACAAACTTCGACAAAAGCAGAGTTACAGTATAGTCGCCATAGACTGGTCATAAACCACACATGGGCAATGATATCCACACATTCATTTATCAGTTAATAAAAGTCATCCTCTGGCAAAATTTAATTAATGAAGCATCAGGTTGGACTCTGTGCTTCATTAACTGGTAGAGTGCTAAGTTATTTTTGGTCATCCAAATTTGTCCACGTCTCTTTGCCTTGTAACAATTTATGGGAGAGTACCTAGTGGCACTCTCCCATAAATTGTAACAAGGCAAATCTCCACAGACTAAATACTTTCAATTCAAAAATAATGACGTACATCTGCAGAATATGAAACCATTAAGTTGTGGCACCTGCACTTCATAATAAAGCCCAAATATGGGCTTCCAGCACTCTACCAGTTAATTAAATTTTTGATGATCGTTCAAGTAGTTAGGGTTTAGGATCTAATATTATTGCGTTCGTGGAAATATTGTTCACCTGTGGAAAGTGACTGGCTATACTGTATCATCAGCGTGCACTATGCTTAACCCTTTACCTAACATGAAAAGCAGACGACACTTGCAAAAAAAATTCTTGAATAACTAATTTTTTTCATTTTTTTGTCTCAAAAACATAGGTTATGACCCCTCGTTGGAACGAGCTCGAAGAGCTCGTTCCAACGAGGGGTCATAACCTATGTTTTTGAGACAAAAAATGAAAATATTTTGAAAATTAATTGGCGATATTTGGGAATAGCGCTGGCCGGTTTTGGCCGTTACGTTGGGTAAAGGGTTAAGTTAGTACCTGTACCACCAGGAGTGCAATCTGGATTAAGTGTCTTGTTCAAGGATTGTACTGTTCATTGCAAGGGCACTATTAGTATACATTGTGGTAAGTTAGTACACAGCTGCATTGCGCCACCAGGTGGGCAATCTGGATTAAGTGACTTGTACAAGGATCCAACAATCAACCTTTTGGTTTAAACTCCAATGTTCTAACCATGCCATTACGAGCCATCACGCCCCTTATAAAGTTTAGTTTTTCATAAAACTGAATTGTAGAATTTATTATTTATTTATTGGAGTTTAATGACACTTTCGTCAGACAAGGTCACCCTGTAACGGACAGTTTTATGGGCGGAGGAAGCCGGAGTACCCAGAGAGAACCACTGAGCAATGGCGAGCAACTGTCAGACTCCCCAATGTACTAACTCCGCACAGGCAGGGTTAGTTAGCATTGGTTGAAGACAGGTGCACCATCGACGTGCATTATGCCTTAGTGAACACGTGGTGAATTGGGATTAATTGCCCTGCCCAAGGACACAATGCCGTCACCCCTGACAGAGATTGAACCGTGGACCTCTCGGTTTGAAATTCAATGCCGTAACCACTGAGCGACCGTGCTTTCTAATTATACAATCAGACCTCTACAAACTGGCCAAAATTGCGTTAAGTGGATCAGTGCTTCTTTTACTACAGTAGACAAGTTCTGCTTCACTGGTATGATGGGACCTTTTAATAGCCAATACATGGGGTGGACATCCTCAAAGGCGGACAATACATTTATAAATGATTGGCTAAGGCCAAAAAGTTATAAATAGGTTTTTCAGGCCCTCCTGAATGGGCCCTTTGGCTGCCGCATGCTCTCTTTTGATAACCAATGCTGACATAAAAAACTATTAAAATTAAATGGTTTATGTCTGATATTTTACCCAAGTAAATAAAATTGATAAATTTGTCCCTTTAAGCATTGCTAAGCCTTCTTGCACTCAAGGGACGAAATATACCTCCACCCATGAACATGTACTTTTGATGGCAAAGAAATAATTACAAAAATAAAAAATAAAATAAAAACCTGATCACCTGCATACAATTTTACACAAATTGGCCCAAGAAACGGAGGATGTATATTGTGGGGGCTAAACTTTGCATTGAACAGTATTTGTGCTCTAGGCATGATATTGCTGTAGATACAGAAAGTGACTGCCAACTGCAATGGACAGAGAAAAAAAACAAAACATGAAAAACGTCATTTTCTTTGCTTCAAATAAAATGGAGAAACTGTCTCCTTATTGTATGGTGGCGTTTCTTCCGGATGCTGGCTATCAGAATCTGAAGCCGAGGACAACATGGATTCGTTGCCCGACTGGTCCAGACTGATAGGAGAGCCAGGGTCAGAGATTGGTTGGGGAACATCTCAATCTCCTGTGACTACTTCCCACCTTTCGACCTCTTTGGGGAAGTACGGCTAGGTGCAGGTGGGGTTGGTGGTTGAGATGATTCGATATCAGCCTCTCTTTCCTTCTGTTTCTCCTTTTCAGCCCGGGGGGGGGGGGGGGGGGGGGGGGGGGGGGTCGCAAAAAATGTCAGGATACAAGGTCTTTTTCCGAGCCCCAAAGTGCACTTTTGCCTGTGTCATGCAATTGTTTGCCAAATATCATTTTACAGACAAGTAACTACAACCAAAGTGAATTCAAGTGCTTAGATTCATAACTTAGAACAGAATAGAGCATTGATAATGTGTTGGGGGCTCCATGTTAGAATTTTTTCCCCTATGTTTTACACTTCATTAGGGGGTGGGCCCTGTTCTGGGTCTGGCAAAAATTTGCAAAACAAAAAAGTGACTCCCAGCTATTTGGTCATGATTTCCACTCCTTTATATTTCTTCTAAGGCAGTCTGCCTCTTATTAGTGCTTTGTAGCTCCTATTATTTGATTCTTCTGTAAGCCTCAGGGTGCCTCATGCCATTGGTCTAGTGTGCTTCCATGTATGGAATAATTGGAATGATTGATAGAATAAAAATCTTGACTGTGGAATATGTGTAAAGGTAAATATTCTAGTGACACTAACATACAAAAATAAATAAGAGGCAATTCATCCCAGACAAGCCACCCTGGCGTGGGTCAAAGAACTTCGGTATTAGGTCTCTCTCAGACCAGCTGTACAAACTAAACATTTAATTGAAAAGTAAAGAAATGAAAAACAACTATTTCTTGTGGACAGTTGAAGATATCCAGAAGGGAACAATATATTTTGGGCAGGGCTTCTTGGTGGTGGGATTCGACTGGTGTCTGAACAGCATAGACATGTAGTACATCGGGATAAGGGTTGTGTTGCTTGGAACATGAATGGGTGTATATCTGCAATTCAGTTGGTGGAGGCAGGTTCCAGTGGTTACCCGGGGGTCTGATGCTGCATTTCCGTTGTGGCTTTATATGCAGAGAGATTGTTTTGGATGCCCAAGAGCAGGGCTGGGATATCAGATAAGTTGGTTTGCGGCACCTTTCATGTTTGGGAAAAGTACTTTTTTTTTTTTGTTTGTTTGATTTAGGTAATTTGAATACTTTGTTAAACAGATTTTATAAATGGGGGTGGGTCCCCAATTGTCTTTGAGGAAAAACTGCGCAGGAGGGGTGGGGTGTCCAAGACATGACTGAAAAAAATTTGCATTCCGGGGGTGATGGGTCCCAAAAATTGAAAATGTAAAAATTTCCACCTTGTATCTGCCATTTTTTTGCCTGACCTCCCCCCCCCCCCCCCCCAATGTTTAACCCCTTTCCTATCAAGCCATGCCTCCATGCACCTTGCATCTCAGCGTCTTGTTGATTGTGTTTTTTTCTTCTTGTTTCTGTTGTTGTGGGCCCTTTTCAGGTTGTCCAGACATTAGAGTACTGATCCTTCCTAGGGTTTGGACCAGTGCAAGGCGATGCCCCGCAAAAGGTACTACCACTGTCATGGAAGGTTCTCGCTTAAATGTGATGGCAAACTGAACGCAGCCCGATCAACATGGATAGTCCCGTTTTTAGGTGAACTGGCATTCAGCACCATCAAAGTTTCTTTTGTCTGAGTTGGTAGGAAGTTCATGTCACTAAATGGGATGATTTAGTAGCTGTCACAGGTGCATCCGATCGCTTGGAGTACCAAGTAATCAATGCGGTGAAAAATGAAAACAAGTGACCAAAATGTGAGTTGGCCAGATGTGATGCAGGGAAATTATACAATCACTGAGGGTCGAAAGGGACTTGCCCACAACAAACCATTGGATCCTAGAACAAGGTGTTAATGCCTTCTTCATTCATCATTCCATTCATTCAAACTTTGGACCCCAAGGTGAGAAGAAGAGCCAGTTAACCAGCCATAATGCAGAAAACTCTATCAGCTTTGAAAGTCTCTTATCCCACTTACTTGAAATCTCTAAGTAAAGGGCAAGAACGTGCACCTGACTGTAGACTTCGTGACAGAAGACAGCCAGCCACCTCTTTCGGAGGGGAAAGCCATTTGCACTTTTCCTTACCCGAGGAGTTGGGACCGACAGCCACCGAAAACAGGTATCGTTAGAGAAAGAGTCCATCTACCTAGTACAGGGGCGCCCAACACTTGTAGGCTTTAAGAGAAAAGAAAAAAAGCTAAGTGCAGAGATGAAAGTGTGGGGGGCAGCCACCATCTCCCCTTCTACGCCTGTGGTTCACCCCGGTCATCCAACTGCCGGGAATCCCTGTCGGTAAAGGAGGGTGTGGTATAATAATGGCCCTGGGGTAGATTGGTTACTGCGGTCTCGTGGTGAAAGTTGGGACCTTAAATAAAGAAATGCAGGGTTCACACACACAATTCGTTTATTAAACTGCTAGCTCTGAGTAGGAGAGCCAAGCAGTATATATACACCGTGTTGGGAGGAGCAGTGATATAATGTCTTCTTTCTTGTAGGCAATAAACAATTCGCGTATGACCGCTAATTATAGTAAAAGGGCAATTCTTTCCAGATGGATAGCTGTTATAAGGATCGATGGCTTTAGGTAACAATTGTGTGAAAATTAAGCGTTGGTCATTTCCTGTCCGAATGGACAATATATCTTAGTAATTTTCATAGGTAATGCCCACAGGCAAACATTAGCATGGTAGTGGGAAGAAATCTGAGAGAGATGAATTACTGCCCTAAATTTATCATATTGACTTGAAATGGGGATCTTTGTGACTGTGTATAATTGCCTTTAACCCTATAGCTAACACCGCTATGACAATCCTCAGCGGGCTCCTCAATTTTTTTGGTCCTCTAAAAAAAGGTGAAAAATTAAAAACTACATTGTGTGTGTGAAACCTTTACAACTAAGCATATTCTTAAGGTAAGTTTGGATAAAGACCTGTATTTACAGTCGTTGGTTCACTATGATCGATCACTTGAATATATCCGGCATGTCGCACAAAAATATGAGCCGAATATGGCTGTTTTAGAATGCGTCTGAGTTTCCAAGCATCCAAAAAGGATAGAGAGATTTTTCTCTGTACAGATATCATTTCATCTGTCAACTTGCTCACACACTGAAACCCATCGATATCAACAGTGAGCAGTGGATGAAATATACCATGTACAGTGAGCAGTGGATGAAATATACCATGTACGTCAACATTATTTATGTTGTTTGGTTTTGTAAAATTATAACTTGATGGACATAGCTTTAGATTTGTGATCGGAATTTGTACACACGACATGCCAGAAGTAAACTCCATAATAATGATTGTGCCTTTATGACTGACATGGTTCTTGAACATCCTTACAAACAATATAATAACGGTAAAAAATAATGTACATAGAATGATATGAAAATGCAGTGAATCATTTGCTAACAGTTGTTCAGTATATGGTGGTAACGTAGTTGTATCCCTGGTTTGTCTTGTATCATCAAATATAAAGTCGGGAGCTTCTAGTGCTTTAGCCTGGGTGCTTAATAACAGAACTGCACCAGATAGAACTTTCAATTTATAAAATGTTATTATGAAAGCAATAAGGGAAATTGAAGCTATTATAAGAGCACTAATGGCGAAGTAAAAATTGGTATTCAACCAGTTTGATGGTACCTAATGTTATATGACCAGATAATAAAGGTTCTGCAAGTGATTGAAATATTTTTTCTCTACGTTTTGTTCTGTTGATCATTTTATTTAAATTCAAGTGCTCTTTATGGTTAGAAGCAACAATGTCCTGAAAATTATGGTTATAAATGTCGAAGCTAGGGATACTAATGTTTGCTTCCGTTGAAAACAACGTACTACCTTGGATGTTTTTAAACTTGTTGGGTTGAAAAAGTTGGGTCAGTATAGCCAAATTAATAGGATGATACATTTCAATTTCATCTGAAGAATGGTGACAATCTGTTAAACGAACAGGAATGTTCTCGGTTTCAGAAGAAATTGAACAGGTACATGGACTTTGATGATACAAAACCTACAGCCAGATACTAATTTTTGCTTTGTGGCACATTGCACCGCCAATGTAGGTGTACGATAAACTAAAAGTAAGGATGGTGAAATTTCTTTAAGAGATGGTGATATAATGTTTGAAAGGAACACAAAGTTACATAACTGTTTTATATGAATACCGTTATCAACAAATAATGCATGTATGCATGTAAAATATGAAGGTTTTACAAATGTTAAATGAAATTTACAATGGTATCCATTTATTGTGTCACACTGATTTAAGTCTGACTAAGTGAGGTGCTTTCTCCAGTATATGACTGACCATAATATTCAGGGATGTCTAACAATTGAGTACCATGAAGTGAGGTATGGTTTATGGGCACCGGAACAGTAAATTCTTTGTATAGTTTAGAAGGTTTTTGATATGCCGAAATTGGGAACTTCAAAGTAAGATATATACTTCCATTCGATCGGACAGCTATAAAATTTGCGTTCCGGTAATAATAATAGGGATGGGAATGGACTAAATGAAACTGAGGATGATTTCGAGCTGAGGACTCTTGAACATGATTTATTCCTTTTTGTAGAATGTCAACTGGGAGAATTAAGGGTGTGAGCTGATGTTTAGATAAACTCCCAGAAGTAATTCTTCCAGTTTGTTTGATAAAATAGTAGCATTATTTGTTTGTTCTAAAATCATTGAAGCGACATCAATAAAAAGAAGTTGATAATTTTTGAGTGTTTTGGAGAATTGAGATGCAAGGCCAAATATTTTGTTATGATTATGCTCAATACCATTTAACAGGTTACTGAATCTATTGTCCACAGACTCTATGAATGACGAGTATTCTGATGCCTGGGTAGCCAAATTTTTTGCAATTTTTACATTTTTCTCATTTAATGCTGTAATGTGGGATTTTAAAACATTAATATCATCCTCAGTTGCAATGCCAAATAAGGATTTTGAAATGTCCCCAATAAAAGAAAAGATGGAATGTTTAGATCGTGGTTGCTTGTGCTTTAGTTCCGGCAATAACGCATGTATTTGAGCTCGTGTTGCCCGTAAATTCGATAATATACTCGCTCTCATGGTGTTGACGGAATTGGAAATTTGGTGAGCCATGTGACATTGAGGTTTATTTTTGTGACATTTTGGAACGGAAGTTAAACTCACATCTACTGGTAATTTGATTTCAAAGGTGTGACGCCAATATTCTTCTGCCAAATGAATTTTTCCTTCATAGTGGAATAGAACTCCATAATTAATTCTTTGCTCTACTTCAGCACCTCGAGCTATTGTACAATATAAGACCATGAGGAAAACTGACCATATCAAAACACCCACCAACCTACAATGACACAAGCACAACGGAAACGAATCAAAATAAACCTGTGGGAAATTGGCTAAAAATCCCTTAGAACTATTAGCGTTTTACAGCTGTTAGTTTATGGTGATTTAAATCCATGTTATGTGCATTGTGGTCAGTTAGTTTCAAAATAAATATGAAACTATCAGTTTTTATATTTGATTTTATTCATTTGAAGAATTTCGGCCTTTTTACTTGTTTTCGTTTTCCAGAATAAGTGTGGTTTATGTGGTATTCTTCCTTAAGGATATCGGGAATATTATTAGAGGGTTCCCATGTTTTATCGGTATAGGATTTCCACTTTACTAAATAGTGTTTCTTTCCATTAATAAAGTTTACTTTTAAAAGTTTTTCAACTTCATATAGTTGTGTAGAATTATCTGATGTGTCGAGTTTAAGTGTAGTATTGTCAGCTGGTGTGTCACTTGTATCTTGTTGATGGTATTTTGAGGTTTTGGGGTCACTGTATAGCTTTAGACGATTGTGGTGAACCAAAGATTTCAAAAGACTTTGGTCACTGCATAGACGTAATGTGTATGTGTGGTTCGGACGTATTTTAACAACATATTATGGGCCCTTCCAATGACAGTGTAGTTTGGAAGATAAATTTCTTGGTGTTTTCGGTACATACATTAGAACTCTATCTCCCACTTGAAAGGTTTGGTCTTTAGTCTTTTTGTCATAATGGACCTTATTTTTCTCATGTGCTTTTGTGATATTTTCTGTTGCTATGTCGTTTGCTGTTTTTTATGTTTGTAACCATTTCTGTGATTGTACATCTCTAGACAAATTTTCCTTAGGTACTAAATTAGTGTCAAATGGTAAGTTCATTTCTTTTCCAAATAATAAATAAAAAGGAGAGAATTGACTCATTTGAGGCGATGGTGCCATTCAAAATGCCATCATTATACTAGGCAACAGTTTGGGCCAATTTGTTTGCTGATCGTCACAGTAAGCTTTTAGAGCCTGAGTAATGACACTGTTTGTACGCTCGCATGCCACGTTGGTTTGTGGGTGGTACGAACTAGTGTGGTGACGAGTCACCTGAAACATTTCACATAATGAACTTACCAGTTGGCTCATAAAATTAGCACCTCTGTCGGAGATTAAGATGTGTGGGGCACCATAACGGGTAAAAATTTCATTGTATAATTTATCTGCAACTGCTTTGGCATCTTGTGTTTGGAGGGGAAATACTTCACACCAATGTGACAGACTTTCTACCACAAGCAAGATATATTTGCTTTTATCTGCTGTTTCCTTTAATGGGCCTAAAATATCCATATGTCATGTGGAAAATTTTTCAATAACTGGCAGTGGATGTAAAGGAGCTTTATGGTTATGGTATGACCTTTTAGAACGCTGACAAATATCACAAGATTTTATGTAGTCCTTAATATCTTGGTACATGCCAATCTAGTAGTATTTTGCTCTTATAGCCTGGTAGGTTTTATCAAAACCTAAGTGATATCCTCCTGCAATGCTATCATAGTATGACAATATGGCATCTTGTCTTAACTGGGTTGGAAGAGCTATCTGTTTAATAAAGTCATTAGATTTTGAAGCTCTTTTATTTCTGGGTTGGTAAAAATGAAACAGAACATTATCCAGAATCTCAAAATAGTTCGATTCATGGATAATTTTTCTGCATAATTTTTCATCTGCTGGCAAATCGCCGTTTTTAAGGTACTAAACTATTGGTCCAAAATCAGTGCATTTACATTGAGGTTCGGATATCACTTGGTTGTCATTTGTCACACTGCATATAACTGATTGGGACACTGGTTGTACAATTGATGACTGTGTTTTGGAGTATTCAAACTCTACTTGTATGTGTGTGGCTTCTTTCAATTGGGGAATGTGATTACACAAGTTTATTGAGGTGATGTCTTTATTTTCTGCCGTCTCAAGGCCATATGGTCTACGAGATAAGCAGTCAGGATTGGTATTTTTCTTCCCTGGCCGGTGTTGAATGGCATAATTGTACCCCTGTAGATGTATTGCCCAACGAGCTAGGCGTCCTGTTGTTTGTTTAGTGGTTTTTAGCCAATTTAAAGCTCTATGGTCAGTGTAAACTGTAAAAGGTTGATTTGCAAGATAAACATGAAATGTTCTGATTCCCTCTAAGACTGCCAAACACTCCAGCTCCGTGACTGTCCATTTTTTTCAAAGTCCTTTAAGGAACGACCTCCATAAGCAATTACATGTTCTCGATTGTTTTTATCCAACTGTCCCAATATGAAGCCAATAGCATCCCCACTGGCATCAGTAGTGAGGATGAAATCTTTGTTCACATTGGGATAGGCCAAAATAGGCGGAGTCGTGAGCATTGATTTTAATTTAGTAAAGGCTTGCTGACAGTCATGGGTCCAGATAAATTTGGCATTCTTTTGAAGTAATTTATTTAAAGTTGTTGTGATTTGGGAGTAGCCCTGAACAAAACGCCTATAATAAATAATTTGTGAGCCCTAAAAAACCTCTTAATGCTTTGACTGTAGTCGGAAACGGAAATGATTTGACCGCCTCTATTTTTGCTGGGTCCACCCTTACACCAGATTTTTAGCTCACCTGACTTTCAGTCAGGAGAGCTATAGTGATCACTCACCGTCCGTCGTCCGTCATCCGTCGTCCTGCGTCCGTCGTCCGTGAACATGGTGTTTGCGTCTTCTCCTCCCAAACCGCTGAACCAATTTATTTGATATTTGAGATAATAGTTTGTTATGACATCGCAATTTGATTTTGTTCAAATCAAGTTGCCCCGCCCGTGGGTAGGGCCACACCCAAAAAGTGTGCTGAAATCTTAAAAAATCTTCTCATGAACCAGCAGTAGCAGAGACTTGATATTTGGTGTGCAGCTTCCTTTTGAGGTGTAGACTCAGATTTGTTCAAGAGAAGTTTGTGGGGCTATACTTGGCGTCGTTATGGGAGGGGCAAAATTTTTGGCCCCGCCCAAAATTTCTATTTTCCAAACCGAGAGGCTGATTTGAACCAAATTTTATGTGAGGGCTTATTGGGTCATAAGTAACTAATTTATGCTGATTTTTTTTTTCCCGTAGCCCCATGGGAACCGCAGGAGCTAAAAATAGAAAAAAATTAAAACGCCCATATCTCCAAAACTGCACGGCACCGAGAATTTTTATTTGGTGTGAAGCATCCTTAGGACCAACAGAAAGAATTGATAAAAAAAAATTGCCATCGGTTTTATCATAGGGTACAGTTTCGGGACATTGAAAAAGTGCTGAGTCAGCACTTTTTAACACTGTAGGCAATGGGAAAAACATTAAAAAATCTTCTTCTCCAGATCCAGCAGGCAGAATCTTTTGATATTTGGTATGCAACATTGGCGGGTGGATCTGATTCAGGTTTGTTCAAATCGGCCCCCTGGGTTCATATTTGGGCTCAGTATAGGAGCCCGATTTCGAACTTAGTGCATTTCAGGCAAATTTCTTAAAAAATCTTCTTCTCCAGATCCAGCAGGCAGAATCTTTTGATATTTGGTATGCAACATTGTGGGGTGGATCTGATTCAAGTTTGTTCAAATCGGCCCCTTGGGTTTATATTTGGGCTCAGTATAGGAGCCCAAATTTGAACTTACTGCATTTCAGGCAAATTTCTTTGAAAATCTTCTTCTCCAGATCCAGCAGGCAGAATCTTTTGATATTTGGTATGCAACATTGTGGGGTGGATCTGATTCAAGTTTGTTCAAATCGGCCCCTTGGGTTTATATTTGGGCTCTGTATAGGAGCCCAAATTTAAACTTAGTGCATTTCAGGCAAATTTCTTTGAAAATCTTCTTCTCAAGATCCAGCAGGCAGAATCTTTTGATATTGGGTATGCAACATTGTGGGGTGGATCTGATTCAAGTTTGTTCAAATCGGCCCCTTGGGTTTATATTTGGGCTCAGTATAGGAGCCAAAATTTGAACTTAGTGCATTTCAGGCAAATTTCTTAAAAAATCTTCTTCTCCAGATCCAGCAGACAGAATCTTTTGATATTTGGTATGCAACATTGTGGGGTGGATCTGATTCTATTTTGTTCAAATCGGCTCCCTAGATTCATATTTGGGCTCACTATAGAAGCTCGAATTTGAACTTAGTGCATTTCAGGCAAATTTCTTCAAAAATCTTCTTCTCCAGATCCTGCAGGCAGAATCTTTTGATATTTGGTATGCAACATTGTGGGGTGGATCTGATTCCAGTTTGTTCAAATCGGCCACCTGGATTCATATTTGGGCTCACTATAGAAGCCCAAATTCGAACTTAGTGCATTTCAGGCAAATTTCTTTGAAAATCTTCTTCTCAAGATCCAGCAGGCAGAATCTTTTGATATTTGGTATGCAGCATCCTTAGGGGGGTGAGATTCAAGTTTGTTCAAGCCATGTCCCTAGGTCCATATTTGGGCTCAATGTGGGAGCTTGAATTGTAACTTTGTTCGAAATGAGGAATTTTCTTAAAAAATCTTCTTCTTCAGATCCAGCAGTCGGAATGGTTTGATATGTGGTGAGTAGCATCCTTGGGGGGGGGGGGGGGGGGGGGGGGGGAGGGTGGATTCAAGTGTGTTAAAGCCAAGTCCATGGGTCCATATTTGGGCTCCCTGTGGGAGCCCAAATTATAACTTAGTCAATATGAGGAATTTTTCTTTAAAAATCTTCTTCTTCAGATTCAGCAGTTGGAATGTTTTATATTTGGCATGGAGCAACCTTAGGGGGCTGAGATTCAAGTTTGTTCAAGCCAAGTCCCTTGGTTCATATTTAGGCTCACTATGGGAGCCTGAATGACAACTTAGTTCAAAATGAGGAATTTTATTTAAAAATCTTCAGATCCAGCAGATGAATGCTTTTGATATTTTTTATGCAGCATCCTTAGGGGGGTAAGATTCAAGTTTGTTCAAGCCATGTCCCTAGGTCCATATTTGGGCTGATTGTGGGAGCTCGAATTGTAACTTGGTTCAAAATGAGGAATTTTCTTTAAAAATCTTCTTCTTCAGATCCAGCAGTCGGAATGTTTTGATATTTGGTGTGCAGAATCCTTAGGGGTGTGAGATTCAGGTTTGTTAAAGCCAAGTCCCTGGGTTCATATATATGGGCTTCCTGTGGGAGCCCGAATTATGACTTAGTTCGGTATGAGGAATATTCTTTAAAAATCTTTTTTTAGATCCACTGGTCAGAATATTTGGATATTTGGTTTCAGCTTTTCTTAGGAGGAGCAGATGCAACTTGTGGAAATCAATTCTCTGGGTTGCTATTTAGGCTACCATGTCAGGTGAGCGCCCTCAGGCCCCCTGGGGCCTCTTGTGTTATTTTATGGCCCAAATATGTTACTTCACTTAAGGCAAAATGACATTTGGAAGGTTTTAATTTAAGGTTTGCCTGAATAAGTCAATCAAAAACGAGTTGAAGATCTTCTAGGTGCTCTGCAAAGGTGCGGCTATATATTATGAGTATGTCATCTACATAAACTAGGGAGATTTTCCAGTTTAGGCCTCTTAATACTTGGGCCATTAATTGTTGAAACGTCCCTGGGGCTCCCATGAGACCATAAATCCTATGCCGTTGGTAGATGCCGTCATGTGTGATGAATGCAGGTTTATGAGCCGTCTCTTCATCCACAGGCACCTGCCAAAAGCCCTGACTAAGGTCTAGTGTAGAGAAATATGAGGCCTTGCTTTGCCCTAGGCAGTCCAGAACATCTTCAAATCTGGGGAGGGGGTATATTTTAGGCTTAGTCACTGCATTGAGTTTACGATAGTCAACGGCGAATCTGTAGTCACCTGTTTACTTTTTTACCATGACTACCGGGCTACACCATTCTGAGTCGGAGGGAGAAATTAATCCATGTTCCAAAAGTTCTGCCACTTGTTTATCAATAACGTTCTTGATAACAGGATTGGTACGGTAGAACCGCTGCCGTATTGGCTGCGCTTCTCCCGTTTCAATTCTGTGCTCAACAACGCTGGTGTGACCAAGTTCGGACATATCTGTGGCAAACACGTTGCGATTTTTCTTTAAAAAGTCAGAAAGCTTCTTTTGTTCTTCTTTTGTAAGATTTTCATTTTTGATATTGAACTGTGGTATCTCACTGTCTACGTTTGGTGGGTTATGAGCAGATTTAGTTTCAAGAGTACAAACAAACTGTTCATCTACATCACACAATGTTGCAACTGCACGACCAGAAGGAAGTGTTATGCAACAGTTATTTGGGTTTATGGGCCGAAATCTAGCTTTTCCAGTAGTGATTTTACTTAAGCATCGAGCACCAGCAACTTTGCTTTTTGGTAATGTTGGTAACGTGTCTAGTAAAACTAAATCACAGTCAATTTTTGTTGGTACTCGGACTGTAATTTCTGTTTCAGCCAAGGGAGCTAGACTGACTGAATTATGAATTCTTGCCAGTCCAGTGTTTGGCTGAACTAGAAAAATTTGTTGCTGGCCATCATTTGAAATGAGTTGCTGTGAACCAAGATCCAATTTTGCACTATTAGTTTGTAAAAAGTCAATGCCCAGAATAACGTTGTAATGTAGATGATCAAAAACATAAAATTTTTGCCTATAAATAGATGTACCCAACTGTAATGGTAACTCAACAGTACACTGAATTTGGTGACATTCTCCCCCAACTCCAACAACTTCTTTGACATCAGTGTCTTGCATTTGCACATTTATGTTGTGGGGTAAGCCCCTTAATACCTTGTGTGTGATACAGGAGATAGAGGCTCCTGTATCAACCAAAGCATAAAGTGGTTTACCACCAATGTTCAATAATGCTTTGTTTTTCTCGATGGGCATAGTTAAATTTACACTTGTATTTTCTAATTTTTTAAATTCCTTTTTCTTGCTATGCCCATCCCAGGAAGTTTTGCCTCGGACAGGCGAAAAACCCTATTGTTTGGTCATGGACCTACACAAATGGTTCATTTTACCACAAAGATGGCAAGTGGCACCTAATGCTGGACACAGATGTCGTGGAGAGAAATGTCTACCACACCTGTAACAAATATTTCGTTGTGTATTATCATTATTTTGATACCTTTGATTTCCTGGCTGGCTTGGTTGTAGAGGACGTGAAACATATGGTCTTGGCTGTCTTGGAGTGAAGTGCTGTTTTGGAGGGTGTGAACGTGGTTGATGTAATGCTGATTTCCTCTCCCTGTCTATTGCCATTGCGGCGTCTCTATGTTCTAATTGCAGTTTCAAGTCTTTTATAGTTTCAGTCAATACTGCAATGGAGTTTTCCGTAATTTGGCTTCTAGAACTGCCAGCCATTTCTGCTAAGACAGCAGCTCGTCGCACAGCGTCCACATTGGAAGGTTTCAAGTCTTTTATAGTTTCAGTCAATACTGCAATGGAGTTTTCCGTAATTTGGCTTCTAGAACTGCCAGCCATTTCTGCTAAGACAGCAGCTCGTCGCACAGCGTCCACATTGGAAGGTTCCTTTTGAAGAACACTGGATCTAATGGGTGGCTTCAGGCCATTGATTATCACACCCACAAGAATTGTTTCTGGGATGTCATGCTGATTTGACATCATCTGCACTCTACTAATAAAGTCAGTAACACTCTCATGTGGTTGTTGCTGCTGACTGTATATATTAATATTAAACAGTTTCTTTGAAAATCTCTCTTGAAATTTGTCAAATAAAGTTTTTAAATCAGTGGTTACAGACGTTGGCAAGCTCTGATACCAGTATGAGGCATGATCTTTGATGTAAAAAGGGAAGGCATTGGCTGCTTGGTTCTCACTTAAATCATTGAAGGCCACCCACTGCTTAAATAATTGCAACCAGGCCATTACATTCTCCTGGTCTGTTCCACTGAATTTCTCTAATTATACTGCAGGCATCGTGGTTTCTGGTTCTGGTTGTTTGAAAGTTGTAATGGTACCTTTGCTGCGTAGATTATAGTTGATTGGCTGAGTCATAAACTGCGAATTGTGTCGATAGTTGCGGGATCTTTTCATCTCTCCACCAGTTATAATAATGGCCCTGGGGTAGATTGGTTACTGCGGTCTCATGGTGAAAGTTGGGACCTTAAATAAAGAAATGCAGGGTTCACACACACAATTCGTTTATTAAACTGCTTGCTCTGAGTAGGAGAGCCAAGCAGTATATATACACTGTGTTAGGAGGAGCGGTGATATAATGTCTTCTTTCTTGTAGGCAATAAACAATTCGCGTATGACCGCTAATTAAAGTGCAATTCTTTCCAGATGGATAGCTGTTATAAGATCGATGGCTTTAGGTAACAATTGTGTGAAAATTAAGTGTTGGTCATTTCCTGGCCGAGTGGTCAATGTATCTTTGTAATTTTCATAGGTAATGCCCACAGGCAAATATTAGCATGGTAGTGGGAAGAAATCTGAGAGAGATGAATTACTGCCCTAAATTTATCACATTGACTTGAAATGGGGGCTCTTTGTGACTGTGTATAATTGCCTTTAACCCTATAGCTAACACCGCTATGCCAGTGGAACGTCCCATTGAGACTGAGGAAGAAATGGAAACTGCTTCTCCCCACTCCTCACTAATTGCTTCCCGTAGACCAAGGAAGGCCACCACTGACGAGGACACTGACGTGGAAGCTTATGCATGGCCACACGCGAGGGAAGCCCGAATAGCTCCCCGGGAACTCAGAACACCTCTGAGTAACCACCACAGAGCAACTCGGAATAACCACTACTGACCAGCCCAAGAAAGACACTCCACCACCAAATACCGATAGGACTCTGCCTCTTCCCATCCTTTTCTTTGCCCAGACATGACCAGGTAACATTACACTGTTATTGAGGATCGAAAGGGGCATTGATTTTAAGAAGGCACTCGATACAGTAGATAGTCCCATTCTGTGTGATATGGAACGTCTAGGTGTGTTTGACAATATAATTCAGATTTTGCAGTCTATATACCAGTCAAGTTACTTCCAAGTAAAAACCATTCAGGTTGTAGGACCATCCCACTTATTGACCACCGGCGTAAGGCAAGGCTAGTGTTGTCTCGCCGACCCTTTTAAAATTTTCATCAGTGACTTGTGTTTATGCTTCAATGTCAAATGCTTCCCTATCATGTGGTTAAGAAAATCGTCGGAGAAAGAGGCATGTGGGTTGTAACATGAATTGGTGAGGGGGTTCAATGCAAAGAGATCTTTGGGTGGTCTGCACCATAGTGAGAATCCAAGTTTTTAAGAGTACTTTGGGGGGGGGGTACTGATGTTCAAGATGGGGTCGCGGTTGCTGGAGCATGGGGGAAAACTGGGGAACGGCAAGGAAAAGGAATGCCAAAAGTGTAGTCTTGGCGTTGGGGAGACAGCGGCCGGCCAAAGTGTTATTATATAGCAGTGGGGTCCACGTATGCGTTTATGAGATATTAAAATTCAAAATCATCGTCAGCAAAATTTTAATTAATGAAGTACCAGGTTGTACCCGGTACTTCATTAATTTAATTTTTTGATGATTATTCCCATAAATAGTGTGTGGAATCTTATGTTATTGTGTCCGTAGAAATACTGCCCATCCGTGGAAAGTTAGCAGTCCACGTCTGCCGTACTGTAGCTGCAGGTACTTTTCCCTATCAACCATGAAAGCGCATATGACAAAGCTGTCAATTTTTTAGGTGGTGTGTTCGGCACAGTGACGTCATTCCAAAATGGCTTCTGTCCTGCAAAAAATTGTTACAATGCAATAACTGACAAGTTTGAGCTTGACTCTAAAACACATGATAATACACTCTCCACGTACTGTATTATGAACATTAATCGTTCACCACTAAATCATCCTTTTGTTTGCCGATGACTTACGCATTCTTTCGGTCACTCCGCGTGGACTCCAAAATGCTCAAAACAAACTAGAAAATTGTAATTTGTTGGACAAATTACGGGATTTCCCAGTTTTTTAATATGAAATATTTATTTATTTATTGATGTTTAAGGTCACATATTTATGCACAATGGCTAATCATGACCGTGACAGTTATACGGGTGGAGGAAGCCGGAGAGAACCACCGAGCAACGACGAGCAGCTGCCAGCTCCCCATCAGCTCTCCCTCCTCCGCACTGCAGCACAGACAGGCTTAGATTGGTTGAAGACATGCGTACCATCGACGTGCAGTACGCCTTGGTACACAGCGTCATCGAGCCCCCACGCGGGCAATGGAGATGAAGTATCTTCCCCAAGGACACAACGTGGTTGCTGCAGGTGGGATTCGAACTGAGGACCTCTCGGCTTGCAGCCTGCACCTCTACCTACTGAGCCACTGCGCTCCCTTTTAATATGAACAGGCAGACTGTATTGTACACAAAACTTTCAATCATTTTGATTATCTTTAGTAGTTTACACCTAATAATAAGAGCTTTGTTACAGAGGCAGCATCCCAGGAGCCAGACGGAGAATCTTGATACCCAACGAATCGTCCGCATCCGCCCACGTAATATGTAAATCCAGCGGTTGAAAAAATATTTTTCAAAAAAAGTTCAACAAAACCATATCATGTGACCCTCGCTGGAATGAGATCGTTCCCACGAGGGGTCACATGATATGGTTTTGTTGAAATTTTTTGAAAAATTTGAATAAATGATATTAAAAATAATAAATTTTGCTATCGTCTGCGTTGGGTAAAGGGTTAAAGGCTATAGGTAGACAATAGATACAGAGATCCAGCAAATTATTGGAGAGAGCAGAGAAGCGTTAGATTGATTGGAAGCCAATTTCAAAAACAATACTAGAGAAATGTAATTTGGTGTACAAATTACCGGCTTTCCCAACTTTTTAATGAGAAAAAGGCAGACTTCATATAGCAAAACAATGCGTTTGAAATTAACCCTTTCCAAATTGATAGAAAGAAAACATCCAAAGTTGGCCAATTTTATCATTTTCAAATGATACGCTTTTTATAGCAATCAGTGTCCTGGAGGGTTAAATGTGAGACTAAAACATAAACAGCAATGTTTCTCTATATGCAGGAGGTGGGGGGAATTTGCAAAACACTGATGCCGGGGTGGGTGGGTGGTCAAGGAGGACAAAAAAAATTTTTTCCGATGCTTGCAAATTGTTTCCTCAGACACTTTTGGGCAAAATTGTCATTCAAGAACCAATAAAAAGACACTCAAGTTATCAGGGGGTACCTACCAAGGGTTATATACGATTATAAAACTGTTATTGCGGCTGAGCTATGATTCGGCTTATAGTGATACAATGTATGACATATTGAACAATGCAAGTTAAAATGCATCACTAATTGCAATTATCAAACACTGCACTCTAAGGATAAGTTATCTTGAGGGTGTTCCATTTGATTAAATTTCTAATATGTTCACTCTGGTGAAATCGGATGGCTAAGATGAGGAGCAAAGACAATTGTGTGAAGTCAGGAACAGTTACAGATTTCAGCTGCAGGAACACTTCTGTACAACGATGTTTCCAGACCTATTACGAAAACACCAATGACTCTTATTGCCATTGTAGGAAGTATGTAACACAAAAACTACTAAACATTGAACCTGATTGAACTGCTAATTTATTTCAAACACATCTGAGAACACATGTGTCAACAAAATCATGTACCAGACCTTCTAGGGCTGGGCTTAAAATAAGTAATAAATCCCCTCCCCCAACCCAGCCTTGCCCCACCCAAACCTTCGTCAAAAAAATCAACAGTTTGTATATTTTACAAAGCTCTCTGAACTCTTGTCGAATGCCATATATATTGTTGGCTTCTACAATATGTCTGAACACACGGGGAGATAACTATAGGTAAAAAGTTAATGATATGACATTCAAGAGTGTTAATGAATTACAAAAGAACACGCCTTAAGAGACCGATGTCTTTGGAGACCATGTTTTATATGGACATTATAGAAAAACTCACCTAATGTGGTTCCAGAGTTCCTCCTGGCGAGTTCCTCTAGTTGTATGTATATCTGATGAGTTGGTTTGCTGTCGGATGATTGTTGATTTATTTCCTCAAACACCAGACGATAATTCTTGTATATTCCGATAACATGTGCTTCAATAACTCTCGTTTAATTCCGTGTCTTTTTGGGAAGTGTTTCTCCACACTTGTTCCTCGGCTGTTTCCGCCAACATCCCAAGAAGTTTCACCACACTCCTCCCTGTTTTATTTTGATAAGCCCCCAAAATCAAATTGTAGCCATGGTGTAGCCACTTCATGATGAGAGGCTTTTTCCTGTACCTTTTGGACAACCAGTCCCTCAATTCGTGCTAGAGCTGCCTCCTCCTGATGGCCCTCAGAAGGTAAAAAAGAAGAACTTGTTGTTAATCAAAAATTGTAGAGTGCCCGTCTGTTGTCTGTTCCAAGACTGCCTCGACCGTGGACCCTCTAATCTTGGCAAGTATCTTTGCAACCCGAACTATGAAGTTGGGTGATGAGAACATAGTTCCCAACTCTCTGCCAAAATATGGTGCGTCGGATTCGACGAGTAGTCTGTTACGAGGAACTTTCCTAAGAGCATCTTCCTGCTCTGTGGTGAAGGTGGAAGCTTTCCCGGTGAACCCGAAGTAGCAGTTCTTGAAACTTTCACTCCATGCCATCACCATGTCCTCATCCCCAGTAAAACAGTGGAGATGGATTGGTTGTTCTTCACCCAGATGTTTTCGGGCCAGATACAATCCCCGAACCATCACATCTGAGCCTGTGGGATCCTGCTTGTCGTGTGGGCCACGTATGTGAAGAATTATTGGCAAATCCCGCTCAGCCAATCTGAGTAAGTTCTCAAATAGTCTGTCTTGAGCACGCCACTTCTCGGGAGCAACGGTTCGATCTAGTCCCATTTCACCAAAGGCTGTTACCCACGGCCTCCGGAGGAAACTGCTAATGTCATCTAGAAGATGGATCTCTTCCTGCTCGCTGGCTAGCTTCTCGACATATTTTGGGTGCACTCCCACAGCACACCTGGTTGGGACTGGGAAATCCTCTGGGCCACTAGGGAAGGTCTCTGGGTCGCAGTACACAGCAACCTGACCCAACAGCTGGACATTTTCATTCTCTGGCTCTGTCATGGCCAAAACCTCTGCATTGGTGACTGCGGCCCCTGAATCCACAACCATCGTCCGGAGCCGATCCATATGGAAATGGCTGTCAATAGCTGTGTACTTCACTTTTTCTTTCTCCCTCCGAACTTGCCTGTCCGAATCTGTGGCCACGATTGTCAGTGTCTGTTTCCTTCCACTTTCCTCAACTGATGGCATACGAGTACTTTCCTCCGTTGGGGACCACTGTTCCTGGTATACCCTTCTTGCTTCAGCCGCCTCTTGGGAGAAGACTTCTCTCTCCTCCTTTGAGCACTGGACTAACAACCAGTACAGGAAACGCCAGTGTAGCATGGATGCAAGGCTGTTCATCTGTGGATACATGGTAAATGTTCTGGGGACGCCCCAACCTTGGTGCTTGCACAGGGCAGTCATATCCTCACAGTACTCGTCACTCAACTCTATCGTTTCTGGGAAGGGAGTGTTTCTATTTATCTCCAGCCTCAATTCAGCCTGCTTGGTTCTGCCTCTGCTTCTTCTAACAAGGCTGTTCAGGGCACTCAACCTCTGTTGTGGCGAGGGTCGTGGTCCCTTTGCCCACCGGTTTTTGTACTCCCAAAGTGCTGGAGGAAGGTGTTCCCAATGAATATGCCTCTTCATTGATTGGCTCCTCATTCCACAGACACCACAAACTTTGGACGATCCCAGCAGTCCCCTAGGATCGATCACCCTCTCTGTTTTTGGACCTACAGCTGACTTGGGAGGTGTCCTCTCCCTCCTTCTGTCTGTCTTCCTCTCCTGGTGACCACTAGGAGATTCTCTGTGAGAAGCCCTCCTCTTCTCACGTGGACCCTGTGATGGTGGCGAAGATCGCCTTTTCCTGTACTTCCGATCGGGAGAATGGCGCCTCTCTCTCTCCCGGGGACGCACTCTCTGCCTCCCGTACCTATGTTCTGATTCCTCATGGGGGGCATATGTGGCTCCTATGTTCCTTTTCTGTGTGCCTCCCTCTCTCCATTCTGGAAGCCGATTCTTTGGCTGCGACCTTGGTTGCCTCCTTAATGGCAGCCTCTGACCTCCCCCTCTGCCACTTTCCTAGAGGCTCTCTTTACATAAGTGAGTTTATCGTTTATCCAATCTTCGTCCAGGTAGAAAAGCCCCTCTGCCCGTGCCTCACTTATCCAGCTGTCGCTCTTCTTCTTGACGGCTAATTCGTGGTATTCCAGCACAACTCTTTTTGCATCTTCCAAGGCTATTCCTGGCTTAACGAAGAGCATTGTGAATACATCACATGCTGGAGTTAGGATCCTCCTCTGGCAACAGTCCCGAAGTAGCCTCAAAGCTTGAAATGTACCTGGTGCGATGGGCTGGGGTTTGGGCTTGGAGGAGTCCAATACTGTTTCACTGTCCTTTGCAGGGAGATGCCTCTCTCCCAAACCCCTTACCCTTGAAGACTGAGATTCACTCTCCGTTTCCATGGGTGTCTCCTCAGAGGTGTGGTGCTTTCCGGCATCCTCCGATGCTTGAATGGATGCCTCGGGAGAATCCTCTCCCTCAGCACTTCGCTCCTCCAGCATCGAGAACATCTCCACCTCGCATTCGTCCATCAGGAGTAGCTCTTCAGGTGAGTCATGTCCCTCTGTTCTGCAATAAATGATGGAAAACTCATCTTCGCTACCATCTCCTTCTGACCTCTCCGGCCTCTTGCTTCCCAGTGAGTTTGTGTCCTCTGACATCTCCTGCAACAAACAAAAGGTTGGTTAACTCCCCTGTGCATTCAGGGCATGTGTAATCCCCTCTAAACCTGCTTTGAGTGATCCCAACACATGTCCCATGGAACCACTCAAAACAGAGATCACACTGGATCATTAGTTCCCCGTTGTCGGGTTGCTTACAAATGCAAAATAATGTTGTTTGTGCTGCCATACCTAAAAGCTTCTTCTGCCGTTTGGAAAGCCAGACTGGTAACTCACGATCTTTGCACTTCTTCAGTTTGTCATCATGTGCATTGGTGATGGTTCGTTTGATCTGGACCCTGTATATAAATGGGAGTAACCTGTCAAGAATCACTCTAGGGCCCTTCCAGACTGGGCATAATTTCTTAGCTTCGCCCTTCTTTGCACCCATGTCCAGCATGTACACCAAATCTCCAGTCTTGTACTCGTGATGATGTGTCTTGATGTCATAATCCCGCTTCATAATCCTTTCGGTTGTTTGCAAGGTGCATCTGGCTGTGGCATGTGCACGCTGGATGTTTTCCTCCAGACGTTGCACATACTCGGGCAGTGACTGGTCAACTGAGCTGGGCGATGGGCTGAAAATCAAGTCGGCTGGTTGATTAACTTCTCTTCCGAGCATCAGCCTGTTCGGTGTGAACCCAGTTCGACGGTTTACAGCTGAGCGCATGGCTCCTGCCAGCAGTGGAATGTGGAGGTCCCAAGTGCGATGAGATTTACCCACAAAACACCGAACCACATCCATAAGTGTTCGATTGAAACGCTCCACCTGTCCATTACTAGAAGGTCTGTATGGAGTGGTCCTTGCCTTGTGGATGTGTAAAACTTCGCAGACTTTCGAGAATAACTCACTCTCAAAGTTTCGTCCCTGGTCGGAGAATATTTGGAAAGGAAAACCGAATCGGCAGAAGAACTCACTCACCGCTGCTGTAGCTGTATCCTCTGCTGTCTGGGAAGGAAGTGGGATGCACTCCACCCACTTAGTAAACTGATCGACCATCATGAGAATGTGCTCATTCTCTCTCTCTGTCTTGGTAAGTGTACCCTCTCCATTGGGGCGCCAGCCTGATAGATGGTCAGTGGAGCTTTAGCATGTCGTGATGGGCGTTTATTCATATTGCATTCTTTGCAAGATGCCAAAAACTGCTCTATCTGTCTCGACATTTGGTACCAGTAATACTTTCCCATGAGCCGGCCTTTAGTTCTTTCCCAACCCTGATGTCCGCTGGTTGGTATATTGTGACTCAATGACATCAACTCATGCCTCATACACTGTGGGACTAATAAAGCTAACGAACCATCTTTCCGGATCCAGTGGATTAAGCCGTTCTTCAGTTTGAATCGCTCCCGATTAAAAAAATACCTCTTTCCCTCTGGGCTCGCCCTAAAGACAGTGGCTTCTGGTGGCTCCCGTTTTTCCAACATCCAGCGAAACAACAGCTGAACCTCTGGATCATCCCTTTGGGCTCTGATCCAATCTTCATGGCTGTATCCGCTAATTTCGGTGCCCTCAGCTGATATAGCACAGGTTGAAATATCCCTATCATTGAAGACCGTTTCTCTTACTGCAGTTGCCATGACATCGGGAGATATGGGGCATCCCCCAATTCCTGCCATATCACGGCGCTCTTGATTTGTGTGGCTGAACTGCAGTTTCCCATTCACGTGCTAAATTTCCATTTCTGTGATACCACCTGGATCCCACTGCCATTCCCCAGAGAATAGCGCTCGAAGGCAGCATGGGTCATCTTCTGAGTGAGACACATCCACTTCCACAGAGGGGATTGGTCCCTGACACATGTTCGATGGTGGGCACTGCACTTTCACCTCCTGCAGGATTTTGAAATCCACTCCTTGATCACCACTCATCGATTGCATATGTTGCAGGCATGGTCTAACAGCAACTAGCGGCACAACGTCATCCACCTCCTCGACAAATTTGGCCCAAGACCCGTGTAACCTCTTCCAGTATGTGCACCCTTTGCACGGTAGCCGATCCAGTGGGACACCAAATTTGAAGCAACCACAGATATTGTCCTGCGGTATTCTGGACAAAGCATCGGCATTTGCATGCTCTGAGCCTTTCCTATGCTCTATTCTGACATCATATTGGCTCAGCTCCTCAATCCACCGCGCTACCTGGCCCTGCGGTTCTCTGAAGTTAAGGAGCCACGTCAAACTACTGTGGTCGGTCCTCAGTTTAAATGGGCGTCCCAGGAGGTAATGACGGAAATGACGAGTTAATCGTATTATTGCCAAAAGTTCGATCCGGGTTGTGCAGTATCGTCGTTGTTCCGGCGTCAGAACAAAACTCCCAAAACCTATGACCCTCTCCTGGCCATCTTGAACTTGGCTGAGAACTCCCCCAATTGCCTCACTGGATCCATCCGTATCCAGTATGAAGGGGTCTGTGTCATTTGGGAAAGCCAAGATGGGAGCTGTTGTCAAACTCTGCTTCAACTCATCGAAAGCTCCTTGTTCAAGTTCTCCCCACTCGAACGGGTTCTTCCCGGTCCTGCGATACAATGGTGCTGACTTCTGTGCATAATCCTTGATGAAAGCTCGATGATAATTTACCAGACCTAGGAACTGTTCTACCTGTCTGGTTGACTTGGGAGTCGGCCAATCTAAAACCGATTTGATGTGTTTTTCACTCAAGGTTATCCCATCAGGGGAAATGGTGCGCCCCAAAAACTCAGCAGTGAACAGTGTGCACTTCTTTGGTTTTAACTTGAGGCCATATTCACGAAATCTGTCGAAAACTTTCCTCAAGTTCTCCAAATGCTCTGTGAAAGATTTTCCAGTTACCGTTACATCATCTACGAATGCCAGCGCCACCTGCCAATTCAGTCCATGGAGCACCAGATTCATGGCACGCATGTAGGTTGCAGGGGCATTGCAGAGACCGAAACTGAGACGCTTAAATTCAAACAATCCATATTTGGTAATGAACGCTGTCTTGTGCCGGTCTTCCTCGGCCATCTCTATTTGGTAGTATGCAGAGTTAGCATCCACTTGTGACAGCCACTTATTCCCGGCAAGTGCATCCAGGCAATCTTCAACAAGTGGAAGTGGGTAGGTGTCCTTCCGAGTGACCACATTCAATGCACGGTAGTCAATACACCATCTCACGCCACCGCAACGTTTTCGTACCAGTACCGGTGCTGCGGCCCACTCTGAAGTTGAGGGTTGTATGACGTCGGCTTCTAATAGTTTCTCCAAGTAGTCCTTCTCTTCATTGACAAAGCTCGCCGGTGTCCTCCTCATTCGTAATTTTACAGGCTTGGAATTGCCAGTGTCTATCCTATGCTTGATTGCTGAAAAACTACCGAGGTCGAATTCGTGTTCTGCGAATACATCTTCGTACTCTACGAGCAATCTTTTTAATGCGGCTTTCTCTTCATCCTGTAGCAGCATTGACGATCTTTCAAATAGCCCTTGTAGTGGTGTGGGTAGTTCCCCATAACTTCTAGGTTCAAGTGCCACTGATCCCCCACTGCCCATTTCTTGTCCAAATGGGTCGGAGGGCTCTTCTGTAGGCTGTAATTTGTTTCCGGCGGTAGGAAAATCTGTTTCTGTTGCGGCCCTTTCAGTGCCCAAAGAGCCGGTCGTTATCTTCATGCAACCGGTTTCTGTCAGCTCGTCATTCATGACAGTGTCACTAAGCACATCAGCCCTGTGTGCCCATCCAATTATGGCTCCCTTCTTGAGTGTAATTGAATGGCTCCCAACATTGAGAAGACAGACAATTGGTTCTTTGCCGCCTGGATGTAGTGAGCGAGGTGTGAATGTGCCCCATCCACAAACTGGCTCCACCACATACTCAGCTGCCATATCCGTGGTCTTCCAGACTACACGAGCCACCGACCCTGGGGGAACCACGGTTTTTTTTGGTAACCATACTTCGGCGCCGTTTGCCTTCGTTGCTGAAGATAATGGTAACCTCTCTCCGGCAACGTCAATTTCTGGTTTCACTAAATTTATCTTGATCTCATGCTTCATTAAAAAATCTAATTCCAACAGCATTTGATCTTGTATGGGTGTGACATACACTGGCTGGGACCATGAATATGCCCCTATTTTCATATCCACAGGTCCCACCACACATCCTGGCATTGACAGCTGTTTCCCAGCAGTATGCAACCTGACCTCCTTAATTACCGGTGGGTCCTCTGAGTTAAGGTGCCGTAATGTTTCCTCTGAGATAATGGTAACTTCGGATGCCGTGTCCACAACAGCCATGGTAACCAAGCCGCCTATGGTTACCGATGTCCTCAACATAGAATCGGACCAGAGTTGTTTCACGGTGACGTTCTCTCTATGATGATGCCCTCTAAGCTCGTCTTTCCACATTGAGAAGAACTGATCCTTCAAAAATGAGGGATTTTTCATGTTGTTTTTAGACTCTTCTTGGTGAGGAGTCACTTTCTCCTCAATCAGTACTTCCCTGTCTGTTCCACCAGTCATCAAGTTAGGATCTTGTCCCGTAGGATGAATGTCTTTGAGATAGCACCCTGGATCCTCACTTCCTGTGCACGATAACACCTGGGATGATTTGTTCATTTCCTCGTCCCAAATGTCATCTGACCCAGAGTAGGAGTTTTCGTCATCTGTGTCAACTTCATCAAGTCAAAAGCAGAAGCGTGATCACGCATTTGACTCAATGCGTGACCCATCTCACCCGTGACTGGGCATTCTTCAACCACTAGGCCATTGTCATCGTAGGTCACCTTTAGGCCTGGGAAGGTGACCTCCTCCCGTTTAAATCACCAAACGAGACCTTTGCACCTTTCCGTTCTGTTGACCTTAGACTTGCTCTAGCATTTTCAGAATTTTTCGATGGGCAGTCCCGGATAAAATGTGTCCCTGACCCACATCCGTAGCATAGCCCTCGTTCTTGTGATGGAGAGCGTGATCGCCTCTCCTTGAAATTAGACCGGCGATCACTTGCCTCTTCGGATGACTGAGCGCCTTTCGATTCAAACAATTTCTCCAACTTGCTGTTGATTAACTCAAGTTTCTGGTCAACATACCTCTCCCTCTCTTTTCTTTCTTGGCGTTCTCTTTCGAGGGCAGATTCAAGCTGCTCCATTCTGGAAGCCATTTTATCCAATGACTTATGCTGTAAATCGTTGTCATGTTGCCGACGAGACTCCTCGTTTTCATGCGGCGAAGGACTACGTGGCCTGTAACCAGGGCGGGTTAGCTGGGTTCGTGCTAAACCACACCCATTATTCAGTGTTGAGTCATCTTTTTGATTTTGTGATCCATAGACTGCGCTTGCTGTGTACTGGTACCAGCGCATCTTGTCAATGGCATCCTCAAGTGTTCTTGGTCGGTCATTGGCTACGTGCTGCCCGGCTTTTTGATCCAAGGCCCCATGGCAGAAATGCATGGACGCCTGCTGGTACACATGCTCTTCAGGAAGATGTGCAAACGCTGTTGTAGCCATCTCCAGGACTCGATCTGCCCACACCTCGATGCTCTCATCTGGCAGCTGCACAGCTTGGGAGAACTTAACTTGTGCTGTTTCGGGCAATTCTTTTATGCCAAAACGTTTCTCCATTCTTCGGAGCAGATCCACTGCCTGGATATTTGGGTTCTGTTTGAGCAGCACACCATAATACTCGCTTGCTGCTCCCTCCAGGCACCAGCAAAGATTATCGGTCATTTCCTCTGCTGTCCAGCCCTGCGCCAGGCTATATTTATTAAACTTCGTGCGGAATAGTGACCATCCCGTCTTTCCATTGTACATTAATGATCGTGGGATTTTTCCAATGTTCCTGCGATTTCCACAATTGCCGTGGTCCTGGGTGCAAGTGTCCCACCTATACCAATCGCAATTCTGTAAGTTTTTCCCACATGCATCTCGGGTATAATCTGGATACTTTGATTTGCCACAAATGTTATCCCTCTGTGGCAGAACAGGTTCATAGCGCTGTGTATCCCTGCTCCATAGGGAACCCTCATGATCTGCCGGGTGTCTCAAACCACCGCGATTGTACCCATCGCGGTTGTCCTCAACACAATCCTTGTAAAAGTCTCGGCCCTCATTGGTGAAGTCATCTGAAGTCCTTGCAGAAATGGACCAACCTCCTTTGTGAGTATCCTGGGAAAACCAACCGTGATCTCTGCCATGGTAGTTTGGTCCATCGAGAGTGGTTCCATCCTGATTATTTCCAGTACGGTTCCTATGAAAATGTTGATCTTCGGGACTTCTACCAGAGTTGAATTTTTCATGGTGATGAATGTCATTACTTCTTCTGAAATTATTCCCATCGCGGGTAAATTCATCGCGATATTTGCTGTAGTATGTGCCATCGTGATTATGCAGATCACGAGTCCTCTCGTAGCGTGGGCCATCACGACATCTGTTGTACCAAGACCCATCGCGGGTGTAATCATCGCGGTATCTATCCGTGCTACTGTCACGATGAGAATCCTTGGAATTTCTTATGTGTCCCTCTGCTGAAAAATCGCGGCGATACATTTTCTCATCACAGCCCTCTTTTCTGTGGTATGAAGACTCAGATGGTGTATCATCTCTTATGTCCCCAGGCATGAAATCTCTACCTCGGTTTCGTGGAACGTGCTGTGGTGGCGGGCCTGCTAAATTTGATTTGGTGATTGCCACCCCAATTGCTTTAGTGAAGCCATCATCTCCACATAATATTGACTCACGAGAGCTCTCCAGTTTTAAGATCATGTCCCTGCTCTCTGTGCATGTTTCTCTCTCATCGTTGCAGCCAGGGTCACGTTCTTCAAAATCAATTAGATCAAGCAATTGCTGAGATACTCTAATGTGCGGTGTGGCACAAAACTTCCATTGTGATGTTCCCAAAAGTTTCTCTCTGCCATAAAATTTGGGCTGCAATTTTGCACCCGACCCCTGGCAGATCAAGCAGAGTCTTGTATGAGCATTGGTTAATTTTTACTCTCTCTCCCTTCCTCAATGTTTGTTCTTCATCAGACATGGCTAAGCAATTTGATATCAATTTCCAAAATAAAATATTCTCAAATAAAATGTACTTTGAGGTCACAATGTAATACCCGGTATTGTCAAGTTTTATTGATAAAACAAATGTGCAAATGGAATAAGTTCGCAGTCCCGAACGATAAGTTCAATTGCTGATGAGAATATGTAAATAATAATTCAGTAATCTCCCTTGATATGCACAACAGCTGAGCGATGAAGGGGAAATAACTGCTTAGCGTATCTCCACCAAATTGACGGTAAAATATTAGGCGCGACCTGACCAGGTCACAAATCAATCAGTTGTCGAAGTTTTGACGATATTCGAGTGGAAATAGCGTCGAAACCGTTCACATACAAGGTAAACGTAGCTATATGGTGAATTTACATTGCATTGTTGAAACGACGAACGTCCTGGGTTGTCGCGTACGCCGTGACACGAAAACGCGTAACAGCCCCTTGTTTTCTTCGTCTGTCGACGACGTCAGTATAGAAAAACTCACCTAATGTGGTTCCAGAGTTCCTCCTGGCGAGTTCCTCTAGTTGTATGTATATCTGATGAGTTGGTTTGCTGTCGGATGATTGTTGATTTATTTCCTCAAACACCAGACGATAATTCTTGTATATTCCGATAACATGTGCTTCAATAACTCTCGTTTAATTCCGTGTCTTTTCGGGAAGTGTTTCTCCACACTTGTTCCTCGGCTGTTTCCGCCAACATCCCGAGAAGTTTCACCACAACATACATACGTGGACATACCAGCTTTACTCTATATTTGATTTGTTATGGGAGACCATCTGCCTTAACCCTCTGCACTCTGATGTCAAAAAAACAAAATTTCAAATTTCAAATTTTTCCCATAATGCATCTAGGAAGTTAACCAATTCAATCTTGTTTGACAGAGCTCATTGAGCTCTGTCAAACAAGACTGAATTGTTTAAATTCCTAGTTGCATCATAGGAAAATTTTGCTGCTCTAAATTGTCATATTTTGACATCAGCGTGCAGAGGATTAAGAGACGACTTTGGTCTGATAAAACGGATGTTCTTTCAAGACCTGTCCTACTGTACAAGCTCAATCACTCAATACTGTATGATAAAATTGGTTATGGTGCAGTATGCTGGGAAGGATGATGCAGAAGCATGTATTTAGTGGGGGTGGGTGGTTCAGATAACCCCCGGAAAAAAATTGTAAAACTGGAAAAAAATTACATGGGGTGTGTGGGTCCTCCGAACGGTCAAAAACAAAAATCGGCATCACTAGCCATCAGTGTCTACAAATTTTTTCCTAATAAAGTTGTGTGGCTTTGGATTTATTGACAGGAAAAATGAGTATCCTTTAAAGCATCGCATGGTGGCCAAATTTTATTAGCTCACCTGACTGAAAGTCAGGGTGAGCTTTTCTTATCACTCTTCATCCGTCGTCTGTCGTCCGTCGTCCTGCGTGAAGGTGGTGTTTGAGCCTCTTTCTCCTAAACCACTGGCCACATTTTAATTAAATTTCATGTAAGTAGTGGTTATATAGGGGCATTTTGATTTTTATCCAAATTAGGTTTCAGCTCATATTGAGCAGAGGTGTGGGGAAAAAATGGCCAAATTTTTTTAAAATCTTCTTCTAATGAACCACCATTAGCAGAGACTTGATATGTGGTATACAGAGTCCTTTTAAGGTTTTGAATCAAATTTGTTCAAGAGAAGTTTGTCGGGCATTATTTGCCTTCGTTATGGGAGGGGCAAAAATTTTGGCCACGCCTAAAATTTCTCTTTCCAGAACCATGAGTCCGATTTGAACCAAATTTGATATGAGATGATAATGGGTCATAAGTAGTTGATTGATGCAAAAAAAATTTTTCTCATTGCCGCGTGGGAACCCCGGGAGCTAAAAATAGGAAAAACCTTAAAACTGCCATATCTCCAAAAGTACTCGGCACAGAGAATTCTTATTTTGTATAAAGCTTACTTCCATCCAGTAGAATAGAATAGTTAAAAAAATCCCTATCGGTTTGATCACAAGGTACTTTTTTTGAGGACTTTGAAAAAGTGCCAAGATTAAAAAATCTTCTTCTCCAGATCCAGCAGGCAGAATCTTTTGATATTCGGTATGCAACATTGTGGGGTGGATCTGATTCAAGTTTTGTTCAAATCGGCCTCCTGGGTTTATATTTGGGCTCAGTATAGGAGCCCAAATTTCAACTTAGTGCATTTCAGGCAAATTTCTTCAAAAATCTTCTTCTCCAGATCCAGCAGGCAGAATCTTTTGATATTTGGTATGCAACATTGTGGGGTGGATCTGATTTAAGTTTGTTCAGATCG
The DNA here is from genome assembly GCA_031216915.1 of Pictodentalium vernedei. Taxonomy (NCBI): domain Eukaryota; kingdom Metazoa; phylum Mollusca; class Scaphopoda; order Dentaliida; family Dentaliidae; genus Pictodentalium; species Pictodentalium vernedei. The sequence goes on from CM062294.1 coordinate 39,679,100, forward strand.
GCTCCCTAGATTCATATTTAGGCTCACTAGATTCATATTTAGGCTCACTATGGAAGCTCGAATTCGAACTAAGTGCATTTCGGGCAAATTTCTTCAAAAATCTTCTTCTCCAGATCCAGCAGGCAGAATCTTTTGATATTTGGTATGCAACATTGTGGGGTGGATCTGATTCAAGTTTGTTCAAATCGGCCCCCTGGATTCATATTTGGGCCCACTATAGAAGCCCGAATTCGAACTTGGTGCATTTCAGGAAAATTTCTTCAAAAATCTTCTTCTCCAGATCCAACAGGCAGAATCTTTTGATATTTGGTATGCAACATTGTGTGGTGGAGCTGATTCAAGTTTGTTCAAATCGGCTCCCTAGATTCATATTTGGGCTCACTATAGAAGCTCGAATTCGAACTTTGTGCATTTCAGGCAAATTTCTTCAAAAATCTTCTCCAGATCCAGCAGGCAGAATCTTTTCATATTTGGTATGCAACATTGTGGGGTGGATCTGATTCAAGTTTGTTCAAATCGGCCCCCTGGATTCATATTTGGGCCCACTATAGAAGCCCGAATTCGAACTTAGTGCATTTCAGGCAAATTTCTTCAAAAATCTTCTTCTCCAGATCCAACAGGCAGAATCTTTTCATATTTGGTATGCAACATTGTATGGTGGATCTGATTCAAGTTTGTTCAAATCGGCTCCCTAGATTCATATTTGGGCTCACTATAGAAGCTCGAATTCGAACTTTGTGCATTTCAGGCAAATTTCTTCAAAAATCTTCTTCTCCAGATCCAGCAGGCAGAATCTTTTCATATTTGGTATGCAACATTGTGGGGTGGATCTGATTCAAGTTTGTTCAAATCGGCTCCCTGGATTCATATTTGGGCTCACTATACTATAGAAGCCCGAATTCGAACTTAGTGCATTTCAGGCAAATTTCTTCAAAAATCTTTTTCTCCAGATCCAGCTGGCAGAATCTTTTGATATTTGGTATGCAACATTGTGGGGTGGATCTGATTCAAGTTTTGTTCAAATCGGCCTCCTGGGTTTATATTTGGGCTCAGTATAGGAGCCCAAATTTGAACTTAGTGCATTTCTGGCAAATTTCTTCACAAATCTTCTCCAGATCCAGCAGGCAGAATCTTTTGATATTTTGTATGCAACATTGTGGGGTGGATCTGATTTAAGTTTGTTCAAATCGGCTCCCTAGATTCATATTTGGGCTCACTATGGAAGCTTGAATTCGAACTTAGTGCATTTCGAGCAAATTTCTTCAAAATCTTCTTCTCCAGATCCAGCAGGCAGAATCTTTTGATATTTGGTATGCAACATTGTGGGGTGGAGCTGATTCAAGTTTGTTCAAACCGGCCCCCTGGATTCATATTTAGGCCCACTACAGAAGCCCGAATTCGAACTTAGTGCATTTCAGGCAAATTTCTTCAAAAATCTTTTTCTCCAGATCCAGCTGGCAGAATCTTTTGATATTTGGTATGCAACATTGTGTAGTGGATCTGATTCAAGGTTGTTCAAACCAGCTCCCTAGATTCATATTTGGGCTCACTGTAGAAGCTCGAATTCGAACTTAGTGCATTTCAGGCAAATGTCTTCAAAAATCTTCTTCTCCAGATCCAGCAGGCAGAGTCTTTTGATATTTGGTATACAACATTGTGGGGTGGATCTGATTCAAGTTTGTTCAAATCGGCCCCCTAGGTTTATATTTGGGCTCAGTATAGGAGCCCAAATTTGAACTTAGTGCATTTCAGGCAAATTTCTTCAAAAATCTTCTCAAGATCCAGCAGGCAGAATCTTTTGATTTTGGGTATGCACCATGCTTGAGGGAGGGGGGGGATTCAGGTTTGTTCAAGCCAAGTCCCTGGTTCATATTTGGCCTCACTGTGGTAGCCCAAATTATAACTTAGTTCAAAATGAGGAATTTTCTTTAAAAATCTTCTTCAGATCCAGCAGTCGGAATGTTTTGATATATGGTATGCAGCATCCTTAGGGGGTGAGATTCAAGTTTGTTCAAGCCATGTCCCTAGGTCCATATTTGGACTCACTGTGGGAGCCCTAATGATAACTTAGTTCAAAATGAGGGAATTTTCTTTAAAAATCTTCAGATCCAGCAGTCGGAATGTTTTGATATTTGGTATGCAGCATCCTTAGGGGGTAAGATTCAAGTTTGTTCAGCCATGTCCCTAGGTCCATATTTGGACTCACTGTGGGAGCCCTAATGATAACTTAGTTCAAAATGAGGGAATTTTCTTTAAAAATCTTCAGATCCAGCAGTCGGAATGTTTTGATATTTGGTATGCAGCATCCTTAGGGGGTAAGATTCAAGTTTGTTCAGCCATGTCCCTAGGTCCATATTTGGACTCACTGTGGGAGCTTGAATTGTAACTTAGGAATTTTCTTTAAAAATCTTATTCTTCAGTTCCAGCAGTCGGAATGTTTTGATATTTGGTGTGCAGTATCCTTAGTGGGGTGAGAATCAAGTTTGTTAAAGCCAAGTCCCTGGGTTCATATATGGGCTCCCTGTGGGAGCCCGAATTATAACTTTGTTCAATATGAGGAATACATGTATGCTTTAAAAATCTTCTTTTTTTTTAGATCCACTGGTCAGAATCTTTGGATATTTGGTATAAGCTTTTCTTAGGAGGAGCAGATGCAACTTGTTGAAATCAGTTCTCTGGGTTGATATTTAGGCTACCATGTCAGGTGAGCACCCTCAGGAACAGAAAAACTTCTATACACCGTGCGTTTCACACAAACAGCGTGTTAATTGCTTCAGTAACGTCTGATTTAATCAATTAATAAATTTACTAACCGTGACAACAGGGGGGGGGGGGGGGGGGGGGGGGGGTGTCCAGAAGTTGAAATGGAGTACCGCTCAAACAGCTTGGCCGAAGGCGAAGCCGTGGCCACAGGCCACATTGAGGGAGGGTATGGGAGGATACCTCCTCCCCTTGGTGGGGGTCCAGTGCGCCTCCCTTTGGGAATATATTTAGAAATGGGATGCACAGAGACGCATTTCTGGGCCTGTTTTCGTTGTGTTTCATTACAAGTTGGTGTCATTTTCTTTGTTTTTTCGGTCACGAAATGATGATTGGTAAAGTGTAAAGTAAATTCAGTTGATAAAAGCTAAGTCTGGTGATAACCATGTACTTACCACCAGCTTCTAAACAAGAAAGTCTCCGAGAAGCATCCTCTGTGCATGTTGTCTTGCGAAATCATCAATTATTTTATAGCGGGGGAGGAATTCGCTAGAATTGTGCACTTGGTGATACCTTCCTGAAATTTGGCATGATGTAAGGGTAGGCATCAGAGATTTCAAAATCGATCGGCTACAAGTTGGCACCATCCTCTAGCCACCACTAGCAGCGAAATCCAAAATGGCCGCCAAGCGGATCGAAAAAAAGCTATTTTCGCCGATCGCACAACTGAAGCTCCAAACCTAACACCATACATGTGCTGTAATTGATGTGAATGATGGAGTGAAGCCCTTGGAACAAGTTGGGGGGAAGATTAATGGATAATGGGATCAGAATTTCCGTCGATGTGTGCGTCTGTGTGTCTGACTGTCAGTATGATCGTCCGTCCGTAGATAAATTAGTGTTGAATGTTTCTCGGGAATGCAATGGTCAAATGAACATGGTATGAGAGATTCCTGTCAACACATGAACAAGGGTACTCGATAGTATGCAGCAGTGGGGATACTTGGACATTTGATAATCCAATTAAAGTGACAGTCTATTCTCAACTTCCGGCATTTTCGATAGATTTATTTTCTAAGAAAATAAAACTATCAAATTTCTAGAGGAGTTCTGGTTCAATCTCAACACCATAGCGACACGTCTGCCAGCAAGGGCAGTGCTGGAATGAACTCGGGATGCATTAGTTCCCGTTGTTAATTATACAATGTTATCTTGCCAGTATAGAACATTGGCAAAATGGGACTAGAAGGGGTGAGTGTATGTTTGCAGTCATTCGAGGTACAGGAATATTTTTTGACTACAAGTAGTATTCTTCATTTTCGGCCAGTTAAGATGTGGTGTGTTCCAAGTCAGGATTAATGTTGCCGACACTTAATGCCCATCCCTCATGGTATGCTACTTTACCAGGGATATAGAGATATAGCCACCACTGGGAGCCAAAACATGACCTTTGATGTCGATGAGTGGTCGAAATGTTTTAGCGAATAACTTATCGAAATATGATCCGGTATGGCAATTTGATACCTTACGTTAGATTTATTAGATCAACTCAGGTATGGATTCATTGAGACATGAGTGCGCTACAAGATGAAGGATTTCCAAGTTGATTTGCTATGGAGTAGGAACTGACTAGTCACATGTGGCCTATGGCCAGAGAAAGACAAGGATACCATAGATGAACACACGGGTGAACGAAGGTATCAACTGTTGTACAGAGGCAAAATAGTTGGGGATATTGTATCATGCTATGCATGAATTAACACCGTCTTGTGCAGTAAATAACAGACTATTTTCCGAAATCTAAAACTGTATTCCTATACCCCGGAGAATGTAGCAAGCCACATGGGATGAACATTTGTTAGCAAAATCAACTCAACTAGAAACATGACATGTGTTAACTGGCCGAAAATGGAAAAAAAAATACCAGAATAGGAGATGACTGGTCCTAACATGACAGTATACTACTCAATATTGTTACAACAGCCACCTTCACACTTACACAAAGGTGTGCACCTTAATCCAGCTTTCAAGCATTTGCAATTGCCCTTGCAGGCCTTGGCACAACTACAGTGGAGCATCAGTGCACATGCAGCACTTGCGTCTCCTAGGTGAGTCCAAAATGGGACCAGAATATTGAGACGTGGATTCCACTCCCATCCGTACTGTGATGGGTCTGGCACACATAAGTGTTTCTGCAGAGCACGATGCCAAATGAAAGATGACACAAGAATTACCCTTTTTACATGTTGATACAGAGCTGCTTTGGTGGGCGGGATGTTTTCCATAGACTTAAGGCCATGTGTGAACATATGCCGTCTCGCATCATTGACACGTGTACTGACACAACTGTTACTGTACATCTGTATGGTGAGTTTTTCGATATGCTGCATATGAGGGGAATCCTCTGAAAAGACTTGCGGATTCTCAGTCAATTCTATCATCATTTCAGTTGATGCGGGAAAATTCATCCATGCATTCCATCCTGTCTTCTTCCCAATGCCGAGCATGCTGGATGTTACATCACAACCTGTGAAGGCGTGGAAGAAAGTCAGGGCCTTACAGTAATCAGGTCCAAGTTGTGAAGCTATCTCATGAATTGGCATATCTTTATATGCCTTTCCAATTCCAAACCCAATCCACAGCTCACTGAGTCCAAGGTCACGGAATGTTGCGAAATGGTGCAAAGACAGAATGACGACATCAGAATCAACCGTGCGAAGAAAAGCTATTTTGTGACCTTGTGAGACTGCATGGTTGAGATGAAGCATCATGCGCGTGTCTGCTTCCTCGTGGTTCGATGGAGATATGTCACATAAGCTAACATCCTTATTGCATAGTACATATTCTCCTGATGTCGTTAACAACTGGTACTCGGATGTTGATGTTAATTTCAGCAGTTCAGCAGACAGGAACTTGAAAAATTCGTCTTTATTCTCACTAACTTTCAAGAATGCCTGCCAATTCTTCCCTTTAGGTAAAGGGACGTTCTCGGACACCCGTATCAACCTAACTGCTGTCTCACCGAGGCGTTTTGCTCGCGTCTGATTCTTCAAACTGCCTTCGGGGTAACAGTCATAGATCGCATCAACCCTTGTGGTGTTCGTGTTAATCAGAGATTCGATGTATGGCAATAATTGCAATCGAGCATATTCTCCAAACAGATCCGCTTTCTGTGGTTTGATTACATGGACTACAGCAGGCATATCCAAGATGACAACTGAAGCTTGTCTAGCTGCTGAATTCTTCCCTTGTGCAGGAATAGCTGGTAAACAATTGAGAATTTGAGATTTTGTCCCACTCCGTAGCTTACCTCTATCGGATAATGCTGGCGGATCACGTGCATTCTCGTGCATGAAAAACTCATCCATGTTTGAATCAGGCCGGGCTTGCAGTGAAACGAACATCTGGGTAACTATTGCGGCAGTTGCTTTACTTGACATGAGTTTGTCTCGGCCTTTGTCCAGGTTGGCTGGGGGTGGGTTAAGGAAGGTATATATATTTGCCTTGGGAATAACATCATTCAGGGGTACGGTGCATTCCACAAGCCTTTCCTTCAAGAAAGTGGAATATAAATGCTTGCCCCTTTCGGGTAATGACCGTAAACTCTTACTAACTTCGGGGTCCATATATTCACCAGTATCTAATGTCACCAGCTGACCACTAGTTTCATCATAAGGGTTGATAATGAGTCCCTGATTCACCAGATCGAGGAGAGATTTCAATTGATTCAGAAATTTTTTCTGCTCTGATACCGAACTTTCCGGGTGTTCCGTGTTATCTGATGATGTTGTGTGGAAACTTGCATATTCATACTCATCTATAACACGCAGAACTTCTGACCTTGAAAGCTCAATAACGACTTTCTCTTCAGCCTGGCCATAGAGACCTTTTGGACCACTGTCTTCTTTGAGTAGTTGGATACTATGTTCTTGGCTCTGATCTAAACCCATCATACTGAACTTCCTCTCACTACGCTGGACCACAAAATGGCCTTCCATGAATTTGTTGTGGATTGAAGGATGCCGCCTGGGTAGCTGAGACATGTCTCTCAGAAATACGGGGACCCACCGACAATAATTTGTATGTCCTAGGGCAAAAAAGTAACTGCACAACTCATCGATAGAACACAGTGTACCAGGCCAGTTACCGATTCGTTGGTTCCGAACGAATTGACAGCTTGTCAAGAGAAAGTTCCGAACGATTTCACCCCAATAGCGCGCAGTTGGAGATTGTGAAAGAATCCTCTGTTCCCACATTTCAAATGACTCATGGGGCCCAGTCTGCTGACAGTAAATCTCATAAGCATTCTTTCTGAGGATCTCAAGCCAAGCTAGAGTGAGAAGATATGCCTGTCGCGTCCTCTTGACATGTTTCCCACCAAGTAGGGATGATGCTACACCGGGTGTGAATATCTTTGCGAGGTGAAACATTCGCTCCCAACCAGAACCACCCATAAGCTTACCACCAGCTTCTTGGGTGCACATTTCAAGATGCAGGAATCCAATCATACACACCATTCGATCCTCACCTATCTCCTCTGGGAACAGCCATTGACATTTTTTCTGCCTGGCATACAACGGACAGTCACCTTCAATGACAGGTATCTGGCCGGGGTTTACGAAAGCAGTAGCTTCCCTGACCACATACATAGCATGCTTCTGCATACTGAGTGAGTCCGCTTTCTGCTCACTGAAAACAGGGAATACCCCAATAACTGCACGAGGTTTGACATTGTCTTGATCTTCATGTTTTGAAAAGAAGCCTGAAAAGGTCACAGGGACTTCATCAAGCTGCCAGCTGCCATCAACCTTCCCTTTATTGCTGATCTGTGACACATGAGACAACCAGTCATTCTCTCCCACGTTCAAATCTGCATATTCATTGGGCCGTACATTACATTCATCTGGAGATTCAAGCCTGATGTCCCCACCAAAGTCTTCAACGAAAGGAACAAATGCATAGTCGTCTGGGAGTTCAATTTGTGTGTCTTCTGGAACATCTAAACTCAGTGGTGGGGGATCAGTACCCACATTGTCCCTGCTCAGTTGACCAATGAGTGTGATGGACGTACCATGCATATCAGATCTACCAGATACATCAATGTTATCAGTGGTTCCTATCGAGAAAACATTACGTTTGCAGTTAGCTGGGACTACAACACCTTCGTTCTTGAACCGCAGTGAAACAGCTCTCGCGAAACTCCTGCGAACATCCATTACGCGATCATAAGAGACAGAGAGTCCCATTTGATGAAAATCTCTGATAAGATTTTTCATACGATCATGGGCATGCAACTTCAAACCCACATAAAGAGGCATTGGAGTTTCTCTGTCACGTCTCTGGTGAACATTTTGTGCATGTTCGGAGCGTTTCGCTGAATTGCTGATCAACATCTGTGAAATAGTACAAGCCACTCGAGTCTTGGCATTAACAGTCTCATCATCGCCTAAGTTCTGTATACTACATGTGCCCTCAAGTAGAACTCTAAGAAGAGTCAGGAGTGAGTTGGGTACAGGCTCGCTCAAGCAATAAGATGAAAATGATCCCGTGAAAGGAGCTTGAGATATGAGTATGTGTTTACGCAGAAGAAGACCCACATCAACTATCTTTTTTGCCTCTTCCTCAGACACTATACGAGTTAAAGATTCGGACAACAAGGAGCCAACTCGAAACCTACTTGAAATAAACACATCTCTACCCTGTGTGAAGGCGTCCCAGCCATCGCCCAATTTCTGCAACAAATGTTCTTTGAATCGAGTGGAATGTATTTCTTCACTAAGCCAATCAGAACCGACTTGCTTCAACCTCCGACTGTACAGATTCTTGAGATCGACAAGCTTCATCGCGGAATCGTTGTGTTCAACAAATGTTATGAGCTCTGCCATAACGAGAGGGTCATAGGGCAGGCCTGACGCGGAATGTTCGGCGTTCTTCGACTTTTTAGATTTAGCCGCTCGTGCTTCATTGGCAAGCTTACAATAACAGGTTTTGTGATAGTAAAGATCACTAGCAGCGGAATCAAATGCTGCATTGACCCGAGAAAAAACAACCCAGTTCTCGGCTTCCTTTGCCATAATTTTGAGTTTATTGTTATCAGACATTGATCTGCAAATAGGCTCACTGCTGTCACCTTCGCGTTTGTGACAATAAACACACTGGGGCAGTTTCCTGTCACAGCCAGATTCAAAACTTGTCCGTGTTCTTTTAGGACTCAGCGTGGAGCAGGATGCCACTGCCTCATTTCGCTCTCGCTTGTGTAGCACGCGCTGTACGATGTGAGTCCGAATACTGTCACGGCATGTCTTATGATATATTGCCTTATTCGTCAACAGTGACATCGACATACACTCATCACTCTCTCTCATCAAACAATCAATGGTCAAATTATATGGAAGCTCAACGCCATTATCTAGGAAGCGCGTTATGTCTTCCTCAATAGCTTTATAGGCGTCATGAAAACGAGATTCTCTATACGGACGCATCAATTTCTTGGAACTGTCTTGCTGGCAAAAGCAACAACGTTCCCAGTCAGTACTAGTCCGTACACGAAGAGGATTCTCACTCATTCTGTGAATGATTTTTGTGAACAATCGCGTTCTCGAATTAATTTCGACAGACAAATCAGAATTGCTTGCGGAATTACGCCAAACAAGAGATTGTATGGCAAAGAGACTGCTTCATAAAGAGCGTTGTTTCTCCGGGATCAGCGTCATTCAGGTTTGCCTGAATGACGCTGATCCCGGAGAAACAACGCTCTTTTCAAGTTCCAAGAAATTGATGCGTCCGTATAGAGAATCTCGTTTTATTCTACATCATCTCCCACGTCTGTTTCCAACACGTGCGTGGATCAGAGTTCACTTTCGCGCCCTTACAATCGGATGTATAGTCGGTAGACCGTCGAAAAGGAGGTTCCCTTCAGCCGCTGGCGGCCATTTTGGATTGTGCCGCTACTGGTCGCCACCGGTCGGTGTCAACTTGTAGCCGATCGTTTTTGAGAACCTCATAGCCTACACTAACAGTGTGCCAAATTTCAAGAAGGTATCACCAAGTGCACAATTCACCTGTATGTGACGAATTCCTCCCCCGCTATTATCATAATCCATTTCAATATCTGGATAAATGTTCATGAGTGCCAGTCCATTAAGTCTCTCTTAAGTCATTGTAGATCTAAGGTATGTTTTAACCCTTTGAACTCTAGTGGTATGTTCCATGCCAGGTCAATGGCAGTAATTAGAAGATGTCGATGTTCATTATTTGGGGTAGACCAATCAATATTTTCAACGTGCAGTCTCGGGGCTGCACGTTGAAAATATTGATTGGTCTACTCCACACATTTACTGAACAGCCATCCTATTTAATGACGTTATGACTTATCATGTCCCTGGCTGGAAAAAGGCTGCTGGGGTTCAAATGGTTCAGCCTTCTGAGAGTCGATATGGATCTTTCACGCTGACAACTCGTAATAAATAGGAAGTGTTGCCAAAATGCGGAGAATTGCTGAAATAATTAGTTTTAGTTTAGTTTAAACAATATTTATTTGTGAAAAGAAGCATGAATGCAAAACCAATGGTGCAATGAGTAACATGAACAATAATGTCATACAGACTAGACACAAGGAAGGATTTGGCAGCAAGCATTTTTGCTTTTGTAAGCCGTCTCCGGGATACAATTTACAATCTCTGATAGTCATGACGAGAGAGTTGATTTATGTATATCTGATAGTCATGACGAGGGAGTTGATTTATGTATATCTGATAGTCATGACGAGGGAGTTGATTTATGTATATTTGATAGTCATGACGAGGGAGTTGATTTATGTATATCTGATAGTCATGAAGAGGGAGTTGATGTATGTATATTTGATAGTCATGACGAGGGAGTTGATTTATGTATATCTGATAGTCATGACGAGGGAGTTGATTTATGTATATTTGACAGTCATGATGAGGGAGTTGATTTATGTATATTTGAAAATAATAATTTATAATTTCACCCTGCGATAGATTTGACCAATTACAACTAACTTCCGATGCATTGTTGGCGAAAGGAGATCAAATAGACAGGAAGACTGTTGGTTGGAGGAATAGAGGGGAAGGGATGCCCAAGAGGAATTGATAGCAACTCAGTCACATTTGAAGTGAAGATTTTCCTTGCCACCAGCAAAGCCGTTGTGAATTTTTTTCCATCAACGGCAAAGCATTTATTACAAACGGCCATGCTAGACTTAAGATCTTTATATAAAGAATAAATGGGGGTCTTGAGGGGAACTAGTTAATTAACATAATATAACAGACGAATCCATTTATAATGCAGGCTGTCTCAGAATAAAATCATTGATATAAAGTTTCAAACTAATTTTTCAAATAGGATAATTGACATTTACTTTTCCATCAGCTTTCTTTGTAAAGGCTGCAACTATTTTGTTAGCTCAGTGTTTGCTTGTTTCCATTTTGGTCTATTCTTGAAGCTGTCGATTAATATTTGAGATGACTCCTCTGCCCTTCTTTTGTTAAAGCAAATTAATCTTGCGGGGGAGGAGCTCTGCGAGTTTTCTCCACTCTTGGTATTGTGGATGTTGTGGTACCACAGAAGTACATTGGATAATTTCTGTTTCAAGATAATTCTAAAATGAAAAGTTGAATATTACCGTTACATCCAGTCTACAATGAGTGAAAAAACGAACTGAGATTCCACACTGACAAATGCTAACTCAGCGAACCACTGCTTTTCATGGAACCTAAGAGTTTTTTTTTTAATTGAATCAACAAAATCTCTCTTCATCTCTTTTGTACTACTAGATTGTCATGGCCAGTGCCTGTAATCTGTGGTTTTATCTTTATCTAACAGATCAGTTGTATAACAGCTGAAAATATACCCAAGTATGCCAATAGCATGCTTCTATCAACTAACCAGGTTGCAGGTTGATCCGCATAAACTTTTAAAATCATAAATAGGTTCCCTGACAAGAAAGGTACAGTTAAAACGAGAAGTCCTGTCATGAAATGCGCACAAATAGCACGTTGATATGCGCGTTAATGTACGCGTTATGGCCCAAGTAAAGCTATCAAATTCTGTACATATGGCCTGTGCACAAGCAATGTTTCAGCCAATGGACCTCCGGGTAACCCGGAGGTCCATTGGCAGAAACATTGCATGTGTTTGCTATGAGTAACCAGGAGAACCTGCCGTGCTTTGGATGCCATTCGATGTGGAAATTGCGCGCAATTCCAACGCGCAATTAAGCCTAGATAAGCGCACTATTCGTGACAGGACTTCTAGTTTTAACTGTATGTATACACATGTTTTGGGCTGGCTAAAGACAGAACCCCTAAAAAGCTTAAAATTTCCTGTTCTCTGGATTTCCCCAAACACGTCTTGTAGATTTTAAGGAAAAATTGGCTATTCGCAGTTCTTGGTGTGACATTACAAATTGCATGAGCAATATATTCTTGCAAGTGCTTGCTGACCCCCCGGGACCTGCAAAATGGCAAAACGTTGATAAGATGGGCTGTTTACGCATGGGTATGCCGCAGAAAAGCATAGCCCCTTTCATCCGACCCAGAATTTATGGGAGATAATTTTGTAAGTAGTAAGGGTAATGAAAAAAAGCCTTAACCCTGTTTTGACAGATAAAAAAAAACAGCCCTCAAGAACTTAAAATTCACATTATCTTCGAGTGGTTCTTACAGATTTTCAAGAAAAATAATAGGCTCTTGTGAAGAATTATTTTGGCAGCCGTTCATTAATCCTCCACAAGCTGCCAAGCATTTTTTTTTTGATAAATTTGAGATATTGTGGGCTGCCTGACATGAGGTGACCCTGGCTGTCAAAAGTGTCGTTAAACCCCAATAAATAAAATACCTAAACTTTCTTTTATCAAACTGAGACATTTGAGACTACTTTTCCCACCTTTCTCAGGACTTCAATAAATGTTCTTCATTCTTCAGACACTATGGAGACATGAAAAATCACGGAATATCATCTGGAAAAGCCTATGGTTCTCCAGAACCATTGACTCAAGTTTGTAGGTAATTTTCTACAGTTGTGCTAAGTTGAGCACTATATATGTTTGGAATAACCAGTTGCACACCAGCCCTTAACATTTACTACAGCAAAAGGCTTTGACATAAAGAAAAGCTGTAGTAAATTTATTTTGTGACAAATAATTGCTGCAGTGAACAGGTGAGTTGGTATCCATCGCCCAGCTATGGCAGATATATGATATCAATATTTAGGAGGAACAACCCCCAGGGTAAATCAAAGTATGTGGGAACCGGTAGAGTGCTATGTAATTTTTGGTCCTTAAAGTTTCTTGATGTGTCTTTGCATCAATACAATTTATGGGAAGGTGCCAGTAAGAACTTTCCCGAAGATTATAACAAGACAAATCCTAACTAACAAGTAATTTCAGTTTGCAGATAATGCGAAGTACATCTAAAAAATATGAGGCCTTTAATTTGCAGCACCTGTCCTTCAGAATGAAAGCCACATATGGGCTGCCAGCTAGATAAGTTGCGTTCGGTTGTAAGTTTTGTTGAAATAGGGTGAACTAGGTTTAGTACACAATCATGTGCCGCTTTAACATTAAAGAAATAGCGATTTTTACAGTTACGTGTACATCTCGGATTAAAATGCCGTAGTAACTGCCGCAGCAATCACATTTTGCGACGGCAATCCACTGCCCTAGTAAAAAATTCCAAATTTCAAGGGCTGGCTCAGGGACATTCAATGAGTAAAGCCAAATTTGTTACTGATTAGGCTTATAAATATTTTGTTTTATTTCTCAGGCAACTTTTCTTCAGCTTTATGATGAGGAAGGGAGACTCTTTTTCAATTCACAAAACAGTCCTGGAGATCAATTACAAAATTGTCTCTTTAGAGCGTTAAGAGGAGAAAGCAATGTTTTTTCAGACATAATAGCTACCCATAACACAACAGTGAATTATATCTTGTTTTCCAGAGATCAATTACCTCTGTCAAACAGGATATAGTTGGTTATTTTTTTATTCCCACGAGTGCAAAATACGTCCATTAACAAACTTTCCACGTAAAAACTGATGCATGAGGCAATTATTAAAGACTTGAGGGTGTCTAAAAAAGCATTTTTTTTCATAATAGCCCAAAGGACGAGTTTAATATATCATGGCAATTTTTCTCAACTTTCACGATTTCGACTGCTCAATTTGGGCGGTAAGTAATGTTCAGAAAATAATTATACTTACTGTAAATTTGATGAGATCCGATGTTAGCGGTAGTACTTCCTTCTGGTTAAATTAACGTTCATATAGTGTATGGGAAGCCAATGCTGAGATCGCATCCAACCATTCGTCTTTGTATAAATCTAAAGAGTCAGCAGCAGCTGCCTTTGTTGTCAGATCTTTATTTCTTATTGCTTGTCCTCTTTTTATTGTGCATAGATTTTTTAACAGCTGCCCAGTTTATAGTGCCAATGAACGCTTATTAAATGTCAGTGCCCCACTAAGGGATTGTACCTTTGATACCTCTGCAAGATTTTGCACAGCAAAAGAGCAAAGTTTTGGGGGTCAAGGAAGTCCTCCGTGGAATATGTTTTGTTTCCAGAAATTTGTCTTAAGATGATTTTCAAACGTCCAAGTATTCTAAGCTTCTCGTGGAGGGTGGATGTTTTTTGTTTCTCGAGCATTTTTTCCTTAACTTCATCATGAGGAAAGGAGACTTCTTTTCAATTCACAAAACAGTCCAGGAAATCAATTACAAATTTGTCTCTTATGAGCATTAAGAGGAGAAAGCAATGTTTTTTTCAGACATAAAAGCTGCCCATAATACAACAGTAAATTTATATCTTGTTTGCCAGAGATCAAATACTCTCTCCACACAGAGAACAGCCATCTTACGTCCCCACCCGATAGGACGATACGCTGTGACAGCATCAACCCCACAATTGATGCCGACAGAGAGTGTTCGGACACCTCGAGAACTTTCCCCGACCAGGGATCGATCCCGGGACCTCTGGCATGAGAGACCAGCGCACTTATCCACTCGGCCACCACTCTCATACATCTGTCAAACAGGATAACTTTGCTTATTTTTTCAATTCCAACAAGTACAAAATACTTTCATTAACAAACTTTTCAGGTAAAAACTGGTGCACGAGACAAACTTTAAAGACTTGGGAGGTGTCTAAAAAAACATTTTTTTTTATAACAGCCTGAAGGACGAGTTTATTTTTTATAATAGCCTGAAGAACGAGTTTAATATATTATTGCAATGTTTCTCAACTTTTACGATTTTGACTGCTTACTGTAAATTTGATGAGATCCGATGTTAGCGGTATTACTTCCTTCTGGTTAAACCAACATTCATGTAGCGTTTGGGATGCCGATGCTGAGACCGCATCGAACCATTCGTCTTTATATAAATCTAAAAATACAGCAGTAGCTGCCTTTGATGTCAGATCTTTATTTCTTATTGCTTGTCCTCTTTTTATTGTTCATAGCTTTTTTAACAGCTGCCCAGCTTTTAGTGCCAATGAAGGCTTATTAAATGTCAGTGTCCCACTAAGGATTGTACTTAGACACTTCTGCAAGATTTTGCACAGCTTTTATGCAGAGATCGAAGTTTTGGTCGTCAAGGAAGTCCTCCATGGAATACGTTTTGTTTCCGGAAATCTGTCTTAAGATGATTTTCAAACGTCCAGGTATTCTAAGCTTCTCACAGACAGTGGAAGCTTTTTTTATCCCAGTTTTGTGTACATTGCTTGTCCAAAAATAATGATGATATTATCGGACTTCACGACCACACTGACATCATTAGAGTGCATTGCACTCAATACATCGTGTTTAAATCCCATATGATTGAAATCTAACCTTAGGACACTTACAATTATCACATTTTTCCCGTTCTTTTCTCTTGGTCCAATCCTTCCAGTTCATTTGTTTTAAACTGACGATGTCTTACATGTCTCCACAATTCATTATTTTTAAAAAAAAAACCAAAAACGAAGCAGTATTGATATGGAAGATAGTCCTCCGGTATGTGTTTGTTTTCAGACGCAAGCCTTCTTCCTACTATTGAGGATCCAGAATTATTTTGTAAAGTTTCTAAGTTGTGGTTAAAGTTTCCGTAGTTTCTATATTTCGCCAACACGTTGAGGCTTATGTTATTTTGGGTTTTTTTACGGCTTGGGCAAGCTTCTGATCTTTTCAATCTCATGGTGCACTCTCTCAAGATGTCAACTAATTTTTAATTGTTTCTTTCCACAGAAATAATTTCTTGTAGTCACGGCCAACGTTTGATTCAAAAATCATCTGGATGCTGAATGGAGATGATGCATTTGTATTATCTGAAGATAAAAGTTATAATTCATAAAACATCATAATTATTTGCTGTTTTAGTTTACGTGGATAAAATAAGGACATCTAATTTGGCTGTCTTTTTGTAAGCTGTGTTTTGACTCCATTCAAGATATCTTTAATATAAAACCACAAACCAAAAATAATTGAAAATTACATACCTATTATGAAAGTTATTTCATGAGCAAAGAATGTTTTAGCAATTTCTAACAGAGGGCAATAATTGTGGTAATTTTCGTTGCACAGATATGTGTATCGAACTTATTAAACAAGTTCATTGCCGATCGTCAGTGATCAGACAATAGTCCCCCACAGCTGTGGGTGTCACCAAAAGTTATTGAAATCGAAAAGGTCGTTTAGAAGTTCTAGGCAGAAAACTAATTACAAGCAATTCCCAACGAAAATGGCCTCCGGTCGGCCATCTTGATTTTTTCAGAAAAATATTGAAGTGCATAATCTTTCCATAATGTTTGATTAATGTTGAAAATGTGGAACGCCAACACTAAACCATCTCGGTGATACAGATGGTAACAGATGAGATGGACAGACAGACAGACCCTACCTTCCTGTCGGGTTTCTTGCTTGCCTGCCTCTGCCTGTCTGTCAGGCACTGCCTGTCGGAAAGACGGATGGATGGACGGACGGACGGACGCATGTAATCCAGTATACCCCCATTTTCATCGAAAGTGGGGGTATAAAACTCATGTACCATAAATTATGTTATGTATCTTATACTACTAAACCTGCATCCCCAAAATTACTTAAATGAAAGTGTCAATGACACTGTATCTCAACTTGACAAACTTGAAATTGGTAAGTTATAAATGAAATTGCAAAATTGAAGATCATTGGTACCAATGTTATTTGATGAAATTTCAACATAACAGCATTGTGTGTGTACAACGTCAGAGTACCCATGTATCCATGCATTTTTAAATGTAAACTGTAAGACTGGCTAAAGGAAGAATGTTGATACACAAATGCAGTATGTTCAGAGGTTATTGTAAATGGCAACTTTTTTCACAGAAATGAATGCTAATCAATAGCTCTTATCTAAAGGTCTTGCCAAATGGGCACACCCAGTTCAAAAACAATCCTATGGTAAATGTGGCCTGTAGGCCATGTCAAAGAATGTTGATGCACAAATGCAATAAATTCAAAGATTGTTGCTAACAGCAACAGTTTTTGATGGAAATGAAAAGAAAATCAATACCTCCTATCTTTGTCACTCTGCATAAGCATACAAAGTTTCAAAACAACCTGATAATGAATGTACCCTCTGAGGCATGCCAAAGGAAGATGTTAAAGCATAAATACACTAAGTAGAAGGTCATTGCTTGTGGCAATGGGGTTTTTTTGTTTGTTTTTTTTTATGGAAATTCATAAATATACCCTGCAGAGAGTGAAAAAGGGATAAGTTGATGCACAAATGCAGTAAGTTCAAAGGCTGGTGATAACGACAACAATATTTATGGAAATGAAAAAAAGCAATAGTGCACATCTAGAGGTCACCCTGAACACACATACCAAGTTTAAAAGTGATCCGATCAGAAATGTGCCCTGAAGGGTGTGCCAAAGGGAAATATTGAGGTCTGACTAAACTTAGTTCAAAGGTAAGTGGCAACATTTTTTGACAGAAATGAAAGAAAATCGAGAGCTCCCATATAGATGTCACCCTACCCAAGCACACCAAGTTTGCAAGTGATCCAATCATAAATGTGCCCTGCAGGGTCTGTCAAAGGGAAATATTGATGCTTAACTGCACTAAGTTTTTACTAAGTTCATCGAAGGTCATTGCCAGTGGCAACATTTTTTGACGAAAATCGACAGCTCCCATCTAGAGGTAACCCCAAACAAGCATACAAAGTTTCTGATCATAAATGTGCCGTGTAGGGCATGCCAAACGAATATATTGATGCCTGACTAAATTAAGTTCAAAGATCGTTGCCAGCGGCAACATTTTTTGACAGACGGAAATGGAAGAAAATCGATAGCTCCCATCTAGAGGTCATCCCAAACAAGCATGCCAGGTTTCAAAGCAATCCAATCCTAAATGTGCCCTGTAGGGTGTGCCGACGGGATATATTGAGGTCTGACTAATTTAAGTTCTAAGAACGTTGGTCGCGGCAACATATTTTGATGGAAATGAAAGAAAATCGATAGCTCCCATCTAGAGGTCTCTACACACAAGCATGACAGGTTTCAAAGCAATCTGATCATAAATGTGCCCTGTAGGGTGTCCCAAAGGAATATATTGAGGTCTGACTAAACTAAGTTCTAAGAACGTTGGCCGTGGCAACATTTTTTGACGGAAATTGAAGAAAATCGATAGCTCCCATCTAGTGGTCACCCCAAATAAGTATACCAAGTTTCAAAGCGATCTGATCATAAATGAGACCTGTGAGGTGTGCCAAAGGAAATTGTGGACGTACGTACGTATGCGTGCGGACGAGAAGTGATGGCAATAGGTCATGTTGAGCTAATTAAAGCTGTTCAGCATATGTTCTGAACACAAATTATTTCCCACACCCAGTTCTGGAAAAATGGATGCCGATGGCCATCATGAATTTGAGACAGAACCCACAAGGGGATGTTCTCTTCCAAGTCCATGTAATTCTTTATACAGGTAGCAGTAAAACATACGTAATTCTTTAAACAGATAGCAGTAAAACATACGTACAGTCGATCCATATAAGATAAACTTAACCTGAAGTATTGTAAAACGTTGTCCACATGGCCATACAAACATGTACGTGTACATGTACATTCCTGGAAATAGCTTGACAAACTAGTTTCACCGTTATCCATGATTGTTCATAATTTTGTAAATAACAAAAGCAAAATGTAATTTTAACAAAATCCATTGTCCATTCTCCATAAAGAGTTAACCTTCAAGTCCTCATATACCAGAAACTGCCGGTGTTATTAGTGTTAAGACAGATGCTCTCATGTGTATTCTTACAAAATAAAAACAGTAGGTAGAATTAATACTGGCATTGTTTTTGAATGATTTCACGCCGGTGCTGGCTCTCTTACAGGCAGAAAATTATGTAAAATAAGGCAAACACACAAATTTACATGTCATTTTCACTGGCTCACCAAGTCAGTTTCAATGATATCCATTCATGAATGATTTTAGGGAAAACTGATTTTTAACTAGTAATAAAAAATGAAATTTAATTAATTTTTCCAAAATTCTGCATTGGGTAAAGGACTGAGGTCCTTCATTCAAGACTATTATAATACTATTATTTCCATGAACTCAGCTCTTTGATTAATAAAGTCTGAGCTGAGATGTTACATGTAAGCCACTTTATTAATCAAGGGGTAGTGTTCATGGAAATAGTGTTATCATGTTCATGAACGAATGATGTTCTTAACATTTTACCCAACACAGCTTTTTGAAAAAATGAATCAAATTTCATTTAATCTTGATTGGGTAAATGGGAATGTAATCAATCAACAGAATATTAAAAACTACAAAAACTGCTGTAGGATATTCAACAAGATAAAAAACAAAGAAAAGCAATGTACTACAAAGAAATACTCATGGAAAACAAAGATAATTTTCGAAAAACATGGCACATTTTAAAATGAAACCATACACAGGACCAAATGCATTTCCTCTGCCATTATCCTTTATAAAGGAGGATAATAAGGAAATAAACAATCTCAATGAAATTGCCCAGGAATTCAACAATTATTTTTATTTTTCAAATATAGGAAAAATTACGAGTGAACAAATAATCAACCCCCCAAAATATTTTCTAGATTACAATGAATAATTATTCACATAACCTTTTTTTAACACCCACAACACCGACAGAAGTTAGAAATGTTATAAATGCAATGAAATCGAAAAATAGTGAGGATTGTGAAGGTATGACCACATGCCTTCTTAAACATATACTTGATAAGATCGTAGAACCTCTGACTCATATAATTAAGAATTCATTTGCCCATGGGATAGTCCCGAACAAAATGAAGATAGGTAAAGTAATTCCTATTTTCAAAGCAGGCGATGAGCATAAATTTAATAATTACAGACTGATTAGTATCTTGCCAGCCTTCTCCAAAGTGTTAGAAAAACTTATGTCAAATAGAATAACAAAATACTTAGATTCATTCAACATTCTCTGTAAGCATCAATACAGATGCAGAAAGTTTCACTCAACTATACATCCTGTGATGCAACTTGTTAAGCATATAGCATCGGAAAACAATAACGGCACTAAAAATGCTACCTTAGCAACATCTTCAGATCTCTCTAAGGCCTTTGACACTATAAATCACAACATTTTGTTGTGCAAACTGGAAAAATATGGATTCAGAGGCATAAGTAATAACTAGTTTAGGAGCTACCTATCCAGCAGGTACCAATACGTCCAATATGGTGACCAAAAATTCTGATTTAGCTGAAATAACGTGTGGTGTTCCACAATACTTGGTCTTGTATATTAATGATATCAGTACCGTAACATCGTTAAATCTTTTTTCATTTGCGGACGATACTTCTATGTATGAATCATCATCGAACGTTGAGCTTCTTGAGGCACGTACCAATGATGAACTCAACAAAGTGTTTGAGTGGTGCTCAGCCAACCAGTTAGTTCTAAATGCAACTAAAACAAAATATATGTTGATAAACCCTACAATAGGAACACTGTCAATCCTGAAATTTCTATAAACAACAAACAAATTGAAAGAGTAGGTCCCCATGAGGAAGAACAAACTTTGAAATTCCTGGGTATACACATCAACGAAAATCTGTCTTACCAAGCCCACGTATCTAAAGTCAGCTCCACAATAATATGGGCAAACTACGCACTAAACAAAGTAAAAAATATATTACCACATGAAGCTCTTAAAACCTTATATTACGCCCTCGTCCATTGCCATCTGGTATATGATATCCATATTTGGAGCTCTTCAAGAACTACAAGGAAACTTATCAAACTACAGAAACGTTCACTCCGAATTATAAATAAAAAATATAATTCGCACACAGACCCCCTTTTCTTGAAAGACAAGATTCTTAAAGTGAACGACATGTTTGTTTACCAGGCCTGCCTTTTTATATTTGACTATAAACAAAACAAACTCCCCCAGTCCCTGAATAATTACGTCAGCATTGTTCACAACCCATCATATATGAACACCAGACAAAGGCGGCAATTACAGATAAGCAAAACACGGACAAGGTCATTGGATAAGTTACCCATGTATGCGTACCCGAGGTTATGGAATGATCTGGGTGACGAATTTCATAACTTGAGTAACTGCAATGAATTTAAAAGAAAACTAAAATTGAAATTTTTGTCATCATATGCCAATAATGTTCAATGTAACAATCCATATTGCCCAGACTGTAACGCGTAGTTTCTTCTAATACAGACGCCATTATCATCATTCCTAGGGCCATCTAAACTCTCCTCAAAATATCACCTCCTTCTCCAGGTTAATCACTATCCTCATCTTCCCCTTAGTTTAAAACAATATTTTATCCAAGAAAGAGTAAGATCTTAGTTTGAAGTATCTCTAAGTATCTTGTCCCATCAATCGTTTCTCACAGTGGCCTTCCGGGTGTGCTGAAAGCGGACTTAAATTAGTAGACTACTTATTTATATTGGGGGTCAGGGGTCAAAGCATAGTGAAAATTGTCTAGTCTCGAGTTAATCTGCAGTGCTGAAGATAACATACTCACTACAAGGGGATGACAGGTAGACAGCCAATCTGACTATGTCATCTCCCGGCGGTATGTTCATTTGCACTATGTTTTGTAACAACAATTTTGTAATCTACCCTGTAAAATGACCTTTTCCGGGTTCCCACTCGTTTGAGAAAATCAAATTTAAGCACTATTTAAGCACTTTTCAAGGGTTAAAATTGGATTTTTAAGCACTATTTCCCAGCCATAAACATTGATTAATAATAACTTAAATTCAGTACCACACAGTGTTCAAAGCTAAGAAATGATGAGATATTTGTTTTAATACATGTACATATTATAGGCAAGTCAAACAGTTATGCTTACCTCTGAAGTCACCGTTTGAAAATCCAAATGATGCTGTCCTGTACATATGTAATGAATACTGCTCAACAATGTCAAACATCTTGATCCAGAGAATGTGGAATAAACTCAACAGGAACTCAAACAATGAACATTCAAACATCTTAAAAGGAAAATCTTAACAGCTGAACATGTGAACAAATTACTGTAGTTTCTTGATTGTAATACTAATTTAGTTTGGTTTCATTAATGCTATTTTGCCATCCAAATCTTTTGACAGTTTATCATATAACTTCCTTTTTCCTTAGATTTTTCTCTTTGAGCATCAGCTTGAGATAATAGTTCCAACTTTCCCAAAGTTTCAGCTTTCTGTGAAAGTTTGTCAGCACTTCCTATCAGTGTTTCTTCATCTTTCTTTGCTTGTTCTCTCCTTTTCTTGATATCAAATATTTCATCGTGCAAAGCTTTCCTTTTTCTTTTCTGAACTCCTGCTTTTTCATTGTCCCTATGTTGATCCAGAAAAGCATGGTACCTCTGCCTTGCTGACCTGGCACACAATAAGTGCTCATTATTGATCTCAAAGTTATCTATACCCCCAATACTAAATATATAGTCAGCAATTATTCTTTGGGCAATTATAGTGTGATGTTTCATGTTCTCACATTCCACTTGTTTGTTAATGGAGAAACCTCTTTCAACTTGAACTTGACAATGGGGGAGAATGAGCACCTTTTTGAGAAACTTAATAAGATGTAGATACTTATTGTCATGTGTTGGAAGGTGTTTCATAAAAAAATCATCCAATCTGTCCTCAAATTTTTGGAAAGATTTGAATTCCAGCTCACCAATCATAGCAATGTTATCCAGGAATCCATCATATTCTATCAAGTTTTGCAATAAATTCCTCGAAACTCTCACAAACAATAGTTTTTACCAAAACCTGTGCAGCATTCCATAATTTGAAAACAGTCATTTCACTGTGATATTGAGTTAAAAAAATAATTTTGTTAACGCACCAAAAACAATCAGACTGCATTACCATATAATCATGTATACAAGTAACAGTTGTTACACAATTTGTCATCTTCAAATATGCACAAAATATTAACAACATACAAATAAAACGTTCAAGTCTGAAATATGGTCACCCGATTAATCAACACAAAGCTAACATGGCCTAAACTATTTTGAAACTATCTCAATAAAACCATACAATATGGATGTCATTCGAACCTGCTTGTTGTGCTTGTTCCATTGGTATTCATATTTGTATGGTTCTGCTGACAAATGATGCTTATAGCATCCCCAAAATATGAAATCTAGTTTTGGGGTTTCCTTTAAACTTTCTTAAACCTAAATAAAGTAAAGGGTTATTTTAACAAAATTGATGTTTTTCATTAAGGCTCTTGCACTTAAAGACAGCAAACCCAAGAACTCTTCTGTGCCATTTCAGTTTATTTCTCAGAATGAATTTTCAAAGAAATACACAACCTAAATTCAATGTGTTTCAAGTACATATACTACCCTTAGTACTTATTCCATTAGAATTGCATGATTTTTCAGTTTCTCTTTTTGTTATTTTATGATGATTTCAAGGGCCAATGTGATAGGGTATTCTGGAGCCTTGCTGGCTTTTCTAAACAGGATGCCACCCCTAAAGTCTATTTTAGGAGATTGGGAATCAGACGGAATTGTCAGGTAATTAATTTGTAGTATATCATGTGTTTGGCTGAGACACCATGCATTAGAACAACCAAGAAATGTATGAGAATTCAATACCAGTAGAGACTCTAGCAGTAGTTTTTAAACAGGAAAAGAATAATTTTCTATAATTTAGAAGCTAAGTAAAATATAAGTCCAAGCTGTTCTTGGTAGCCTATAGTTAGTTACACGCCAGACATATAACCAGTTCATTAAGTTTACAGGCCATATCTAAGTTTCTGGTATCATTTGCGTGCTGGCACATGGCTGGTCCAAACCTGGTATTTGTAACACAGAGCAAGAACTTTCAATCAAAATCTTGTATTTTAAATACTTTGTATTTGATTTCCAAACAGACTTTAGAACATTTTTAAGGACTGTTATGAAACATGTTCACAGGGTTCATAATGTGTGAATTTCGCAAAAGTGTTATTTTTTCAGCAAACATTTATCCCCAAGTACACAAAAAGCCCCATGCGACACACATATTTGATGCAATAGAAAACAAATTGCAGTATAAAGAAGTGCAATGTAAAATGCGGCATGTGGCCCCAACAGTAGCCATTATTGGGATTCTCACAGAAGATATGGTCTACCAATAAAGACAACTTGAGCTATACCGTAATGCAAAATATTTTTTTTATAGATGGGCAGTCTAAGTACATCATAGGTATGAACTTTTCCCAAATTTCGAGTAGGAAACCTGCTGCATGTGCACCAAGCAGGCCTATCACTATCAAAATATGGAATTTAGTTTTCTAGTTTTATTTAAACTTTCTTAAACCTCAAGAAAAGGGTTATACATGTATTTACAAACTTGATGCACTTTTTTCAGTACAGCTCTTGCATTTAAAGACAGTAAACTCAAGGATTTTCCAGTGCCATTTCAGTTTATTTCCCAAAAATTTCAAAGAAATATACAACCTAAATTTAGTGTGTCACAAGTACATGTACTCGTACTTATGCCATTGGAACTGCATGATTCTCTCACCCTCACCTGATGTAAACTCACCTAAACTTCCAAATTTATTTATTGGTGTTTAAGGTCACAAATTTTTGCACAATGGCTGATCATGACCACAACATGAGTATCAACTCAAGACCAGGGGTGAGTGTTAATAATAATAATCCATGTAGCCCATTTTAGAGAGGGTTTGCACCTCTCAAGCATGGGTGACTGGGTCCTATTTTACAAGTAAAACAGAGCCTGTTTACCGCAGTGAAAGCCACTGCTTCACTTCCTGGGGTTCCCACGGGGATGAACTTCCAAAGTGATGATTGATTAATCACTCCCCACCTGCTTAAGTGCTGCAAGCCACTGTTTATTGTGGCTTTTACTTGGCAGTAGTTTTACAGATGATTCAGCAGGCCTGGACTCTTGAAAAATCTAGGGAAGCTACTTCATGTACGGCTCCCCTACATCGGTGTCATTCTACACTTAAATCAGTTATTAATGAGGAAGTTGGAAGGTTTAAGGAGAGATATTACAGCTCTTATGGAGAGCAATGACGGCTCTCCTGAAACTGATTTTGCAGGAGCCATGGAGGGCTGAAGCTACATCTCCCCTCAAAAAACCAGACCTGATTCAGCAATATTATATGCCCTTTGTTCATAAATATTAAGCTGTTTCCAATTTCTAGATAATGCACAGAGGCATTCTACAGTAAACTTGAAGTTGAACAATTTAGTTTAAAACCGGTTACTTACCTAACAGATTTGAAAAACGTCAACCGGTTATCCGAAATATCGATACTGATCGTCCTTCCACTGTTAAAACGTAGTAAATTTGTCGCTTCTCCTTTGTGATAGATTACACCTCGAAGCCGCTTTGTATATATTGATAAATAATCGACTTTGGCTTCAAGACTTCGTTAATGATCGGCAATTTCCGCGAGTACTGAGTAACCGCAGAAACTGTTCCGTAGTATGTATACAAACGAACGTTCGTTTGTATACACACTACGGGATAGTTTCTGAGAATACTGCTTTCCCATTTCTATAGTTTTGATCCCAGATTCGGTGAAATAATGAAATAATAGTTTCTGAGAATACTGCTTTCCCATTCCTATAGTTTTGATCCCAGATTCGGTGAAATAATGGCTTGGGATAACCTGATATTAACCGGTTATGGCTCTCGGTTAGTCGGTTGTGAAAATGAGCCAACCTTTTCAGCCCTAGAACAATTTAATGTATATGAACAATATGCCTCATAATGTCCAGACTTGTTACCTTGGTAACGTACCCGATAGAGATAAAAATAATCTAGCCTTCTACAACTTTAATACCCAGAAATGTGAAAATCTCTATATCATGGAATGCAAACAAGTAAATTCAAATAAGTAACTAAGCAGAGACTGTTCGTGTCCATAATTTAAAAGTTGTGAAAGGCATCAATGATCAGGCCACATCACCACCAAATAGAATCCAAATAAATTCTGAAATATTGCAACCACATGCTTGCAACAACATGGCAAAATAGCAACCAACAGGCGAACTATGTGGTGTAGCTCACTTCCATGTAAGTGTGATGGTTTCCTGTATATTTGTAAACACAACACACATGAGTACACATTAAAGTATACCTCAAATATTGTTGGAAGAATGCAGCATGTGGAATTTCGAAGGAATAAGAAAACAAAATAGCCATGGAAAATATAAATAGTGGAAGAATTATTTTCCCCAGGTGTATGAACCATCCGTGTTTTGATATTTTATTGTGAGAACCGACGTGAAGTATGAATATCTAGAAATTAAAATTTTGCATGACTGAAATATTTCTTTCATTTTGTTTGGGGGGGGGGGGGGGGGAGTATCTCAGCTCAGCTCCCCTCCCCACACCCACATTACTACGCCACCACCAATTTACTCCTTGAGAGGTGAGCTGCAACTTTCACTCTTCTATCTCTCCTTAGGGTGTTGAGAAAATGTTTGGCCCAACAAAATTAAATAATTGATTCTCAGGCAATTTTTTTCAAAATGAATGAGGGAGGGCGGTTTTTATTTTTAATTCCAGATGGAATGGTTGTCAATTTCTAAAATCCAGTTGTAAGAGCCTAAAATTAAATATAGAACTTCCATGTTGATTTCACTGATATTGGGTTTTTTTTGTAAGAGTGATCATGCAACACAAAATCAATAGAGACTCAAGCAATGTAGAGGGTGGCATATATCCACTAGTACTCAAACGATTAGTCGACTAGTCGATGTCGATTCTGGGCAAACCAGTAGTCGACTCTCAATTGTGCAGTTGACTAGTCGGAAGAGTTCAAGCTTTTACTAAAATTTAGGTAAATAGTATCCCTTCTGAGCCACGGTCAGACAGTTTGAACAGCAATATTGGTCAAGCAATGTCTACATCTATTGCCACCTAATAGTAGTTGCAGTAGTTTATTTTAACTGGTACCAGTAGAGTGCTGAATTATTTTGGGCTATCAGGATATGTTATTAATTTGCCTTGTTGCAATTTATGGGAGAGTGCCTATAGGCACTCTCCCATAAATCGCAACAAGGCAAATTAAATAAGACTATATAATTTCACTCTTAGCATAATTAGAAGCACATTAACAGAATAATGTTCCAGTAAGTTGCTGTATATGAAGGCCCAAGTGAAGCCACATTTGGACCTTCAGCACTCTACCGGAACATCAACACTGTTATAAGGAGACAGGTTATCACCAATGACTAGTCGAAGTCGACTTGACTTTTGGGTATTGACTAGTCGACTTTGGAATTCACTAGTCATTTGAGCATTAATATCCACCACCTGCAAAACTATGGATAGCATTATGGAATTTATAGAAATCAAACATATCTTACCGAACAATGACTGAAGGATGACAGAAAATGGACCTGTGAGAGATAATGAGATTACAGACCATTGGGGCATGATCATAAACAAGACGGGTGTGTCCATCCCCATTAGCTTGCCAATGCATGGCATGCAACAAACCTAGGCTTATTACAAATCTACAAAAAATGTCTGGTCGTGTACATGTATGGAAAACCAAGTCAGAAATTTTCGAAGTCCACAGTGACAAAAAAGTCTAATATTGCATAAAAAGGCCAAAATCTCTGGTAAATGTCATCTTATATTGATGCATTTAACATATATGAACTAAGTTAATGAAGGGCAATAATTTTGTTGAAAAATATTTTTGTCAAAAACTGTATAAATCTTCCATTATCTGCCTTGTGTGTGTAACCATATCCAAAAGTTTTAACCCTCTGCATTAGAAAGTGAGGGTGAAGTTGATTACACCAAGAAGGTACCCTCCATTAAAAACCACGGGAAATTTTTCAAGTCCAAAACGGGCAATAATTTTGTGAAAAAATATTTTTTCAGTACACTTTATAACTGTTGCACATCTTCATTTTCATTGTGTGTGTAATTATATCATAAAGTTTCAAAATACTACATTACAAACTGTGGAAGGAACTGATTACACCATAAAGGTACCCTCAATAAGATACCATCAAATAAATTTAAAAAAAAAACACTGGAAATTTTCTAAGTCAACAAAGGGCAATAATTCTGTTGAAAACACATTTTTTGGCTAACTTTATACTTGTTGCATATTCTGAAAGCATGTGTATCCATATCCTAAAGTTTCAATTCTCTGTAGTAGCAGCTGTTGATTACCCCATTAAGGTACCCTCCATTAAAAAACAAATGAAATTTTCTATGTTGATAAAGGGGAATAAACGGGACAAAAACATACAGAGTCCTCTGACCTTCCACCATGGTAATGAGCTGAATGTTGTTTGTCTTGTGCAAAATTTCAAATGGCTGTCTTGAAAGGTGTGAGAGACTCAGAGTAGTGTATGATACAGCTTTGGTGGGATGGACAGACTGATGGACAGACATAAGGAATATTATATACCAGTAGGCACGGGTATAAAAAACTAAATTGAAGATAGAAAATGAGAAGTTTTTTTTAATAATAGATTCCAGATCATTTTGTAACCTCACCATTCCCAAAATTTAATTTACTTGGAATTTCACAAAAAATAGCTTGCATTCTTCTGAATTTTCCATAAAAAATTATACTTTGTGACTGTTTTTCAGATTTTTTTGTGCATATGAGAACTGTGTTGCATTTCGCACAGAAAATAATAAAACTCTTTTAACCCTTTACCTAACGTGAAAAGCAGACGACACTTGCAAAAAAAATTCTTGAATAACTAAATTTTCATTTTTTGTCTCAAAAACATAGGTTATGACCCCTCGTTGGAACGAGCTCGACGAGCTCGTTCCAACGAGGGGTCATAACCTATGTTTTTGAGACAAAAAATGAAAATATTTTGAAAATTAATTGGCGATTTTTGAGAATAGCGCTGGCCGGTTTTGGCCGTTACGTTGGGTAAAGGGTTAAGTATATATGACACATTGCAAATTGCGATGCGATACCACTAAACCTTAGCCCTGTGATGGTTTTTTATACAGTTTGAATTTTGCCCCAGATACGAATATTATGACCATGGACTGAAACAACAAATGTGCTACTGCCTAAGAATCAAAAAGATTAATTTGGTTTAGCCTTAAGTAAACAATTTCTCTCTTTCTTATTATATTAATCAAATGACAAGCTTAAAAGAATTCACTGAAATATGAATATCTGTGTAATACATACATTCATATTGGTTCCAATGATGTGTGGCCATAATGGATACATAAATGTTAAGTTAGAGTAAGAAATCATGTATAAATGACCATTCAAATGAATCCTATATGACAAAAGATTGACATTGAAGCATTCTGTTTCAGTCTCCTCAACTATAAAATATTTTTTGGCTTTATAGACTGTTGTGTTTTGACAAATACCAAACTTGGGTGCCCAGTCTTTGACCTCTAGCACCATTATGAGCCACATCTGTAATGGAGACCATGTAATTTCACAGAGTTTGTGAAATAAACTCTTGGTGATTGCAGTACTGAAAAATCTTCTGTGGATTCCCAATATACAAACTATATACATACCTGTTTTGACGCATATTTTCTAAATTCATTCAATACGCTGTCCACTTTTGTTTATGTGTGACGTCAAAATCACGCGACGAAATTCGCAAATTCCCATAAACTGGTTACGTTACGATACTTGCTATGTTACCAAACAAATTAGCATCAATATCGGATTCAGGCTGATCATCATTTATTTCATCAGCACTATTAAGCTGGAGATTTCTAAATAAATTGTGATGTTGTCTGCTTATATGTGAACTAAAGGCACAATGTTCAATACAGCAATGTACTACAAAGTGTTTATCATTCTTATGTATTCGAACAACATGAGCTCTGTATTCATTGTAGTTTCTTTGTTGTGAAATAGCACATAGAACATCTAATTTCACTCATTGCTGCTGATATGGAAATTTACACCCCATTATGAATTATTAATGCGGTTGATACCTTATTTTCTCTTATTAATGTCATTAATCAGTGAACTATGTTCATTAGTATGTGCATAATAATAAAAATTACGGTGTTTATGGTCCCGTCAGCTTCGATTCAACTTAAAAAAAATTCTTTAGAGAAAAGGTCAAGGTTAAATGAAAAGACAAATCCCTCCCCCCTCCCCCCCCCCCCCCCCCCCAGTTACGTCTCGCGCGGATTGGTTCGTAACTCCACTCGTCTGTGCAGACGGCGACGCACATTTTGCAAATCATTTTTTATGGATTTCTTTTTGAAAGACACACCCCCACACAAGCAATAACAAATAACACGTTTAGCCCGAGATTGTAATCGATGGTTTCAGGTTGGAAAACAAATTAAAACTGAACAAATACTGTAGTGTTGTGAGAGTAATTGGATTAATTCATGTTACGTAACAGAAAACGTACAAGGATGGGAGGAAAACAGGAGAGAAAAGACAACAAAGCGAGGAATTAAGATTTAATCATCACCAGGCGTGACCTTTCCTTGATTGCACTTTAAATACTAATAGAAAAAATATGATTTTAAAATAAATTGTGCATATTTGAAGAAGTTTCGATATGATAAATCGAAATAAACAATGTAAATTCACAGAATTTCTTATATCCAATTTGGCAGAGGAAACAGGTGCGAAATTATGACGTAATATTACGTAAAAAATACGTACTAGGATTTACCTGTGTTGGGTATTCTCTCTTTTGCATTAAACATGGTGTTTAATTTTTAAATACCAACATTTAGTTTTCAAATGGTGGCGCTTATTATTTGTGAACACCACGCGTTTAGTTAGTCAAGCAGTTTTGAATAATTATTCAGCATCAGTATTTACGTTTCTGATGGGCACATCGATTAAATTCAATTTCCCATCCCCGTCCAATACAAAATAACGAATGCAGATCGTTGTGTGTGAGTGGGTGGCAGGTCAAAGTTTTAAAGACAGCATAAAACAGTTGTTTAATATTGCATGTACACTTAAATATACTTATCTAAATTAAATCTCTCACTTCCATAATCACGTGCATCAGAACTTGTCACTGTTGACCATCAATACTGTCATCTTCAAAATTCTTCAGTTTTCTTCGACTGAGATCATTTCCACATATCTTACTGGCCTGCTCTCCGACATATCTGTTTCGGTCGCCCTCTTGCTGCGTGAGAGCAAGTATTCGTCAAAACAAAATAGGCTGGAACCTTTGATTCTTTCATCATTTAACCGAATAGCTATTTATTTTAGTAGGCTACACCTGGAACTTGGCCTACATGTACATTGTAGGTGTTCCCATCAGTGCAGGTTACAGACTACACCAATCGGATCACCAAAGTGCAGGTAGAGGATAGTGGGCGGTCTATGTTTAGATAGTGATATAAAAACGATTTTTAATCTTAACGTTTTTATTTTATTTTTTATAATGCTTTCCATTAGTTGGCCATATATTATTCTATATACAATGTAACTCAAAAATAAGGTAACGTACATTAAGAAAACATCGTCTTCGTGATTCCACGACTGTTTACAGAAAGTAATTTTTTAAAACTAACTACAGCATGCGAACAAGCACATGGTGATGTTGAATAACTAAAATTAAACACAACAGGTGTTTATTCACAACTGCTTAGACATAAAATACATAATAAGCACTGCGCGTTTGGAATTAAACATACGGTGAACAAATAATACACACCAATGTATAATAATTAAACACTTGGGACTTAAGATCTAAACACAACAGTGGAAAGTCCAAACACACGTTGAACATGTTGAACATTGGTGTTTTTTTGCAGTGTAGTCTTAGTGAAGTTGCAGTAAGATGGTGCTCACTGTCAGATTCTTGCGACGGAGAACAACAGCCAATAGAAGATGCTGACAACTTAAAAGAGTTTTAGCAAGACGAGTCACACTCACGATGCTGCAATTGACTTTCAGTGAACAGTTGAGGGTAAAAATTCATCCTCCGTGAAAACACTTCTATCATATGGCTGAATTCCGCATTTTTTAAACCCTTGTATAGCATTGCGGATAGTGGCCGAGTTTGTGTAGGCCACAGCAAAAATTTGGGAAATTTCCCACACAGTAATTCTTCTGTTTGGGTGATTTTTCTGCCATGCGTCTACAGCTTTCTCGAAATAAACACTAAACGGCCCATAAACACTTCGATCTAACGGCTGAAGTTTGTGAGTACTGTGTGGTGGCACTGACAGCATGCTGATTCCGTTTGCTGACGTGTAGTCTAGCACGTCTATGGTTCTATGTGAGTCATGGTTGTCCACTATAAGAAGGACTTTGTGCTGTAAAGAAGGGCGGACTTTCTCAACAAAGAAATGCATTCAGTTTAAAAATAGTTCTCTGTCCATCCACCCAGACTCCGAATACAGAGCCTTGGTGCTTGGTGTTGCGTGGTCAACTAAGCAGTCCTCGGGATGTTTTTGGGGAAAACTAATGCAGGTGGAATGAAACTTCCAGACGCTGAACAACAGCATACAGCTGTAACAAGCTGCCCCTTTTCTGCACTTGCTATCAAATCCACCCGTTTTTTACCACGAATAGAAATTATCTTTGGTGGCTTATTTGCTGACATTTGCATCTCTATTTCATCGACGTTGTATATATCATCTGGTTTGAATTTATGTTCATCAAGTAATTTCTCCAACAGTTCAAAAAATCGATCCACTTGTGGTTTGTTAAAACCTGTCGCCCTTGCAATACTTGTGGGTTCTGGAGATCGCATTGGCAGTTCTCGGTGTCTTTTCATCAAGCCCTTTACCCAAGCATCCCCTGCTTCATTGTTTGTAAAGGGGTGTGGGATTTTATTCCTTTCTGTCATTTGAAAGGCTACACTTTTGAAGTCGGACTTCGTCAATCCAAAGAAAACAGAGTCCATCTTTTTTTATGTAGTCCACTCAAGTGTTTTCCACATCCATTGAAAACACTGGTCTGTAGTGCCCCAGTTTTTTAGTACTATTTCCCAATTTCAAATGTCTTTGCAAAGTGGTGTATGGAACGCCATATTGTGATGCCGCTTTTTTATTGAAGAACTTCGTCTCGCTTATTGCAAGTTTCAACTGGGATTCACTCAAGCTCCCCATATCGGTTTTTCTTTTGTATGCATAGACCATCTGAAAAAAATTAAAACAAACTGTAGTCTTATCCGCCACTGCACGACCACAGACACACGCGCATAAATACCACCCAACACACAGGCATACCCTCCAACACACACACCCTACACAAACACGGGCGCACATTCCTATACAGGCACCCAACCCCCTCCTCTTACACACATCTCGGGCAATCCTTTGGTGTTTTTGTTGTCTTAACTCGAAACAGTTCCTCGCTAAAATGGTACTTGGCTGGTTAAAAACTTGTGGGCAGGCCCACTGCGTGTGATATTTCGTAGACTGCAAACCCCCCCCCCCCCCCCCCCCCCCCCCCGCCGCACACACACACACATCTTTTACAAAAATTGACATTTTGAATCTTGGGAGAAAGAAGTGTTGGGATCTTAAGAAGAAAGATGGACGCTCGGGAGCGAGCATAATACGTTAATTTCCATGATAACTGTCTGGTGTTTAATTTAGTTTTGATATCATAACTCTTTATCACCAGAATATCATCACTATATACTCGTTTAACGTATCCAGATAGTAAAATTCAACAACCCACCAATAGAGGGCAAAGCAGATCACCGTCATTCAGTGATCCGTTTTGCCCGATCCGCTTTGCCCACTCCCTGTCAATGTTATGTTTGATGACGTCAGACAGTTACGAAAGCTTACGGAAGAACGCTACATCTCCCCATCAACAGATATGGTATTTATTTGTACAATAAACAAGTCAAAATGTATTGTTCAGTGAATGAATGAAGAATATTGTAACGGGTAGGTGGTCCCTAGGGTAACCTATCCTAAACCGTTGGGAAATTGAAGGTGAAAATGGGGAGACAAAGAGCAGGGAAGCTTGAGAGTGAGATATGAATAGCAGCATGGCTGCCCTAAAGGATAGGAGACTGTAATAAAATTATATATCAACTTTTATTTTCTTTCTATGTATAGCTCTTATTTGTCCCATATACTATCTTCTCAACAATAAATTAATTTGTGTATGTACAATGATTATATACAGCTAATTTTACTTAATTAGGTATGTCCAAGCCCGAGAGGGGGTTAAACTTCATGTATGCATAACCTTTACATGAATAGGATTGACTTGCCTCAGTTGTCTGATGATTCAGTACTGATCACTTGTCTGACCTGCCATCTGGAAAACTAAACCTGCTATCAGTACTGAATCACCCAAAAATCAACTAACCAATACACATGGTAAATCAGGGGGTTAATACCCTAACAAAATTTGTAATGTGAAATATTGTTTCCTCAATCCTAGATTTTTGACTTCCCTTATAATATGAACTAGTTTCTCACTGGACCAAGTAGGAGTAACCCACTTAGAATTAACCAGTAGAAACCTTTACATGGAGGCTGGGTCTTGGCTTAAGGCAAATTATTCCCACACTATTTCTGTGTTATAAGTATAAAGGTAATTACTCTTCACTTCATTACATTTCTAAATGGATAAATTAGTGTGACTATAAATATTTCCTTTCAATAATACTCCAAAATAATATTCATTTAACTTTGCTTCATTATTTATATACAATGATTACTGAATTAACAAGTCACTGTGACTGGCCGTCTGTATTGACTGTTTACATTGGGTCAGAACACAGGAATCTGAAATTTCATCAGTACAGGTAAATAATTTACTTTCAACGTGATATTTACGTTCCCAACGTTATCCTTCTATATGAAGAATCTGAAATTTCATCAGTACAGGTAAATAATTTACTTTCAACGTGATATTTACGTTCCCAACGTTATCCTTCTATATGAAGAAACACCGGGAATGCAATGAGCTTTTTTGTCCGTCCGATTCAACCACCTCGCGATTCACTGTGTTTTTCGAATGTAAATCGATATTTTCAAAGTATCTGATTACGCATACGTGATCGGGAATAATAAACCTTTCCTCCACCGGCTTCGTTTGTAAACTACAACATATTATAAGGGCTGCGGACAAGTTTTATTTTCAATAAACACGGAAATCCGCCGTTCGCGACGCTGTCACAGAATCCATGCGCTGACGTCACAGATTGAAGATTCGAGATGAAGTTTATCGAAGAGTGAAAATGTTATAAAACAGAGAAAGAAATTCCAAATTGAAGGTAATGTTCTTTTAATTTTTTTTCTGACAATTTTATGAATGGATTGGAATGTTCCCAAACAGTTGAAATGTTAATTATCACCTTGTTACTGAATGGCCTGTCACGGGAAGACAACTCGAAGTGATCACCTGCGGTAAATTCAAAAAAGCGTCTATTTGGACATTTCGGATGAAAAGAGCGTCTCTTTCAGTCTTAAGACATTTCGGCTGAAACACTCGATAAATATTGCAAGATATGAACAAAAACTTCGATGTTGTCTCATGGTATATATAAATAACCATTTTTTTATTTGTGAAATGATCGTCATTGTAAATTGTATAAAAAAATGCATAAGTTAAAAACAATATTATAATATTATTAACATGTCAATTACAATTTACAACTTAACAAGTGCTTAATTAACCTACCTAACGTTAGTTACAGTTTGCAGACTACACCTGCGGAAACATTTGGGTAAACCTATAAATATAACTAAAAAAATAATGAATGGGCGATGTTGGAAAGGTCTATTTAGTGAGCATACAGACATATTTTGTAAGAAAAACGACACGTCACAAAATATCGAGATTGAAACAATTTAACCCTTTACCTAACACGAGTTGCAGACGACACTTATACACAAAAATTCTCGTAGGCCTATATATTAGTTGCATCGAACCGATATATTTTAATTTTTTAATAGGATTATCAGAATCCTAAAAATCAGACCTTTGCGGGAAAGAAGCGCGATCGCGCTCGCGCTTCATCGCGCCTCTAAATTGTACACCAGGAGCGTTAAAAATCACGCCCCTGTGCGCGCTTTGTGTTAGTTGAGCAATCAGAACGTAATGGTCGGGACCCGACCAGTATTTTCAGATTGCTCAACTCGCTTTGTGTATAAAAGAAATTCACTGTCATAACTCTTGTTTGTCATAATGATATGTAATCTGATGCTTAAATACATGAAATAACCCCCAAACCTGGTATTTTACATGTTGATAATAATTATAATCGAGTCAAATTGTGCTTGTGATTTCCATAACACCATGTGAGATAAATCCAATTTGCGTATTGATATTCTTGTTGAAATTTTCCTTTGAGAACTATTTCATTCAACATCGCATAAATTATATCCAATTCTCCTAAAATTATAATATCTCAGCTAATCAGGACGCTGAATGTGTTTGCGTCATAGCACACTGAGCTTTGGGTTATCTGATTGGACAGTCAATAGAAACTGAAACAATTCCCTGTCACATGGTTGTGTTGGAAAATCGAAATGTCAACTTTCTGAACCACGTTGTTGAATTCTTCCACAAAAAAGACTCGATATATTTTATATTTCAAATTCACGAATGAAACGTGAAATATGAGGACGGATTTTTTCACATAGACAAACAACCCCCCGATCCATTACTGTTCTGCCTACTGGTACAAGGTCAAGGTATACCAATGTTTATTTATGCCAAGTTATCAGAATCACCCAATTTTTGTGACACTAGTGTTGCACTTGTGTGTCCACCCCAAGCAGACTGATTGGAGCAATAACGCCTAATTTTTTATTCCGTCCAGTTTGGGAGTATTAAGCAAACTAAATCACAATTATCAATTCATGCTTCATGGCTCATATTAAGTTTTTTTGGAAGCGCGATTGCGCCTCTGGGTGCAAAATAACAAGCGCGATTTTTCGCTCCTCTACAAAATATTCCTGCAAAGGCCTGAAAAATAGACTACCGTTTGGGGGCCCCGGGACGGGGCGAGGGATGAGACACGCCCAAACAACTTCTTCATAGGATTATTACGAACTCGGATCCTAAAAATGAAATACAGCAATATACATTACACAATAACAGGGCGCATACAGCCCCGGACTGCCCGATTGGGAGATTCTCCGGTGGATCATGTGGGCCGGTCGACCACCAGTGGCGGATCCAGGATTTGGAGGGGGGGGGGGGGGGGGGGGTCAAATACAATACGAAGCATCGTCCGAGTCGCGAAGCTGCGAGACGGGGTAGAACACGAAAGTGGTGGGGGTCCGGAGAGCCTCCTCTGGGAAAATTTTGATTTCTGGAAGCTCTCAGGTGGTCTTTGAAGGCACACATGAGCTCCTAAATTCTGGAAATTTAAACAGGAAAATGAGTTATTTTTGTTATTAACCTAAATTCCACTGTTTTTTATCGATAAATTATTAATTTTTTAATAGGATTATCAGAATCCTAAAAGTGAACTACAGTTCATTATATTATTGATAGGATGATCAGCGAAGCTCAAATCCCAAACAATTTCTTCATAGGATTATTAGCGAACTGGGATCCCAAAAATGAAATACAGCAATATACATTACACAATAAGAGAGGCCCAGACTGCCCGATTGGGAAATTCCCCGGTGGATCAAGTGGGACGGTCGACCATCAGTGGCGGATCCAGGATTTGGAAAAAGGTGGGGGGGGGGGGGGGGGGGGCACAAATACAAGACGAAGCATTGTCAGAGACGGCGGAGCCGGGGGGCACAGGGGGCATGCCCCCCCCCCCCCACACACACACTTTCCACCAATTATGGGTACCCTAACAGGGCGTATTCTGACATGATGTACGCCACATTGACTCCTATGGCCACATTGACTGTGGGAGATAGTAATAGTTCTAACAAAATTAGCAATACAACAGCTGTCCATTTTATATATTGAGATATTGCACATTGCAAGTTCACAACTTGTCATAACAGACTATGGTAATAGTAAAACTAGTCCAAACTTGGACCCAAATTCCGTAATATAATTTTTGGGTTTGGTACCAAACCCAAAAATTATATTACGGAATTTGGGTTCAAGTTTGGACTGTGGTAAAATATGTGCATGTAATCCCTTTCTAGAGTTGTATTTAATTTCGTTCCGTATTCATGACATACTTGGTGACAAAGTACCCCTCCAACCCATGCCCCATGCCCGTCCTTCACATTGAGCACCTAAAAATTTATTTTTCGTCCTATAACTCTGCTGTTACCCAGAAAAAAAATTGTGCCCCCCCCCCCCCACTTTTTTGGAGCTTCCGCCGTCTCTGAGCATCATTCGAGTCGCGAGGCGGGGTAGAACACGAGAGGGGTGCCCCTCCCATTTGGTGAGGGTCCGGGGGCCTCCTCCGGGAATATTTTGAATTGTGAAGGTTCTCAGGTGGTCTTTGAAGGCACTCTGAGCTCCCAAATTCTGGAGAATTTAAACAGGAAAATGAGTAATTTTTGTTCGTAAAATTTGGAAAATTAAAAAAACTTGTGGCTATTAACTAACCTAAATTCCTCTATTTTTTATCGATATATTTTATTTTTTTAATAGGATTATCAGAATCCTAAAAATGAAATGCTGTTCATTATATTATTGATAGGATGATCAGCGAAGCTCAAATCCTAAAAATAATTTAAAATACATCAAAACATTTCACAATTTGGGGAACGGGG
Organism: Pictodentalium vernedei; assembly: GCA_031216915.1. Taxonomy (NCBI): domain Eukaryota; kingdom Metazoa; phylum Mollusca; class Scaphopoda; order Dentaliida; family Dentaliidae; genus Pictodentalium; species Pictodentalium vernedei. The sequence goes on from CM062294.1 coordinate 39,717,921, forward strand.
TGGGGGGGGGGGGGGGGGGGGCATGCCCAAACAATTTCTTCATAGGATTATTAGCGAACTCGGATCCTAAAAATGAAATACAGCAATATACATTACACAATAACATAAGCGCATACAGCCCGGACTGCCCGATTGGGGAATTCCCCGGTGGATCAAGTGGGCCAGTCGACCATCAGTGGCGGATCCACGATTTGGATGGGGGGGGGGGGGGTCAAATACGATTCGAAGCATCGTCCGAGTCGCGAAACGGCAAGGCGGGGTAGAACACGAGAGGGTTGCCGTCCCTCCATTTTTGGTGAGGGTCTGGGGGCCTCCGCCAGGAAAATTTTGATTTCTGGAGGCTCTCAGGCGGTCTTTGAACTTAGTTTGAAGGCACTCTGAGCTCCCAAATTCTGGAAAATTTAAACCGGAAAATGAGTAATTTTTGTTCGTAAAATTTTGTAAATTAAAAAATCATGGGGCTATTAACTAACCTAAATTCCACTGTTTTTTATCGATATATTTTAATGTTTTAATAGGATTATCAGAATCCTAAAAATGAAATACAGTTCATTATATTATTGATAGTATAATCAGCGAAGCTCAAATCCTAAAAATAAAATACATCAAACATTTCACAATATCAATCGCGTAGTTTTTGGGGGCGGGGCACGCCCGAACAATTTCTTCATAGGATTATTAGCGAACTGGGATTCTAAAAATGAAATACAGCAATATACATTACACAATAACATAAGCGCATACAACCCGGACTGCCCGATTGGGAAATTCCCCGGTGGATCAAGTGGAACGGTCGACCATCAGTGGCGGATCCAGGATTTGGGGGAGGGGGGGGGGGAATAAAATACGAAGCATCGTCCGAGCCGCGAGGCGAAGTAGAACACGAGAGGGGGTCCCCCCCCCCCCCCCCCCCCCCCCCCCCCCCCCTTTGGTGGGGGTACAGGGGTGAGCACCTTTGGGAAAATTTTGATTTCTGGAGGCTCTCAGGTGGTCTTTGAAGGCACTGTGAACTCCCAAATTCTGGATAATTTAAACAGGAAAATGAGTAATTTTTGTTCGTAAAATCTGGAAAATTCCCTGCCAAAGTGGGGGACCCACAAATGTGGGGGCACTGGGCGTTCGCCCAGTCTGCCCATTCCTGAATCAGGCGCCGACAACATACATTTTCAAAGCCGCAATCCTAATGTATTGCTGTTCCATGCAGTTACAAACTTTCACTTTCAAAAACCTTTCATAGAATCGTTGTCGACTAGGATTCAAGGAAAGGCTTCTGGAAGTGAAAGTGTGTAGCTGCGTGGGCTAGCAATACATCGAGATTGGCTTTGGGAATCATATTATACATGAATGCACCTCGCCTGGTAATATTGAAGACGTCTTAGCGTGTAGTTGACGCTCAGAGAGCACCTTTGCCCTCGCGAAAATAGCGCCCCCCCATTTACAGTGTATACTAATTGGAATTTTTTGCAAGAATACAGAATACACTCACTTGAAGACGTTGTATTCAACATATATCTCAAGTGTTGGAGTGCTGGGAGCCCAAATACTCCTATGTAAAGAGGAGGAACCACAACTCGAAGGCTTCATAGGTATATACGGTACTATAAAAATAGTGACTGGGCATGAGGGAAACATTGCGGATTGTTTCCCCCGGGTAAAAAATATCTCCCCGAGCCGAAGGCGAGGGAGATATTGGTTCCAAGGGGGAAACTATCCGCAATGTTCCCCTAAAGCCCAGTCACCATTTTTTTATTATACCGAATAAACGATTTCAAGTCACCCAATGAATTACCTTTGAATTGCCCTTCCGTTATTCTTGCCAATGCATAAATGTTTTTCAAAACATTGTCCAATAATTCCTTCGAAGAATATGTATTTAATTCCTTCTTGTTAAATATTCGTTAAGAAGGGCTTTCCCCCGTTTTACTATATAGTTCGAGCTACTACTATTTTTTCTTTCTGACAATTGTTTAATATCATCGTCCGAGACTTCAGAGAATCGTTTTTCTGACGCCTCCTTTGTAAACAAATCGGGAAGGCGGTTTACGTTCCCCGACATTTGGTTTGTTTAGAAGAACGATTTACGCCATCTTCGTTAACATCGGGCGTAGCGGGGGACATTGCGTAAAATGTCGCCCGGCATTGTCTCACATTCGTTGGACATGCGAAATGACTAATAAAACCAGATAGGAAATTACTTTGGGATTTTATAATCAGGTATAATAATTCATATTATCTTCGATCTTGGATTATTTAGTTCGTAAGGATTAGCCGTTACAATTTATGGGATAATGCCTATGTGGCACTTTCCAATAAATTGTAACATGATAAACACACGTGGACAAATGTTAGAGAAGGAAAATAACCTAACTTTTCCCGAGCTGTTTCTTTGAGCTAGTCCAGCATTGGTGGCGTAGATAGGGGTAAGAAGGGGGGCATCATGTTACGTGGTGTAGCCCCCCCCCCCCCCCCCCCATAAAAGGTTAATTTATTATTTTTTTCAATACTGTGTTGATCAGCGGAGCTCGATTAAAAAAAACGAAATACATCAATACAGTGTACAATATCAGTGGCGTAAATAAAGGGTAGGGGTAGTAGATGGGTGGACGTCCCGAACATTTCTGTTGGAAAACTAGTGGTTTTGTCGGAAAACTAATGGGACCACTCTTTGGCGAATTTAGGCCTAATAGTATTAAAATATTTGTCGTTTGGTGGTGGGGTTGGAGAATATTGCATTTTTTGTACATTTTTCATTCAAGGATCAATCGTCAGTAGGCCTACACATAAACGTGTTATTTTGGGGTGGGTGCGGAGGATGGGTGGGGTCTGTCGGGAAATGCCTCCCCACCCCCACTACAACCGAAAATATATCTGCGCCACTGCAAAATCTAATATACCAGAATGAATGGTGGTCTCTGTCCCTTCTCTCTCTCTCTCTCTCTCTCTCTCTCTCTCTCTCTCTCAAAGGGGCCAAGCAAGCTATTCATATCCTGATGCTGGAACATAATCAAAATACCCCCATTGGAACGCACGCCACAAGTTAGTTTTAATGACGGCCAATCGGCATGGCACTTTTGAATTCAATTGCGAAGGAAAATTGTTCGCGCCGACAAATTTTTGACAGGACAGCTACCTGAGGTGAAGGGTCAAGACTCGTTGAAGATGGTTAATTGGTGGTCGGTTGGGATGAGACAATGGGTGAAGTCCCAGCCGTGGTCTGGCAAATTTAGCCCTATATATGCGACAAGCTATCTCCCGTTCCTTGGCAAAAAAACAGGACCCAAACAATCAGCGAAGACACTTCACATTAGGAATGAGGGCGATGGAGAGGTGGAAGAATTTGTTCCAAAATGGTCTATATTCCCGTCTACACTAACATCATGCCCATTCATCCATCTTCCTCTCTCTCTCTCTCTCTCTATCTCTCTCTCAAAACGCTAAAAACTGAAGTGTTAAAAACTACACTTGAAGCTCTGTATTTAGCCCTTACAAAGTGATGAACTGTCACTTTGTTCAAGTGTAGATATGGCAGAACGTGTCGGGTTTTACAATAATAGCACTTGACAAGTTGACAAGTGTAATGTTGCTACAATTAAAGGACACAACGCAGACGCCGCGGATCAGGCTCGAACTCTCGAGCCTGATCCGCGCCACATGCGTTGTGTCCCTTTAATTGTATACCCACCAAGCGCGAATCAAAGTATGGAAGATCCTGGAAGAACCACCAATGCTAGTAGGCCTATTGCTAGATACGTGGTAAGTTCCATCCAACCAAGTTTCACATCTCTGATGATTGTAATCTCTAAGTGCCTAAAACATTACACTTTGAGGGTTAAAATATAGCACTCTAAGTGTTAGCCTAGATTGGGTTTTAAAACATTGAAAGTGTAAGTTTTTAATACTCTTTAGTTTTTATTTGCCCGGTTGCAATTGGTATTTAACTATTCTGTAGATACAACTTTTGAAATAGCCAGTGCAACAAGGAACCTGTTCAAATTATTGAAATGAGTTGTTTGCAACTATATTGGCAGTAGGTTGCTGTATTGCCTTCCGAACAGCACACTCACAACCATCATAGTTTTAGTCCAATCTGGTGCCAATAGCAACAGAACTCTCAGTTCTTTAATACTGCGAGCCCAGGAGCAGTCGGTGCCAGGCAAGATACAAGTGACGCGGTGTGAAGGATAACAACGCTTTTATGAATACAAATCTTGATAGTGTCGGCACTAAAAAGAATAGTATATTGTGGAGAAATAAGCATAGTTATTTACATACTATTTATTTACATACTATATAGATCCATTATGTAAATATTCTGGTGGCGTTGTTTTTAGCATAGATCCTGTTAGGTGCCAATAATATTGTTGCAAGACCTTCAGTTGATATGGATTGAAGCACAGTCCGAGCCTTCACAGTCGGAACCGAAAAAGGACCAACTCAATGTTGTTTCATGGTGTAGGCTACATCCTATTTTTAGCTCAACTTTGACGAAGTCAAATTTGAGCTATTGTCATGGCCCGTCGTCCGTCTGTCCGTACGTCAACAATTGGCTATGGCTCGGGCTAGAGGTCGTATTTATGAACCGATCTTTACGAAACTTCTTGTGTACCTTTGTTATGACCCTGGGACGGGAACGAGTGTTTTTAGGTGTGGTCCGAAATTCAAGATGGCTGCCAGTGGCCATTTTGTACCGATGATGCAAAAATCAGTTTTTTGTACAGAACTTCTGTATGAAAGTTCTGATTTGAATAAAGTTTTGTATAAATGTTTAGTACCATGGGATACATCACATATAATACGGGTTTTTTTCTCGTGCAGAAATTATGCAAATTAGACTGACTTTGATTTATTTAGTGTTACTTTCAGAGCTGTAAGTGCCAAGCTGCTATGGCTCGGGCTAGAGGCCGTATTTATGAACCGATCTTTACGAAACTTCTTGGGTATCTTTGTTATGACCGTGGGACGAGAACGAGTGTTTTTGGGTGCGGTCCGAAATTCAAGATGGCTGCCAGCTGCCATTTTGTACCGACGATGCAGAAATCTGTTTTTTGTACAGAACTTCCATATGAAAGCTCTGATTTGAATAATTTTTTGTATGAATGTTTAGTACCATGGGATACATCACATATAATACGGGTTTTTTTCTCGTACGTAAATTGTGCAAATTAGACTAATTTTGATGTTTTTTGGGGTTACTTTCAGCACTGTAAGTGCAAATGCCAATACGGCTCGGGCTAGAGGCCGTATTTATGAACCGATCTTTACGAAACTTCTTGGGTACCTTTGGTATCACCGTGAGACGAGAACGAGTGTTTTGGGGTCCGGTCCGAAATTCAAGATGGCCGATGGCAGCCATTTTGTACAAAATTAGGTGCAATCAGATTTTTGCACAGAACTTCCATATGAAAGCCCTGATTTGAATAATTTTTTTGTGTGAATGTTTAGTACCATGGGTTGCATCACATATAATACGGGTTTTTTTCTCGTGCAGAAATTATGCAAATTAGATGAACTTTGATTTTTTCAGTGCGACTTACACACAGTAAGTACACATGTCAATACGGCTCAGACTAGAGTCTGTATTTATGAACTGATCTTCACGAAATGTCTTGGGTACCTTTGTTATCACCTTGGGACGAGAACGAGTGTTTCTGGGTGCGGTCTAAAATTCAAGATGGCTGCCAGTGGCCATTTTGTACCGAAATTAGGTCTAATCAGTTTTTTGTACACAACTTCTATACAGCTCAGACTAGAGGCCATATTTATGAACCAATCTTTACGAAACTTCTTGGGTACCTTTGTTATCACCGTGGGATGAGAGCGAGTGTTTTTGGGTGTGGTCCGAAATTCAAGATGGCCACCAGCAGCCATTTTGTACCAAAATTAGTGCAATCAGTCTTTTGTATAGAACTCCTGTATGAAAGTTCTGATTTTAATAAATTTTTGTATGATTGTTTAGTAACATGGAATACATCACATATTGTAAGGGGTTTTTTTTCGTGCAGAAATTATGCAAATTAGATGAACTTTGATTTATTCAGTGCAACTTACACAATGTAAGCACACATGTCAATACGGCTCAGGGTAGAGGCTGTATTTATGAACCGATCTTCACAAAACTTCTTGGGTACCTTTGTTATCTCCTTGGGATGAGAATGAGTGTTTCTGGGTACGGTCCAAAATTCAAGATGGCTGCCAGTGGCCATTTTGTACCGAAATTAGGTCCAATCAGTTTTTTGTCACAAGTTCTATACAGCTCGTATTTATGAACTGATCTTCACAAAACTTCTTGAGTACTTTTGTTTTCACCTTGGGACAGGAACGAGTGTGTTTTGGGGTGCCTTTGTTATCACTGTGCTATGAGAACAAATATTTTGGGGTTCAGTCAGACCCACTCTGGGACTCAATGATTTTTTCTAGTTCAGCATCTGACTGTCACCCACCTTTACAATACTTTACCTATACATTTGTTACAGGCAATGGTCAGTATTTATGTACAGACCGTTACAATACTTTATATGTACCTTTGTTATCAGGTCATTACCTAGATGTTTGTCATTGCTGTGTCACATACTATACATGTACATGTCTTTGTCTTGACAAGTTGAGCTACAGTGTCATTGACACTTTCATTTTTTTATCGGACTGCCATTCCATTGCTATTATTGTTTTACATTAATCAGTCAGTAAAACGGTCTACATCATTATAGAACGTTGATGAGGGAGATGGGGTGGGGTGGGGCGGGAAGGCGTGGTAAATACATCTTTTTTAATCAAAATTTTTACAAACTAATTGAGAACTTTTCACAAGTCTCAACGAATAGACACACACAATATCTGGCACTGGAAAAAAATATGAAAAAACTGTTACATGTTCCCGACCCCCGATGGTAAGACCTACGTGTTAGTCTTAGTATCGTGTTTGTAATTTATAGTCTAACACCCTTTTCCCCTTGTTAGGCCTATTTTATATTGGTGGTCAAATCAGAATATACATTAATCATATTTCACTATCAATTTATAGAGCGAATGAAGTGTAATTCTTTGTGAGATATTACATTAAAAATATTGACAGAATGTCCAACATTCATGTGTGGCAGAACATGTGACTTTTGAATGGTAAACAATACAAAACTCATTTTGTGGCAATTGACTCACCAAACCTTCTTCTAGGGTGTAATGTAGTTCAACAAATTAAACTTAAGTTGTCTGTTATACCAATTGTGAACAGTGCAATGAATAAGACACTCGCTAAACAAGAAGTTTATCAGATTATGGAGTATGCTGAAGTGTTCAAATGAACAGGTTGACAGAAAGGGAATCGCCACAGAGAAATTGATCCATGAACAATACCATTAGTGCACACACCACACAAAGTGCTGGTGGGGCTTAGAGACAAAGTCAAAACAGAGCTTCATCAACCATCTAGTTAAGTAAGGCCTTCTTTAGAATCAATAAAAATGTTTCTGAACCAATGTTAAATGGAATACTAAATGTGTGTCAAAAGTAGGGAACATTGACATGGGCATAGGAACCTGGGGGCACATGGGGCACGTGCCCCCTCTCTACAATTGTTTTGTGTGTGTGTGTGTGGGTTTGTCTTACCAACTTGACGAGGTAACTAGACAAAAGAGTTTGCGTGTTTTGCCTTACCGAGGTACAAAAGACAAAAGGAACCCTTTACCTCGGTTGTTTTCTCAGAACTGTACTGGCAAAACGAGGTAGAAACCGTTAGTCCACACAAAAGACAAACAATGGGGTACCTCGGTATGTAGGGAAGACAAGACTGTGTGTGTGTGTGTGTGTGTGTGTGTGTGTAAGGGTGGGTTTGTCTTACCAACTTGACGAGGTAACTAGACAAAAGAGTTTGCGTGTTTCCCCTTACCGAGGTACAAAGGACAAAAGAAACCCTTTGCCTCGGTTGTTTTCCCAGAACTGTACCGGCAAAACGAGGTAGAAACCGTTAGTCTACACAAAGGACAAACAATGGGGTACCTCTGTATGTAGGGTAGACAAGACTGTGTGTGTGTGTGTGTGTGTGTGTGTGTGTGTGTGTGTGTGTGTGTGTGAAAATAACAAGAGGCCCCACGGGGCCTGAGGGCACTCACCTTATACTGGCAGAGTCATATCACCAAAATATAAAGGGATTCTGCATTGTGGTTATTATCAGTTTTTCAACATAAAATTGTTTTCCCGACTTAGTAACCCAAAGTTTTCATATGTTAGATCCCCATATTGGGTACTCAATAATTTATCTATTTATTTATTGGAATTTAAGGTCACTTTCAGCATCTAAGGCTACATCCTTACAGAGGCATAATTATAATATCAAGTTTGGTCAATCATTTATGCCTATCACTGCCACTTTACAGGGCTTTCAATGCAGGAATTGATTACTAGGCCCAATTTTATCAATAAAGTAGAACTTGAACAAACTTCAATTTGCCGCTTCTAAGAAAACCAAAAATCAAATATCAAAAGATTCTGACAGGAGTATCAGAAAAAAAAAGGATTTTTAAAGAATACTTCTTATAATAAACTAAGTTATACATTGGGCTCCCATACTGATAGGGAGCCCAATTACAAAAGCTTCTGAAGCAGTGGTTTGGGAGAAGAAGATTCTTCAATGTTTCTCCCATTACCTACATTTCCAATGAACAGAATCATTTCGCCGAGTCTTAATACTAAACTTGAAGTTATTAAACACAAGATATCTACCACCTCTGTCGTTTGGGATGTAATGAACGTTTACTTGAGCATTAGCCATTTTGGAATGATATCACTGGAGGAACGCAAGACTTATATGGGAACTAAGTCCTTGAACATCTAGCAAACAATGTGAATATATATCTGGGCGGATGATGTCGGCTACATTGATACATAAAAACAGTGACCAGATAACAGGTTGATTACTGCCAACTGTGAACACGGTGCAAGAAGCAAAGGGTGCGTCAACTAAAACAACAATACTGGGTAAGTGAGAACTTCAGTAGGCAATTAAGAAAAACAAACTATAGCCATCTCTGATCAGCACTGTAATTGATGTCGACTGGGTATGTGAGAATAAGCCGTAGAATGTGTACCTCGTTGCAATGGTGTGATGCTTTGGTGTGATTCAGTATGTTCAATATCTAATTTTGACCTACAACATGATAAGTTATCCAAAACATCAGTGAAAGTACTGGAATAAAACTTGTATACATTTTGTGGATGTTAGGGCTGTCGCGATTATTCGATTAGTCGACTAACCGTCGACTATTGAAGTAGTCGACGTTTTTTATTTTTAGTCGATCGTCGTTCATTTTCAAGGTGGTACACGTCTACTACACGTCGGGGCTAAATTGCATTGTTTTGTGAGGTGAATGATCAATGAAGGTGAATAACTTTAAATATCTAACCATAGTTAACATTCATATCCGGAAGACTGTACGACTGTCACTGACTGTGTAAGAAAGAACACTCACAGTTACTCAAGAAGAATAGATGCTTCTGAATTTCTCTAGTCTTGTACACACGAATGCACCCATTGGAAAACCCAAATCGCGGAAGTGACAAAATTATGACGAAAGTCAGAACGTCAGATCACTTCTCAAAGTTCGGAACTTCAGACTAAGATCCAATTTTAACAACTGACGAGGGAATGCATAGATCTCAATGTTCAAAATTTCGAGAAACTTATTGCAGAAAGGAAACATATGCAGGAACGTTCTTTGGTAAATTCATTTTAATTCATCGGCATCAATCTAGTTCAAACTTGGACCCGCAGTCAGTAATATTATTTTTGGGGTTGGTACGTCCTACAGGACGTACCAACCCCAAAAATTATATTACGGACTGTGGGTCCAAGATTGGACTACATGTAGCTTCAGTCGCGACCGATTTGTTGTTCCCAGAACCCCACTTCGTCTGAACACACTGGTGCCATTGTCATTTTCAGAGTTTTACGAACAGAAGAATGATTTGCTAAAAAACCATGGGAAGCGACTATTAATCGACTAACCGTCGATTACTGGTCACGATTAGTCGATTACAAAAAATGATAGTCGCGAAAGCCCTAGTGGATGTTTCAACTGAGCTGCTCTTAAATTAAAGTTCCGAACTCTCAACCCATCTTTAGCTACACACCTGCCAATGGCTACCCCCATTTGACCAGGGGCAAAAAAGGAAAAACAATCCACCTCTACACATGGGAGAGTTTGACCTTGTGCTTTATGCACAGTAAGAGCAAAAGCTAATTTTACTGGGTATTGTGTTCTGGATGCCAATGTTCTCTGTTGTTGAATATCAAAAATATCAAATTTAAATTTATCTAAAGAAATGATTTTTTATCTATTAATATTTCCGGATTTTCATTTCTATTTATTTTATAAACTGTTCCCTTCATGCCATTGAAAAATCTTCCACCTAAATTTCTTGTCAATATGACAGGGGCACCCTCCTTTAGCACCAGTGTTTTAGGTGCATCACTGTGCAAAAGCAGCTGAACATCACCTGTTGAGAAAATAAAGATGAAAAATATTAGTATTTTAAAGAAAATATATTTGGGGGCTTTAACACCAATTAAAAAGCCCCGAAAACCCACCCCAAAATTGAAAACCCACCCAAACACCGCACTATGGGTGGATTTGGGACCTTCGGCCTCAAACTATAGGTTCAGCATTTTTTACGCTTATAACATGCTCTGATGTCCCATTAGTAAAGACAAAAAAATTTTATTTTTGGAATTTTCCCGAACATTTTAGGCTAATAACATACTCTGTGGTCCCATTAGTAAAGACAGAAAACTTTGTGACCGTAGCCTCAGTCGGTTTTGAATTACCTGATCAGATAGCAATCCAAAAAATAAAACTGTGGGTAATGGGAATTTGACAGGATTAATTTTGGAAAAAAAAAATGGGCTAATAACAGACCTTGTGATGCCATTAGTAAGCACAGCAAATTTCGTGGCTATAGCTTTAGTCATTTTTGAGAAACACTCTCACAGACAGGCATTCAGTTGCTGAACCTGTGGTTTGCTCAACTGACAAACAGTAAGATAGAAATTTGCATGCAGATATTGCAAAGACAGATCAAGGGAGACTACTGTTACAGCTACTGAGGCAAATCAAAGGATATTATTATGTTGGAGTTTTCTCCCTTGATTGACATAAAAAAAGAAGCAGTTCTGCTGGTACTAACAATTGATAAGAGTTATCGACCTTGAAAAGTGTCGTTTCGGAAGTGACATAATTGCCGAAACTAAGCATCTTGAAAAAAATATATTGTGTTGAAGCATTTTACTAAAAACTTCCATCACTGCTAAATATTGCAGAAAAACCCCCCAGACTGATTTGATAAATTTTTAGGCCCCCAAATTGAAATGATAGATGGTGTGTTTTTGATGGGAATTCCCCGACAAAAATGTGTCTGGGACCGGTACCTCCCTTCCTGGCAATTTTTCTTTCCTACTTGTTGCATGACCCCCAATTTTAAGGCAGAAAAAGCTGTCTGGGTGGCTGTATTTGACAAAAATATTTGAATTTGCATATTAAAGTAAAACCATCTGATCTTTCTTTGCCCGAACGTTATAATGGTTGCCTATGGGAAAATATTTAGTGCTGTTATACCTATAGAAAATGTGATTTTTGGCTTTAAAATTTTATTTTGGCTATCACATTGGAAATTCTTGTACTTAAATATGTTTCTTGGGAGGCCACGCTGCAGATAGGTTTAGAGTTGGGAGGGGGTGGGGTTAGGGTCAGTATAGTGTAGGGTTAGGGCTTGCTACCTCCAAAAAATTTCCCCCCAAAACACTTGTTTTAATATAATGAACATGCATTTTATGCTAGTCACATAAAAATTAGCCTCATAATCTACCATTTATTAGAAAGTCTGTCCATCCGTCTGTCCGGGCAAACATATGGTGTTTAGGGGCTACCTCCAAGTTAGGGTAGTGTTAGGGTTAGGAGAGGGGGGGGGGGGTTAGGACCCAGGGGGAGGAGGTTGGGGTCAGAAGAGGGGTTTTAGTTGATTAGCCCATAAAATCGGCAAGTAGCCCCTAATCCTATTGGTCTGGCTAGGGTGGGGTTAGGGTCAGGGGTGGGTTAGGGTTAGGGGTAGCCCCAGAGTAGGCTTCAGGTTGGGGGTTCGATCCCAGGGGGGGTGGAGGTCAGGGGTGGGGTTTTAGGGTTTAGGGTCAGGTGGGGTAGGGTTAGGGTGTGGTTTTGTGGTGGAGGGGTGGGTTAGGGTTAAATATAAGTTCTACAGTGGAGGGGGTGGGGTTCTGGCTAAAATAGGGTTTTGGACACATAGATTTTATTTTTGGTACCCCATAAACCCGAAATGTTAGGACGTCTGGACAGACGGTCGGACGGTAGTCCTTAAATACGGGCCTTAAGTGGTACTCTTTTAGATCTTACCCCCTAAAAAATGGACTTCACCCTGAACCTAACCGACTTAGAACTATCTAACCCTAACCCCCACCCCCTTGGGTCCTAACCCCCTGCAACCTGACTTATTGAAGACATGTTTGTCACAAAGTTCACTGATTTTGTGATTAAAGGCCTGTCTACACGTATGCGTTGCGTCCGACACGTCAGAAATAGATAACGAAAAATTGTATGGATGGGGTCTAAATAGCTTGTGATGCGCCTGACGTATATATGTGGAGATTATGAGCCGATATTTGAATGCTCATATACCTGCTGGATAGCTGACACCCAGCTGTTACTAAGAGATCAGGTAATAATGTCAGCAAACGGACCCGCTAGTAGAAAATAGCAGCAGAATGCACCAATCGGTCAAAAATTATTTCCTTACAAATATGAACATGATTGGAACAATTTCCTTGAGCTTGTTCTAATAGCAGCTACGTTTCTATCATTTAATTGTCAAAATTATAGCTCTCAATTTTCCCATTATTAATTTTAGTGCTGAAGATATTGGCTTGTTTGTCAAAAACATTTTAAAAAATTTTGCTTGAGTGGAACCAGCTCAAGGAGCTTCATCCATTAAAGAATAGACATTCATTAAATCATTTAATCATTCAAAGTTGTTGTTATATGTTCCATGAGGCCACATGAAGTAAATCTTGAATTTCTCAGGGCATTTAAAAAAAAATGTGGGCGTGCGATTTTTTATTTTATTTTTAACTCAACTTTGACATAGTCGAATTTAAGGTTCTGATGTTGACCTGTCGTCCATCGTCCATCTACCCATCTGTCCGTCTGTCCGTCAACAGCTACTTATACACAGTAAGTGCACATGTCAAAACAGCTAGGACTAGAGGCCATATTTATTAATCGACCTTCACAAAAGTTTTCGCGTACCTTTGTTATCACCGTGGGATGAGAATATAAGTTGCATGTCATTTAGCTGGCTGATACATTTCCATAAAAGCCTCACCTGATATGAACACTCAGAGCCTTGTTTAGAAATATATAATAGAATAAATGCTAAATTTACATCTAAAATACAGGAAAATGACCACATCCCTGCTATTTGTGTACTCATGTTATTGAATAAATTTTGGTTTTTGGTTGGATAATGTACCCCAAAAGCTCTGTTTTTACCATCCAAAACTCATCTTAACCCTTTACCCAACGTAACGGCCAAAACCGGCCAGCACTATTCTCAAAAATCGCCAATTAATTTTCAAAATATTTTCATTTTTTTCTCAAAAACATAGGTTATGCCCCCTCGTTGGAACGAGCTCGTCGAGCTCGTTCCAACGAGGGGTCATAACCTATGTTTTTGAGACAAAAAATGAAAAAAATTAGTTATTCAAGAATTTTTTTTGCAAGTGTCGTCTGCTTTTCATGTTAGGTAAAGGATTAAAGCTGTAAGGAATAAGTTCACCTAAGAAGGGTGCCTATAATTTATGGATGGAACTACAAATTTTCAGACAAAGATGTTGTTGTGGGTGGGGACATAACCTGTTCCAAATATTAAAATAGTTTACCTGTGTCACTGGATTTGAAAGTGTGCAAGTCTCCTTTCATTTCTAGTAACTATTCCAAATTTAAATATTGTACATCAAATTTTGTACCAAACAAATAAGTTGGTGTGGCTTTAACCCTTTACCTAACATGAAAAGCAGACGACACTTGCAAAAAAAATTCTTGAATAACTAATTTTTTTCATTTTTTGTCTCAAAAACATAGGTTATGACCCCTCGTTGGAACGAGCTCGACGAGCTCGTTCCTACGAGGGGTCATAACCTATGTTTTTGAGACAAAAAATGAAAATATTTTGAAAATTAATTGGCGATTTTTGAGAATAGCGCTGGCCGGTTTTGGCCGTTACGTTGGGTAAAGGCTTTAACTGGAAGTGGCCGATCCAAACTTTTCAACAAAGAAATGGTTTCTGGGGAAGGTACTCCATCACAAAGCTCATGAACTGCATTAATTAGATCAATCTCATTCTGTCTCACTACCTACAAGATTAATGGAAGTAAAAAAAGAAATGATACAAAAATGGAATGGCAATTATTGTATGTACTGCTGGTCGATTTTGGTCATAGTGATAGGTGGAGGGTTCATTGAATATTGTTGGGTACCAATATGACTATATAATTACTAATGTTATAATTGATCAGAAAAACTTCCTCTGACTTTCAGTCAGGTGAGCTAAAAATCATGCCATCTTTCGATTTCTAAGGGATGACCGTTTGCATTTTCCCACCATTGTATCTCAACTTCATATATTTGTATTCTTTAACTTTCATAAACATCCTTTATGAAATCTTTTAATTTCTGTCACCACTGTGACAAGGTATCAACCCATCAAAATGGAAAACAAATTAGTTTGGGACCATTTTATCACACTAATACTGTCCTTCAAATCTTTATGTTCATTTGATATATACAGTTAAATCTAGAAGTCCTGTCATGAAATGCGCACAAATAGCACGTTGATATGCGCGTTAATATGCGCGTTATGGCCCAAGTAAAGCTATCAAATTCTGTACATATGGCCTGTGCACAAGCAATGTTTCAGCCAATGGACCTCCGGGTAACCCGGAGGTCCATTGGCAGAAACATTGCATGTGTTTGCAATGAGTAACCAGGAAAACCTGCCGTGGTTTGGATGCCATTCGATATGGCAATTGCGCGCAATTCCAACGCGCTATTAAGCCTACAAAAGCGCACTATTCGTGACAGGACTTCTAGATTTAACTGTATGGAAATGATGAATTTTCATTCAATGTTAATTATGGAAAATCCTTAATCTGTAAATATACCTGTTCTAAATTGATATGATGTGGAAAAGCTGCATGGAATTTGTCACTCTGGAAACAGTAGGCTCCATCATCTCCAAAATGATGATTAGGAATCGGAGGTAACTGTTTGAAATCCCCACTGGCAATAATCTGTAATGAACCAGTGATTTTAGAACTTTTATGGATATATAAGCAGCAAGTAAATTACTTCATTCAACTTGTTAGTTCACCTGAGCAAAACTCAAGGGGGGCTTTACTGATCACTTTCCGTCCATGTGACACTGAATTTTAACCTAATGCATTATGAGGAATATTCTTTAAAATCGTCTTCAGTTTCACAATTGAAAATCTTTTGATATTATGCAAAAACAATTATACCTGTATGAATCCACCCCCCCCCCCCCCCCCCTTCTCCTACCCTCTGGGGATCAATTAGACGGAAACATTTTTTGACTCCAAAATGCAATATCCTTAAGGAGGCAGATTCAAGTGTTTCAAATCCATTCCTCAGTGTTCTTCCATCAAACTGCAATGGAATAAATCCCCTTGGAAGTTTGGTAGTGCTGTCTTCAGCTAGTATAATTGAACCCAGTCAGCAAGACATATAATAGTCATCTGACATGGCACCAGAGTTATAAATCATTTCATGACTTCTTTCCTCTCAATGTTGATAAGCCTTAGCCATGGCTAACTGAATGTGATCCCAAAATACTTCTTTGAACTACTTTGTCAGGTGAGCGATTAAAGGCCCCTTGGGGCCTGTTTTTTGTCATTGATATGCAAAACAGATGAGTAGCATGTAATTCAATATAGCCCCAGTGTTAAAATTAATATCATAATTATTATGTTACAGTTTCTTAGAAAGTACCAGCATGTGATATCAAATAAATTCTAGCACAACAATTTTATCTGAACAATTAGGTTAGGTTGCTGCTAAGCAAACAACAAGCAAAATCATAGAATAAAAAAACAACACAACTTCTGCTTTAAGAAACTTTCCAGAACTGAATTTGATAAATAACAATAGAGAAGTGAAAGAGAAAAATTTTGAAAGGAAACCTGTACTTATGCAAAAAATTTATGCCGTTTTTTTTTTTCTTCTTCTGTAAAACAAATGCCTAAAAGTGAACTAAAATGACATCAAAAAAGTAAGAATTGAACCCTTTACCTAACGTAAAGGCCCAAACCGGCCAGCGCTATATACGAAAATTCGCTATTCAATTTTTTTTTATATTTCATTTTTTGCTTCCAAAACGATCGTTCCAATGAGGGGTCATAACCTATGTTTAGAAGCAAAAGCTGAATTTTTTTAGTTATACAAGAATTTTTTTTACAATTGTCGTCTGCTAGTATCGTTATGGAAAGGGTTACCATAAGTCCACAAATTCTGCAGCCTCTTCACATTTTGGATAAGAAATTTGATTTTTCTTTAATTTGGGAGAGAATGAGGGTATCAGATCCCTAATACCCCATCCTAACCCCCAATCAAAATATTTCAAATAATGCTATTACTCTATCAAATCATAACTAGATTGTGTCATTAGTGTGCAAAACACAATATGGTGTACCTCCACACTGACATTCTTGATTGTGTGTACACACACATGTACAGACCCTGTTGCAACAACTGAACATAATAAAAAATAGCCAAAGGCATGATGATAGCAGAGGAGGGATTGGTAGGGGCAGGAAGGGCCAATAGCTTTCTCCCCACCCACTCATTCCAACAAACCTTCACTCGAGTGTGTTTATATCTGAAACCAATTTGCCTGTCCATAACATTTACACTTCATATTACATGATAATATCCCCTTGCAACATTTTCTCAACTATTTTGGTCTTGGTGGGGGTGATATCGAGGGTGGGGCAAGATATCCTAGGTTATCTCCTACCCTTCCCATCCCCAGGAAGTGTGGATATCCAGGGTGGGGGAAATGCTGTGGTACACCTGGTAATCATTTACCAGTAAAACAAAATTTGTTTACCACTGTAAACAAGCACTCCACCACTTCATTCCCACAGCGATTGTATTGACATGCATGAGATAATTTTTAAGACTTTGAAATCAGAGACAGAGAAAAGAAGTATGAACTCTTATAAAAGGTACCTGTAATCCACCGAAAACAGAGTCTGGTTTCCTTACTATCCGACAAACATGCTCCACCATATCAAATGTTTTCTGCGATAACATTCCTATTTCATCTATAACGAGTGCATCTGACTTTATAATTCTCTCCTTCGCGCTTGAAAACTTGTCATCATTGATGAATAATTCGGTGAGCTTCTCCAAAGAATATCTCCAATCTAAAATACCACACCAATCAGGGACCGATCAGGACTATTTAAAATACGCTCTATCCTCGGAGCCTATTTTTTCAATTCATGCGCCAGATTTCAATTTACGGAGTCACACTGCTGTTTGTAACACACACAGCAAGTATGTAATAGCTCTCATCATTTTCATTTAGTACACTATAGCAAACATTAATCTTCACTGTGGTTTCTGATCAAGTCTTGGCTGCCTATTTAGGCAGCCAAGACTTGATCAGAAACCACAGTGAAGATTAATGCTTGGTAATTAAGACTTGAAGTATTAACTTAAGCACTCCACAACAATGATAAATGATAATCATATATATAATATATGTAAGAGTGTCTCTCTCGATTATCCATCGAAAGAATATCAAAATATGATCTGAGAAGTTACGCGCCAACTGAGAAGCCTATTTCTGAGATTTAAGAGCCAGGTCCTGATGTTTCAGAACCAAATACGCACTGGCGCATGCCCAGGTCGGTCCCTGCCAATGTTGGAGTGTAGTTGCTCCAAAGCCCAACTGCATGCTTGCCATGCCTGTAGTAGCAGTAACTGCAACATTTTTATAAGCTGACAGCTGCCTGATTAAGGTTCTTAAAGTACAATAATAAAGAAAATAAACTGTTGAACTCTATGTATTTAATTATTGGTGTTAAATTTCGTTTTCTGCAGGTATGGCTATTTTTGGCCACAACAAGGGTGTAAAGCCAAGTTTATTCAATTATTTTACACCCATGCTGGCCATTTGAGAGGACTTCCACCTCAGGCATTGGTGACCGGGTCCTATTTTAACAGTATAACAGAACTTGTTTACCTCAGTGAACAAGCACTATTTCACTTCTCTAGGTGCCCACGGGGAAATCTCTTTTGTAACATAGTTGCCCAATGTTACCCATCCAGTGCTACCCTAAAACATTACCAAATCCTCTTCTCCACAACTATTCAACTTTATTGATAACTAGCAGGGGTACCCGACTTCGTTCGGAGTCAATGAAGGAGAGAAAAGTATAAAAAAAAAAAAAAAATGAGGGTCGCATACCCAACTCACTCGGCCCTGCCCTTCGGGCAGGGCCTTCAACCTCATGACCCCCGCCATTAGATTCCTGATAAAAAAGTACCCCTAATAGACCCCTTTGAAAGTAAAAAAAAAAAAAAAAAAAAATGAGGGTCGCGTACCCAACTCACTCGGCCCCGCCCTCCGGCCGGGGCCTTCAACCTTGTGACCCCCGCCATTAGATTCCTGATAAAAAAGTACCCCTAATAGACCCCTTTGAAGACGTATATCGGTGAAAAAATTTTTGGTCATAACTTTTGGTGCCCCTCCGCACCCCCACCCCCACCCCCGGGACTTTTGTAAACCTGACGAGGAGCTCCGCCATAAAAAAAGTACCCCTAGTAGACCTATTTTGGGTTCTCTGGATGGCCCCATATTCATTTCTATAGCGGACAGACAGACAGAGACAGACAGACAGACAGACATACATTCTCAAATATAGTATAGATTTCAAGTAATCTGTCTGTCCGCTATAAAAATTAAAATGGTACGACCCAAAATGGGTCTGCTGGGAGTACTTTTGTATGGCAGAGGTCAATGCCAGGTTTAAAAAAGTGTGTGGGATGGGAGTGGGGAGTGGCACCAAAATGTATTATTGAATTTTGTGGCATCGATATATGACTTACAAGGATTCTACTAGGGGTTATGTTTTTATCGGAAATCTAAGCTGAGGTTTAAAAAGGTGATGGAGGTGGGGATTGGGGTGGGGAGGGGCAACATTGATAGATTATACCGATATCTGCTACATCAATGAATATGGGGCAATCCAGAGTGCCGAAAGTGGGTCTACTATGGGTACTTTTTCATGGCTGAGGTCGATAGGTTTAAAAAAAGTGGGTGGGGTGGGGCACACCAAAGTTATGACCAAAAATCTTTTCACTGATATAGGTCTTCAATGGGGTCTACTAGGGGTAAATTTCTATCAAGAATTTAATGGTGGGGGCAAAAGTAATGGATTTCACTGACTTAGGTTTTCAAATGGGTCTACTAGGGATAACTTTTTACCAGGAATATAATGGAGGGATTGTACAAGTGATGGGGTGGGGATGGGGAGGAGCAAAACTGATGGATTTCACCGATAAAGGTCTTCCAAGGGGTCTATTTGGGGTAAATCTTTACCTTGAATCTCATGGTGATGTTCAAAAAAGTGATAAGGGTGGGGGTGGGGTGGGGGCCAAACTGATGTAATTCACACCTCTCAACCTCGGCAATGTCGGTTAACCCTGATAGTATCTAAATATACAAATTCATGACCGGCTCAGAAAATTTTATAGCCTTGAAGCATGGAATGATTTTTTTCCTCAACAACAACAGCTGCATGTATAAGCGAGATGATGTAATGGATATCAGGTGGATGTGTATGGTAAGTAATATTGCTTTCTGACCTTAAACTTCAATTAAAAATGCGATGAAAATCAGTTTCCATACTCCATTTAAAATTCTATTCAATATTTTATGTATTTTGAAAAGAAAAGAATACATGTAGTGCATTATCTTAATTTACAGGTTGTCCATGAACTACATGAACAGTGAAAATAATATTGTGAAGCAGGATGATGTGTTTCCAAAAATTCAAAATTTCTATGAACATTTATCAAGTGCTACACCAAGTAAAAACTTCATTGCCAAGATCATCCCAAAACTATTTAAAGTTGAAAAGGCATTTGTGTATGAAAATAGTATGCGACATGTGGCTTTCCTAAATTTAAAAGAGAGATCTGGTGAACCACAAGAGAAAATAATAATTCCTGAACACTGCACTCTTTCTTGTTCAGATGCATCTAATATCATTCTTGAAATTCCAACGCATTATGTAATTAATGGTTATCAGGTGGTATGCCAGTTGAGATTCACCTTCAAAGATATATATCTTAGTGTGCGTGGTTGCCATTTGCGAACAGGGTTTGGTGTAACTCCAAATAATCATACTATAAATGGCATGATCCTTTTGGTGCAAGATTTAAGACTTTGCAATGATTTTGTTCATGATGAAAACAAGCCATCATTGTGGGTGAAAGAATCGTGGTCCAAAATTCATGATGAAAACTCTATAGTGGATAGGATGAGAAGTAACACTTGTCAGGTAGAACTTAATATCAATTCATCACATGATTGTTGCAAGAGATGCACGAATACCTTTTCAAAAATGAAGAAACGGCAACTAGTTCAAATACAAAAACCGCCTGCTATCTCACCAAAAAAGCAAAAGACCAACAATTTTGTTGAAATTAATGCACATGATGATTGCACACATACAGAAGAGGGTACAGAAGCGGATGGAACTGAAAATATCACACTCACTGAAGAATGCCATAATGATATGACACAAATTCTGGATGTATTGATGTCATACCAAACACCAGAGAATTTTAAAGTTTTACTTCAATCACAACTGAAAAATTGCAAGAAGGGTCTAGACATTCATCAAAGAAGATGGGATCCAGCATTAATAAGGATATGTCTTGGTCTATTTTAGGACTTTCGCGATTATTCGATTAGTCGACTAACCGTCGACTATTGAAGTAGTCGACGTTTTTTATTTTTAGTTGATCGTCGTTCATTTTCAAGGTGGTACACGTCTACTACACGTCAGGGCTAAATTGCATTGTTTTGTGAGGTGAATGATCAATGAAGGTGAATAACTTTAAATATCTAACCATAGTTAACATTCATATCCGGAAGACTGTACGACTGTCACTGACTGTGTAAGAAAGAACACTCACAGATTCTTCTGAATTTCTCCAGTCTTGTACACACGAATGCACCCATTGGAAAACCCAAAGCGCGGAAGTGACAAAATTATGACGAAAGTCAGAACGTCAGATCACTTCTCAAAGTTCGGAACTTCAGTCAGTAATATTATTTTTGGGGTTGGTACGTCCTACAGGACGTACCAACCCCAAAAATTATATTACGGACTGTGGGTCCAAGATTGGACTACATGTAGCTTCAGTCGGGACCGATTTGTTGTTCCCACAATCCCAATAGATTCTTCTGAATTTCTCTAGTCTTGTACACACGAATGCACCCATTGGAAAACCCAAAGCGCGGAAGTGACAAAAAGTCAGAACGTCAGATCACTTCTCAAAGTTCGGAACTTCAGACTAAGATCAAATTTTAACAACTGACGAGAGAATGCATAGATCTCAATGTTCAAAATTTCGAGAAACTTATTTCAGAAAGGAAACATATGCAGGAACGATTTGTTGTTCCCACAATCCCACTTTGTCTGAACACACTGGTGCCATTGTCATTTTCAGAGTTTTACGAACAGAAGAATGATTTGCTAAAAAATCATGGGAAGCGACTATTAATCGACTAACCGTCGATTACTGGTCACGATTAGTCGATTACAAAAAATGATAGTCGCGACAGCCCTAGTCTATTTCTAAAATCTCCGATGGCATATGACCAAATAAAGAAATCAAACATCCTAATTCTTCCATCCAAACGACTGCTGCAATACTACAAAAATTCTGTAAAACAATCAACAGGTTTCGTCGAAGATAACCTTTTGTGGATGCAGAAAGAGGCAGAAAGGCAAAGTGTATCAGACTTTGGTAGACATGGGGGCATTATTTTCGATGAAATGACCATTCAAGATGACCTAGTAATTGTTAAAAAGGGAGACTGTTGGGAATTAGTTGGTATGGTGGACATGGGTGAGATTAACAACAATATTTCCATAATATGTAATGCAAAGAAGAAGGTTGAGCTTGCTACTCATGTTTTACAGATTGTGTTCCATGGTTTTACTGGTTTCAGGTAATTATCTGATAATGCTTTAACTGGTAGAGTTCTAATTTACTTAACAAAGAGGGTTTGAAATATGGCTATTTTGTGTGTGTGGGGGGGGGGGGGGGGGTACTATGCTATTATAGGGTTAAAAAAATTGAAAAATTTGCGGGACCCATAAATGGGTCCCGCAATTTTTGTTTTTTTGTTTTTTTGTGGAACTCATTTTCACATTTACTCATACACATGTATTCTATTGTTACTGTGGATGTATTTTTACATGTATGTTTGAAATTGACTGTTATAGCTCCCATATTATATTGAGATTGATATATCCTTAGTAGATAATTATATGAGAAAGATCTTTTTTTTTTTATTGCTGCATTTTCTGACTGGTCTAACTCTTTTGCACTCAGTGACCTTGTTTACATCTTTGTTACACTGATATATTGTACATATAGCTGTTGATTGTTTAATTGTTTAAATAGGTCAATGACCTTGTTTACTTGAACTTTAACAGAATCCCCCAGAAACTAATAGAACATTGCAGAAACTTCCTCTTCTGGGACATTCTATCTGGTTACTATATAAAGGTTTGTCAACAGAATTCAAAAACTCATTCTTAGAAAGCCTTTCAAAAAGACTCACTTCATTTATTTCCATTGGAGAATATTATTGTTTCAGAACAGTGCATTTATTATAGAAGCAGTGCTTCTTTGTGATTTTGGAAGATTGATTCCAAAAGAGAATTTTGAAGAGAATCAATTCGTCTTGGAAAAGAGAATTTATACTTTCTGTGAAATAGAATAATATTATTTTGTGAAAAGCCAGGATTCTACTGGACTATTTGGAAAATACCTGTGGCGCCAATACTTCTTGGATTTTTACTCCATTTGAATTTTACAGAGCATTTTATTATATTTTATTGGAGACTGCTGAAATTTTCATAGTGAAAATTTTATTATAAATCTACGGGATACTGTTTCTGAAGAGACATTCTTGGATTTAATACTACATGTACCAGCTGGTAACTTTCTTCACAAGATTCTTCACCACTGGATTACTGGATTCTGTCAAACTACTTTGGACTAATTCCATAATTGATAAGTACCACTGTTTTTATTTTCTGTAAACCAATTAGTGTAAAAGGTCTTTGTATCATTTTTTTTTATATTAATTTTTTTTAAATTAAATTTCAGAATAGTTAAATTTATAGTTTTTGTTGCTGATTCTCAGATTTCTTTCTGTTACCAATATCAATAATATTTCCACACCGTAACATGACCTATCAGTTGGTAAATGGAACTGGATGGTTGGCAAATGGAACTTGATTAATACTGTATACATTTGATGTCCAGTATTGGTTTCCATACTTCATTGAAATGGGTATGTTTGGCACTTCGTATCAATGTCAGAAATCAGAAAACACATGATATGTTGGCTTGTCAATGTCATTGGTTTGTTAATTCATATCCCTCTAGGGACTATTCCTGCTATGCACATGTGCAGCTGCCAACATGTGCCTGCTAATTTCCTGAAAATGCACTGAAAGTTTCAAAGTTGAAATGGACCAAGGATATTTTAATTCAAGGGAATATCTATCTGTACATGGAGGCAAATAACTGTAAAATCTTCTGGGCTTCCAGAGGGAAAGGGGTTTGACGGTGAGGGCAATGGCATGCCTCTCACTGTCCTTGAGGATTTATTTGCTCTGTCATTTCAAAGTTGTACGGCCAGATAGAAGTAGACGTAATAAAAAAAAAAAAAAATTGCAAGAACGGTAAATGGGTCCCGTTAGAAAAATTGTTCCCACAATTTTTTTAACCCTGTACTAGCAAGGGCATCCTTAGTTGAACAAGATTTTCTCAGTGAATAATTTTGTTACAACTTACTGCTGATTGCCTAGTGGAAGATGCACTGGGCAGAAACATTTTCTATATGGTATTCAACATCTCTAGTCATTTCCTTGGGTTAATATTTGGGCTCTCTGTTGGAGCCCAAAGTTTAACTTACTGCAATATGAGATTTTTTGGAAAATTTTCTTCTTCAGATCCACAAGGCAGAAACATTCCATCTTTGGTATACATCATCTACAAGGGGATTGAATTGAAGTTTGTTCAAATTGGGTTCCTGGATTAATATTTAGGTTCTCTGTGGCAGCAAAAATTTTAACTTAGTGCATTATCTGGTCTATTCTTTAAAACTTTACCAATCAATCGTGGGTAGCATATGGCACTTGCCAAACAAGTGCAATGCCAAGGGTGGCTATCAGAAGTGTGATGCAGTTCAGAGCTGCGACGCCCAACAAGTACTGCAGGGGTATAGCGTAGATGGTGACATGGATAAACTCTGTGCATTTACGTTCCCTTGGGTACAACGCTTAATACCTGTGAACTATAAGCAGGTCGATAAAGTCATGATATTGGTCGGAAACCTACATTTGCACGCGAAATTGGACAACAAAATGGCTGCCAAGGGCACGAATTTTGACAAATCATCCCCAAAATCAATAGAGACCTTCCCTTGGGTACATCGCTTAATACCTGTGAACTTAAAGCAGATCGGTAATGTCAAACTCGAGATATTGGTCGGAAACCTCCATTTGCGCGTGAAATTGGACAACAAAATGGCCGCCAAGGGCAGGAATTTTGACGTATCGCCCCCAAAATCAATAGGGACCTTCCCTTGGGTACATCACTTAATACCTGTGAACTTCATCGAGATCGGTTAAGTGAAACTCGAGATGACGTCCGGAAACCACTGTTGTTGCTGGAATTATATAGGAAAACAAAATGGCCGCTTACGGCCATGACACTTGATCCCATGACCTCAAAACTTCACATCTCAAATGCCCTAGTGGGTTCAATGTTCCAGGTAAGTTTCATCTAAATTGGATCAATGGATGGAAAGTTATAGGCCTGTGAAGTGTCACAGACGGACGGACTCCCAACATTTCGGGTTTAAGGGCTACCAAAAAAAAAAATTAAATGGACAAAACCTTATTTTACCCAGAACCCCACCCCCTCCACTCTAGAACTTATATTTAACCCTAACCCCATCCCTCCACCCAAAAAACACACCCTAACATAACCCTTTCCTGACCCTAAACCCCAAAACCCCACCCCTGACCCTAACCCTGACCCCCTGGGACCTAACCCTCCCCAACCTTAAGCCCTACTCTGGGGCTACCCCTAACCCAGCCCCTCCCCTGGCCCTAACCCCACCCTTGTGAGACCAATAGGATTAGGGGCTATCTGTCGGTTTAGGGGCTACCAAAACTAAAACCCCATCCCTGACCCCAACCCCCACCCCCCTGGGACCTAACCCCCTGCAACCTTAAGCCCTGCCCGGGGGCTACCCCTAACCCTAACCTCACCCCTCTCCTAACCCTAACACCACCCTAATTTGGAGGTAGCCCCTAATAATAATACTTCCTAAACTCCCAATGTTGGCCCAGACAGACAGACAGACAGACAGACAGAGACAGACAGACAGACATTTGGTGTTTATAGAGCTGCTTGTCGCAGCTAAAAAATAAATCTTAAATACCAAACTTCTTCCACTCATCCTGATTCAAAAACATAGCTTATGACCTTTCTTCTGAGGAGGAGTGGGGTGGGGTGGGATTCCAGTTTGTTTAAATCAGGTCCCTGGATTAACCCTTTACCTAATGCTAGTAGCAGACAATGGCGGTGAAGAAAAATTCTCTTATATCTAAAAATTTTCAGTTTTAGCTTCCAAAACATAGGGTGTGACCCCTCGTTGGAACGAGCGTGTCGCACTCGTTCCAATGAGGGGTCACATCCAATGTTCTGCAAGCAAAAATTGAAAATATTAAAAAATTTGAATGGCGATTTTCGTGTATTGCACTGGCCGTTTTTAACCGTTACGTTAGGTTAAGGGTTAATATTCGGACTCTCTATTGGGGCATGAATTGTAATATAGAATATTCTGAAATAATCTTCTTCAGATCCACCAGTTAAAATATTTTTCATTTTGCGCAAAAACAAAAAAATTTTTACACCTATACATCCATCGCACAACCCCCTCTCCACCATCTCCCCTATGGGTCATTTGGGTGAAGAGAAATGTTTTCTCCAAAATGTGTTCTGAAGAATTTATTTTGTGTGAAAAAAAACAAAAAACTATCACAATGCCCCGGCCCCCTTCCCCAGGGGGTCATTGAGGCAATTTTTGTATTCTGAACAATACACTTCAAAGGATTTAAAGTAATTTTATGCAAAAAAAAAATTTATCCAAAGAAACATCTCACCCACCCGTTCACCCATTGGCATTACATGCAACACCTCAGTGCAGTTTTGAAGTCTCAAATTAAATCCTCCGGAAGTCTTCAGTAAAAACTTGACATTTTGCGTAAACTTTACAGTATGTGGGGAATGGATTAAACACGCACAGAGTGTAAATTCCACCCGGCTAGAAACTTACTATCCCCAAGAAAACAAAAAAAGCAAGCAAAGTTTTTTCCAATGGACCTCTGGGTTAAACTGGGATGTTCTCACTTACCCAGCAACTATTGTTTTGAGTATAGGTGTTGAAAGTGGTGACATCAAAGGGTCGCCGCTTATAGTCCGTATTATTAATTTTTTGGGGAGTTATGAACAAGACGTAGATTATCATTAATTAAATTTATTACCGATTAACCATTCAAACGCCAGACAGCAACAATAAATACATTAACTCATACCCATAATTTCAGTATTACAATGACAGACAGCAAGAATACATAAGAATAAACACAAAGTCATTCAAAAGCCAGTATTGTGGCCCACAGCATCTAAGAATTGAAGATTGTTCATTCGCCCCTGCAAGTACATTAACTTTAAATGGTTGAGTTTGTTGTCGATTTGGACATATCGTTGTTGCCGAGGTCTGCTCCTGGCACCAGCTGCAGTTTGTATGATAGACACTTCTTGATAGGCTTGCTCTTGTCTGAGAAATTCAATTAATGTAAAGATGTTTGGCTTTGACGAAATGAACAACTGGAGCTTTCTATGCCATCCCTCGACGTGATTTGTAGTTCGCGGCCCCTGTGTTTCATGATGATTCCACACTTGACGTCTATGAGCTCCCTCCACCCAATAACTTGTCATGTAGTCGTTAAACTTCGTGACGCCGCTACCTTCCGGGGACTCTTGTAAAATGTCGAACCATGCGTCACTTATCTCTCCCATAGGAAGAAATGGCAAAGCGATGGATCTTCTTACTAGCCTCCTCACGTCCTCATTGTCCTGATAGTCACTTTGAAGTTTACACTCTTTTGTTGCATATTTATACACTGCCTGACTGTAGTGAAAAAAACATCCCTTCAGAATAGACGATGGAAACACTGTCCTTGCTGCATTTTGGGCTGCTGTTTCGAAGTCCATGAATATTTGCGTTGGTGTCAATAGAGTTCGGTTGTTCTCAGCTCTCTCACTGACGAGACGGAAAAATCTCTCGTACGTTGCTTCTGTTTTTATTTGGTAGAAGACCATACACGAGAGGACGCATTTGACCATCAACAAAGGCGTGGATTGAATAAAGTTGATGAAAAATCTTCGGTGATTTCTCGAACGTTCCGTCACAATAAAAAACTGAAGCCTGCGAAAGGTGATACAGGTTGTCATCAGTAGCAAACACCAGCAGTTTGTCATTGTTGTTACCGTCGTTTGCAAGTAAGAAGTTTGATCCTGTCGACGATTTTGTATATTGATCCGGTAGGCTGATGTCGCTCCGTTGTTTTGGAAGTTTTGGTTGAGTCTTCGCTGAACATTTCGCGATGATGTCAACAAGTTGTTGTATTAACAGTTGCATTACAAGTTTTTACACAACATTTCCAATGAACAGAATCATTTCGCCATAAAAACAGTGACCAGATAACAGGTTGATTATTGCCAACTGTGAACACGGTGCAAGAAGCAAAGGGTGCGTCAACTAAAACAACAATACTGGGTAAGTGAGAA
This sequence comes from Pictodentalium vernedei, assembly GCA_031216915.1. NCBI lineage: Eukaryota > Metazoa > Mollusca > Scaphopoda > Dentaliida > Dentaliidae > Pictodentalium > Pictodentalium vernedei. Next base: position 39,746,183 of record CM062294.1, read on the forward strand.
CTTCAGTAGGCAATTAAGAAAAACAAACTATAGCCATCTCTGATCAGCACTGTAATTGATGTCGACTGGGTATGTGAGAATAAGCCGGTTAAACTCAGGGTTCCACTGGCTGAAAAGATGCTTGATCTTCTTATGCAGTATCATGGGAATTAGCAACTATTTGCAGGGTGGAATTTCCAATTTCGAGTGTTTTGGTGATATTCCGCTCACCATGTACTGAATTGGCACTGCAGAAGCCAACTGGTGGAAAAATGTTTCAAAGACAGTACTTTTCTTGTGTACATACACTACAGAACAACTGTGGAAAGGTTGAGCATGTTGAATTGAAAAACTGAACATCAAGATGTTTGCATGGCGGGCAGCACAATATCTCAAATTTGTTTCTAGAAATGTGGGGCGATCATTATCAGGTAAAATAGTTCAAAGACATTCCTTCCAAACCGTTTGGGGTGTCATTTAACTATTTTTTTTTTACATCAATTGCAGGTGGCCAGTGGCTTATTTTGGTTCAAATCCTGCAACAGCACATGAACTCTACACGATTTTCTGGAAATGTGTGGATGTGTTAGATGACAAGGGGTTTGTTGTAGACTACCTCATGATGGATGGTGCTTCCACAAACAGGACATTTACGGGTATGATGTTTGAAGGTGAACCAAAGCTCAGTAATTTCCAGTTTCAAGATGTATTTAACAGAGTCCATTCTATTTCCGCTATACAGGATATAATGCACTGTATTAAAAAAATCAGAAATAACATTGAATCTAGTAAAAATGAAAATAAATCTCAGTCAGGGAGGTATCTTGAACACAATGGAAAGTCTATTGTGTGGGATCACTGGGTAGAATGCTTGGAATTTAATTTTCAGAATGGTTTCAGAATCCATCAACATTTTACCAAAGAGCACATAGAATTAACTTCTGCATCAAAGATGAGAAACAAACTGGCCTCTGATGTTCTTAACAAGGAAATGTTGTATTTAATGAAAAGTTATAAGATGTCCTTGAAAAATCCAGAGCGTCTATCCTCTTCAATAGAGCTATTGGAACAAACTTCTATTTTGGTTGAAATTTTTTGTGATAGGAATAGACCAATTTCATCAATGGGAGACAAAAGAATAGAAATGCTTAAGAAGGTGCTTCAGTTTTTTGCTTCCTGGGAGAAAAATGTATTAAATTCTGTTTTCCACATAGAAAATAAGCATCTCTTTACTCGTGAAACAAGGGAAGATATACAGTCATCCATCATGGGATTCATCTTGGTAACAGTTTAAATCCAGGATACATGAATTCAGATCTTGTGGAGAACTTGTTCTGCCAACAACGTGGTATCAGAAATGGCATGAATGATAATCCAACTTTAGCACAGTATGGACCATCAAATACAGCAATAATTTTATCACAAACTGCTGTTTCCAACAAATCCAATTCTGGGAATACTGCAACATTCTTTTCCGCAAGTACACCACGTGCATTGAACTGTACACAAAATAAAAGTTACATAAAAAAGAAGGCATCTTTACGCCTGTAACCCATTACCTATTATGAACAGAAAATTACACTTGTAAAATAATTTTCCATGTAAGTAACATTTTAAAATTTTTGTTTCCATAACATGAATTATGGCCCCTCATTGAAACACGCTCTATGAGTTTGTTCTAATGAGGGATCATAAACGAATTTTTAAAAACAAAAATTTTAAACTTTATAAAATTTGAATAGCAATTTGTGTGCATAACACTGCTCGCGTCTGTTATTACATCAAGGAAATGGGTTAACCCTTTACCCAACGCAGACGATATCAAAATTTATTATTTTAAATATAATTTTTTTAAATTTTTCCAAAAATTTCAACAAAACCATATCATGTGACCCCTCGTTGGAACGAGCTCGACGAGCTCGTTCCTACGAGGGGTCACATGATATGGTTTTGTTGAAATTTTTTGAAAAAATAATACTTTTTCAACTGCTAAATTTGCAAATTACGCGGGCGGATGCGGGCGATTTGTTGGGTAAAGGGTTAAAAAAATTTTGAACATAAATTGTTTTTCATTTTTTGTCTGATAAATATAGGATATGGCCTCTCATCCAAATGAGCTCAATCAGCTCGTTCCAATGAGGGGCAATAAGCTATTTTTTTAACAAAAAAAGGAAAACTTCTGAATAAAATTTGAATGGCGATTTTTGTGAACAGCAATGGCCTGTTTCATACGTTAATTTGGGTAAAGTGTTGTGGATGACCATTCTTGTAGGTAGTACACAACTATTTGAGGAATATTACCTGACAGAACATTTAAATTTTAATGCTCTAAAAGTTTGCAAAACTTTGTAATGAGTAACTAATTCTGATTAACCATTACATTTGAGGCAAAACATTTGTGGGTACTGGTAGACCTAATATCATTTAGAGGTCAGAAGCAATGTGTTGTGACAAAAATTGAAAACTAAGTGTTAATTGCATTTTATTTCATAGCACGCAGTCCACATTTTTTGATATGTTAGGTAAAGGATTAAAACCAAATTAAAAAGTTATATTCATTTTAAACACTTCAAAGCATGTTGTGTATCCTGAAAAGTAAATGTCTAGTTTTCCCCAATGAAAAGAAATAGCAGTGAGAAGAGATTTTCTTAAGGTAAGAAGTAACTGAGGTAAGAGGGTACTGTTGCACCCTCAAGTATTATTTTCTTATGGATAGAGTTGTTGCCCCTTTGTTTCAAATAGCTCCAAAAATTTTATTTATGCAATGGACTTCAGTTTCCCAATTATGCACAAAGCTATAATTTCATATACAGACTGTGCATAAGGTACTAATGGTTCAGATTGCATTTCATATCAGGTCGATCACAGGCCAACATAACCCTGCCAGCTGGCCTGTCCCTCCAGCATTAATTAGGTGAATTTTTTTTTGTCACTCTTTGAAAATGTGTTTTGATTTAAAGTAATTTATGCAACCCCCAGCCCCAACCCCCCCGCCCCCCCCCGCCCCCCCCCCCCCCCCCCCCCCCCCCCCGCCCCCCACCTCCTCACGGGTCATTCAGACAAACTTTTATTTTTCATACCAAAAATATGTTTGAAGGAATTGGAGTTTTTTTCTGAAAAACAAAATTGACTCCTATTGACTCCTTGCTCCACCCCACACCAGGTTAAAATTATGCATAGAACAAGGTCTAAGTAGCAAAATAAATTTGAAGGATTCATAGTGATTTAATGCCACGTCCCACTCCCGGGTCAATTTTCGAAAACATTTGTCTTCGAAATGCATTCTGCAAGATTTAGGGTGACTTATGCAATAACTTTAATTCCCCTACATGCAGGAAGCTACACTATAATTTTTTTTTGCTTCAAAATGCATTTTGAAAGATTTGGAGTGATTTTTTTAGAAAAAAAAAACAAACAGTGGACTCATATCGATCCACACCCACCCATGAGTCAATTATGCAAAAAACTTTTTTGGCACTTAAATATGTTTTTAACAATTTAAATTGATTTTATGCCACCTACCTACCCCCCCCCCCCCCCTGCCACCCGCCACCCTCCCCTCTCCCAGGTCAATTTTGAAACAAAACAGTTTCCCTCCAAAATGTGAACTGCATGATTTAGTTTCATTTTATGTGTGGGAAAAAACCTAGTCATATGCCCTCTCAATTGGGTTGTGTGTGTGTGTGTGTCGGGTGGGGGGGGGAGGGGTTGGGGGGGGTGAATTAGCTCTTTGCCCAGTGATGCAGGCTGTTGTTTGAAACTTTGAAATCGGGTTCCACTACACCCAAATAACAGTACGAAGGGCATATAAAAGAATCGAAAACAAAAAACAAGAGGCCCCAGGGGACCTGACATGGTAGTCTAAATATCAAGACAGGGACTTGACTTAAATAAGTTGCATATGATCGTCCTAAGAAAAGCATATACAAAGTAAATGAAGTGATTGTGCCTGCACAATACACAGGATTTTTTTTTCTTCTTCTTAACATTTACCAAAATGCAATCAATAACCAAAAAATTAAGATGTTATATGTAAAATATGAAAGCTTTTGGAGCAGTGGTTTGGAAGAAAACTATTCTTTAATTTTTTTCCCATTGCCAACACTGTTAAAAAATGATGACTGAGCATTTTTTCAAAGTCCCAAAAAAGTATCTTATGACAAAACCGATAGCAATTTTTGTTTTACCATTCCTTTCCATTGCTCCCAAGGAAGCCTCACACCAAATAAAAATTCTCGTTGCCGTGCAGTTTTGGGGATATGGGCGTTTTCATTTTTTTTCTATGTTTTGTTCCTGAGGTTCCCATGGGGCTGCGGGAAATTCTTTTTTGCATCAATCAAGTACTTATGACCCAATAATACCTCACATTAAATTTGGTTCAAATTGGCCTCTCGGTTCAGAAAATAGAAATTTGGGCGGGGCATACATTCTTGCCCCTCCCAGCCCAAAGGCAAATATTGCCCCTCAAACTTCTTTTGAGAAACTTTGAGTCAAGACCTCAAATGGAAGTTGCATACCAAATATCAAGTCTCTGCTACTGCTGGTTCATGAGCAGAAGATTTTTTAAAAATTTTGGGCATTTTGGCCCCACCCCGTCCTCAATATGAGCCGCAACTTAATTTGAAGAAAAAAATCAAAATATCCCCACATAACTATTTCTCACATGAAATTTCATTAAAAGGTGGCCAGTGGTTTGGGAGAAAAAGACCCAAACACCACCTTCATGACGTACAGCCGACGACGGACGAGAGACGTCGGACAAAGTCATCAGAAAAGCTCACCCTCACTTACAGTCAGGTGAGCTAAAAAGGAAGCAAGAAATAAACAAATAAAAATTACTACGTAATAATCAGATAAACTACCAAAAAAACTATGTTTCACAACAACAACAAAAGTGCACAGGTTACAATATCTTTTGTAATCGGGATATAAATTTTTGACAAAATTTTTTTTGATGCCTTCAGTCCCTCTACATCCCTCCCCATCTCCTCCCACACACACACACACACACACACACACACACACACACTGTATCTATGGAACTAGCTGGTTTAGACCTGAGTTGACCAGAGCCACAGGGTGGTTGTCCAGTTATTATTTGTACAGTACATGGAGGATGGATTATGGTTATGACAAAATCACTCAGTGGGTGGGTTTCCACCCAAAGGAATTTTTCAAAAACCACCAGCAAATTTTCTGTTCAACCTATGGTCCATCAACAGAATATTTGCTTTGTGATTTTCATGCTTTTACTCAAAAAATGTAAATTTAGAATTTTACAATGGGTGGAATTTCCACGTGGTGGGTGATTTGGTCAGTATCCACCCCTCCATGTAGTTTATGTGGTATGAGGACAATCGCACCCACAGCATCTCGTATCAGTCAGTTAGTACCAAAAATTGGACGACTCATACCCATTTTCGGCTGGACAACTCGTGCCCACAGATGGACAACTCGTACACAAGGTTGGACAACTCGTACCCAAGGTTGGACAACTCGTACCCATGGTTGGTCACTAGTAGACCCCGTTGAAGACCTACATCGGTGAAAAAAATTTTGGTGATAACTTTTGGGGCCCCCTACACCCCAACCCACCCCACACACCTTTTCAACCCTGACGATGACCTCCGCCATAAAATGCACTCCTAGTAGACCTATTTTGGGCACTCAGGGTGGCCCCATATTCATTTCTATAACAGACAGACATTTAGTCATAACTTTTGGTGCCCCTCTGCATCCACACCCCTCCCCCACCCTGGCACTTTTTTAAACCTCCCCATTAGATTCCTGATAAAAAATTACCCCTAGTAGACCCGTTTGAAGACCTATATCGGTGAAAAATATTTTGGTCATATCTTTTGGTGCCCCTCTACACTCCACCCCACCCCATCCCACCCCAGATACTTTTTTAAATCTCACCATTAGATTCCTGATAAAAAAAGTCACTAGTAGACCCCGTTGAAGACCTACATCAGTGAAAAAAATTTTGGTGCCCCCTTACACCCCACCCCACCCCACCCACCTTTTTAACCCTGACGATGACCTCCGCCATAAAAAAGTACTCTTAGTAGACACATTTTCGGCACTCTGGGTGGCCCCATATTCATTTCTATAACGGACAGACATTTGGTCATAAATTTTAGTGCCCCTCTGCACCCCCACCCCTCCCTCACCCTGGCACTTTTTAAACCTCACCATTAGATTCCTGAAAAAAAAATACCCTTAGTAGACCTGTTTGAAGAGCTATATCGGTGAAAAATATTTTGGTCATATCTTTTGGTGCCCCTCTACACCCCCACCCCACCCCCAGATACTTTTTAAATCTCACCATTAGATTCCTGATGAAAAATTACCCCTAGGAGACCCATTTGAAGACCTATATTGGTGAAAAATATTTTGGTCATATCTTTTGATGCCCCTCTACACCCCACCCCACACCTGATACTTTTTAAACGTCACCATTAGATTCCTGATAAAAAATACCCCTAATAGACCCCTTTGAAGACGTATATTGGTGAAAAAGATGTTGGTCATAACTTTTGGTGCCCCTCCGCACCCCATCCCCACCCCGGGACCCCAACCCCTCCCCACCCCCGGTACTTTTTTATACCTCACCATTAGATTCATGATAAAAATTTACCCCTAGTAGACCCATTTGAAGACCTATATCAGTGAAAAATATTTTGGTCATATCATTTGGTGCCCCTCTACACCCCCACTTCCACCCCTGATAATTTTTTAAACATCACCATTAGATTCCTGATAAAAAAAGTACCCTTAATAGACCCCTTTTGAAGACGTAAGAAAATTTTGGTCATAACTTTTGGTACCCCTCCGCACCCCACCCCCTAACGAGGACCTCTGCCATAAAAAAGTACCCCTAGTAGACCCATTTTGGGGTACTCTGGATGGCCCCATATTCATTTCTATAGCGGACAGACAGACAGACATACATACATACAAACATACATACATGCATCATACATACATACAAACATTCTAAAATATAGTATAGACATTAATTTATTTATTGACATTGGCTGTGGCTAATTGTGATTTGAACAAAGCCGTTTGTTCTCTTTTTATTAGCCATGTAAACTTTAAAAAAAATATTTTTATTGGTTTATGTGAGATAAAATACCCAAGTTAATCTAAGTACCTTGACAGTTGTTTCTAGACAAGTCTTGGCTGCCTATATAGGCAGCCAAGACTTGGCTAGAAACAACTGCAAAGCCTTAAGATGTGCACTGTGAAAGTGTTGCAAACGTGTACAAAAATCTTGAATCCCTGAAGGGTTAAAAACTTTTTTTTAAAAATATCGCATGCCCGTATGCATTTTTTTAAAACATGGCCTGAGAAACAAGATCTACTTTGGACGACCTAAAAAATAATTCTTCATGATCTCACACATTCACTTACCGGGTAAGTCTAAATTAAATGACTCTCGAAAAAAATAGCCCATACGCCTATGCTACTGGGCCTCCATTAACGGCGGGCTCCATTGTTACAACATCGGTTACTCCCCCCCCCCCCCGACGCCGGACCTCGACGGCCCTGATAACTGACCCCCCCCCCCCCCCACCCCTGCCTGTCATCATTCTATTATTCTAAACAAATACTATTTTAAAAGGACGTACCCAGAAAATTATATTACGGACTTTGGGTCTCTTATTCTTTCGGAAATTCTTTCGCCAGCCATGGCAGGTTCCGTGGGGGGGGGGGGGGGGGGGGGGGGGGGGGCTCATGTCTACAATTGCTAGAACTAGGCGGGCTTATCTGGGGGGGGGGGGGGCTCAAGTCCGGGTGGCAAATGTCTCGGGCGTTTGTCGGGGGGGGGGGGGCAATGTCCGGGCACCCAATTAAACACCAAGTACAAGTTGACCAGCCATGGGTACGAGTTGTCCAACCTTGGGTACAAGTTGTCCAATTGTGGGTACGAGTTGTCCAGTCGAAAATGGGTAAGAGCCGTCCAATTTTGGATGCGACTTGACTGACCAGTACGAGGTGCCGTGGGTGCGATTGTCTAGAAACCATTTATGTAGACCTTCGGGAATGGAAAAAAAATAATAAGGAAGCTGCGTCGTAAATTGATCCAGTACAACTGTATATAGTTAAAAAGAAAAAAATGTTATATCCATTATAGCCTATAAGGCTATATAGGCCTAATTCAAGTGGATTTCGTGCCCTTGCCCAGGATTGCAATTACAATACATGTAGACTCTGGTGGGTGTAAATGTCTGATTAACAATTCACATTTTAATTTATTTCCCTTCATTTATAATGAATCATATGCATAAAAATCACTTTTTATAAAATCGCCCCAGTCTCCGTCGGCGGACAAGGCGCGTGGCTCTTTTTGTTTGCGATATATTACCTATTGTTAGCCACAACTTATCCCATAAAAGAAATAAAAAATAACAATTACACGTTTGTATACGAAAGTGATTTCTGGACGACGGAAATCAGACAGTATCGAATCAACACAGACAGTATCGAATCACTGATTTTGTGGTCGTTTAAATTGATGCTAGCTCCGTAAATACAAATATTTTTTCAAGAATTAACCCTGAATAAATTGTTTTACAAAGCACGACACTAGTAACACTGTTTCTCGGTCACTGTTGGCTTTGGCAACATGAGGTGTGGGCTTGAGATGAGGACTCGTGAAAACGTGCCGACATTTGCAATTAGGTCGGGTCTGCCTAAAAGCGGAAGCTGGCATAATCTACCTAAAAATATCAATTCTCACCTAAATATTATTATTCATTGTTTTTCGGTATGACATGCCCATAAGGGGTGTTTACAACTGTTTTTTTTTCAAACGAACAGGGTGGGAGAGCCCGCGTTCACACGTTTTGACGACACCCTTCATTTGTAACATGAAGGCAGGTGTAGTACAGCAATGTATTGTGTGGATAAATTGTTCTAACAGAAGTCATAATCGCGTTGAGGCAGGTGAGATTCTAATAGAGGACCTCTCGGCTCACAGACTTCAAATATACTCACTGAACCAACACGTTTCCCACTGTGTTTTTTTTTTTGGGGGGGGGGGGGAGGGGGGGGGGGTAATGGGCTGGCTGGGTAGTGGTGAATGGTTGTGGGGAATGGTTTCGTATGTTGTCCGCGCGCAAGATTCACGTATATTAATTGGACTTCATCTTCCCTATCATGCAGCTAATATTATTGCGCTTGGTGATAATTCAGAAATTATAGGGGATGGGAAACACACCAAACCATTACATGCAAGCATCAAACCAACCCTCCACCCCCCCCCCCCCCCACCCAAAAAAAAAATCCTCCATCGAAAGTTACAGGCTACAACCTGAGCCCCCCCCCCCCCCCCCCCCCCTGTTTGACTCCCAATTGCTGCAATGGGAAACCCTCAGTCCAGCAGTGTACAAAATCGGTGTAATAAGGGAGAGTGAACAAGATTTCAATATTCCTGTAGGGCCATAGTATATAATGTCCAATGCATGCACAAAAACGGGTCAGCAATATTTTGTTGTGGACACTTGCCAGATTATCAATCAGGTGCAACAATTAGAGATAATATAACAAGAAACTAAAAAATATGAGAATCAAAATTTGTTCAGAAGTAAAATCAACTGACAATTAAAATACTTATATTTATCAAATCATTGTTAACGATTAAAAGTAACGTAATAAAAATACTCGAAAATTCAGAGTAACAATATAAAAAATAGTATCACATCCCGTGAATGACTATGGAAATGAGCAGTCAAAATTAACAAAATAAAAACACTATCACAGCTTGTGAATAACGATGAAAATAGGTAGCGAGCCGCTTCTAGTATCACATGAATTAGATATAAAAACTATGAAAAATACATATTTATAAAAAAACTCCTTTATAAAACATATCAACGTAACGTTTACTCTACTCTGAAGTGCCATACAATCATGTCAGGTCGAGTATTGATTTTCAACAAAATCTACCGAAAGTCTGATTCTGAAGACCATTACAACTATTATATTTATACAGTGCCGCCTATAATAAAATGGACAGTCGATCTTGCTACTATCACGCTTACCACATCATAATAAAGCCATAACCCTACTGTTTTGTCGTCACATTTAGAAATACAAGCGTACCTCAACTCCCTTTACAACATTCTTAGTACTTGTATCACTTGACGGGCTTTCCTCATTAAGCCAGTTTATTGCCTCGTTATTGCCAGATTGCTTTGGCAATCTGGCAACACTGAGGCGATATTCTGGCGTAATTAACTCGCTATTGTTGCATAACAGTACACTTTATCATAGGTTGCACTGTATGCAAGTCTGTAAGGCAGAACAAAATTCATATCTCCAAATTCACATCCCGCGATCTGCTTTAATAAAATGTAATATTTTAAACCAACAGTTTTATTTGGCACTTCAAAACAGGTTTAATAAAACATACAGTCATATATCCAGAAGTTTCGTTTCCCTGACTCTATCATATTTATTAACATCATTCTGATAAATGTGGTCCACATTAGACTGATTCCTTTACGAATGTTCCTAACAGGTTAAAGACTATTGCTCGAATCGGGTACTGGACAACGTGTCTTTGTATACAGACAACGGAATATTTTTTATCAAAGATCCTGTACTCAAGTTAACAAAAATTAAACTGGACAATATTTAGTTATCTGTACCTAATCTTCATTCGACCATGGGATCAAATTGCCAGAGTTGGGAGTAGTCAGAGAAATTATTCGACAGTGTGTATACGAAGAAACGTCGTTGAGTACCCATCAACGTTCTTAGGAGATTCTCTACTCAACCAAAGTAAAAGTGGATAAATTAAGTTAAACGTAGCCTCCCCCTCCATCGACCATTGGGTCTAATTTTTTGAGTTAAGAAGCAGTAGTCTTGAGAAATTATTTCTTTGCGTGTATACAAAGAAACACTGTCGAATACCAGACAACATTAATTTGCACATACACTACGAAATAGTTTCTTTCAAGATTATGTGCTCAATACACAAAATAATTACATAATTATTATCGATACCTTGATCGACAAAAACGATTTTCAGTTAATTTAAATGTAACACTGTTTCGATGGGTGTTAAATCTAATTTTTTGTCACTAAAACGTCTATCAATGTCGATGTTACGGATAACCAGTGACCATTGTAAGATTGTTTCCTACGGTTATCATTGATAATCAGTTATGAACCGTGTATCCTTTTATAAGTCTCGGTATGTCTGACATCACGAAAAATTGGTGACAAATTGTAACCTTAACATAAATAAAAGTTTAGAAAGGGTAAATGGCAATAATCTCAACCATTTCTTTCTGGATAAATCACTGAATCTTTTTTCACCACATGAAGGAGGTAGGATTATTTCACACTTGTTAAATCTTAAGTTAGACGAGTCTCATCCATTCTCCTTCGGGCATTTGTGCCAAAGAATTGGTGAGAAGACTGAGTGCATCGTCTCTTCTAGCACAGTATATAATATAAGTACATGGTATAACCACACCGCCCCCTACTTGATCAGGCTCTGGCCATGGTGGGAAACTGCGCACGGGATCTTCTGTTGGCTCACAGGATATTTTTCCACCCATGTCCAATATTCGCCTGAATGCTTCCGATAACCCCTTCGGAACATGACCAACGGGCAATCCTGCTACATCTTTTAACATAAGATGTCTTTTAGAATCTGTTGTTAGTTCGTGCAGTTCAGCATCAAACTCTTCCAGTTTTGGTATGAATATTAGACAGGCATACTTGTCTTTCCTGTTTGAGTATTCTCTATCTACACGTAAATGAGACGCTGGATTTGTATAAGGTGGCCTAATTTTGAAAACATGATATCCCTTTATAACACTGTTTTCTATCCTTATTGGTACAACCTCTGCGTCTTCTTTCTGTAATAAATACCATTCATTAACGAAATGACCATATAACCCATGAACGTTTATGTATGCCATATAAATATTACTTAAGTGCTTGTAAAACACAAGTGTTATCTGCAAACTGTTTCCGTGGATAAAATGTAAAATGTCCACGTTTGCAATGTGATCAATCCACGAGTGCCGGTATATATAGTAAAAGTGAATAATTGAATGACTGAAAAAAACATAACAAATTTTATTTAATCGGTTTCAATGTTCAATGCATGTTGTCAATCTTTGACAATATGCATTGAACATTGAAACAGGTTAAATAAAATTTGTTATGTTTTTCTTCAGCCATTCAATTATCAGTTTACTTATATTTTCTCCACACGGTTGAAATTCTGCTTGTACACATATACAAGATGGGATATCGGTTTTGTCAAAATTGCCGTCCAGATTACTCCCTTGAGTTATATACATCTATGCGTGTGATATATAAACATACATAATATTACTGAAGCGGTTAAACAATTAACCCTTTACCCAACATAACGGTAAAAAAACCGGTCAGCGCTATACATGAAAATCGCCATTTATTTTTTTAATATTTTCATTAATATTTCCCAAACATAGATTATGACCTCTCATTGGAACGAGCATGTCATGCTCGTTCCAATGAGGGGGGTCACAACCTATGTTTTGGAAGCAAAAATGAAAGATTTTAGTGATACGAGAATATTTTCACGACTGTTGTCTGCTGCTAGCGTTGGGTAAAGGGGTTAACCGGTTCGTAACCGAATTCTGATCCAACTGGTTAAAAAATATTGCAATCGGTTATCCATAATTTCAATAGCGATCGGCATTCCGCTGACAATAATTAAGTAGGAACAAACCCCGAGGCTGCGTTATATTTATTAAGTGATATAATCGTTCCATGAGTACAGTATATTCTACAAAAACTATTCCGTAGTGTGTACACAAACGAACGTTGTCAAGTTTATCGACAACGTTACTTTGTGTAAACGTCACGAAATGGTTTCTATAGCAGTTCACGGTTATCCAGTAACTAAAATGGGTTAACCGTTTCAGAACTAACATATAATGTTCATTATAGGATACGCCTAGCTATAAGATGTTCTGAGAGTTATAAGAATAGTACCTTATAGCATAAATTTGGGGTAAAGTTATCTTGACAATTGGTGTAATTTTGGAAATTTATAACAAATTATTATTTGCATTTATGACACACAAAAGATGAGCTTTCATCAGTATTTGTAGAGACACCAAGTCCTGGTGGCCAAACAGTCTTGGTGTATCCACCCACGGCAAGCGTCGCAGTTAACCCATATGCTACCACGCCCGAGAGTCTGGTCTTCTAACCATGTCATTTCACATGCCATGCACATGGCCGTATCACTGTCACTGTCCGAACCCCTTTCTGGTTGCTCTGCTTGTTTAACTTTTGCACTCTTAGATTTCTGAGTCTTTGATTTCACTTTAGGTTTTACACCTTTGGGTTTTGCAGAAAATTTCTTAGCTTTTTTAGTCGCTGCCAAGTTTTGTTTTTTGAGAAATTTTTCTTTTGCAGCTTCCTCTCGAGCAGCAAGGTCTTTTGCAAACTTCAGTTGGCTCAAAGCAACAGCCCTAATGGACTCCGGTGATGTGAGGTTGTCCGGTAGAGTGTCAGTAACTTTCTTACATTTCTTTTTCTCCTCCTCAACTTCGAATTAAAACCAATGCCTCTGGATAACTGGAGATATTTGCGGTTCAGCACTAACAAGTGTTTCTTCACGCACATTTTTTTCAGCTTGTTTGGCTTCAGGTGTTGATTCAGTGTTCATTGCCATCATGGCAGCATCCGCTAATATATCTAGAGAGGATAATGCTGTCTCCATACATGAACCTTCATGTGTTGTCACATCTATGCTGATACTTTTTTTTGGAACATGCGACTCACCAATCTGTGGTTTTACACTGGTTATACATTCTTTTTGCAGCCGCACACATGACTTTTCCAACAACTTCACATAAGTATCGTACCCAGGGGACATACCAATCACGTCATAGCCTTCGGAAACACGCATTTCGTATTTCTCGCGAACAGGAGTACTTAGGACACTCTCAAACACGTCAAATGCAGTAAATCCCTGTAAATCTGTCTAGCTGGTCCAATGACTTTTCAGTTTTGCTGCCCATTTGAAACCCGGTTTCGTCGGCATTCCACACCCTTTCTGGACAATCTACCAGTTTTTTTGCAATCACAAATTGTCTGTATTTCAAAAACCATTCATCCAAGGCTTCCGGCGTAACTTTGGCCCTACACGTCTCCAAGCTTTTTTCCGACCTCTTTCCAACTGTATCCTCATTTCGCCGCATGAATGCATGGAACCAACCATGCCCTGGACGGTCATTTTTGAAGCAGGTCTTCCTTTTCTCCTCCCTCACAATAGTTTGAATGAAATCTAAGAATTCGTGCGTTTTTAACGCCATGCCCCTCATAGCCATCTCGCATAGCCACTCAGCTATTGCTTTTTCCTCGGGTCGCGTGAATATAGATTCGGGGTCCTCTTGTAGCATCTACACTAACACTTCCAGATGCCGCGTCTTTGTAGGTATGAAAAAGAGATATTGTACTTTTCTGCTGCCTTTCTAATAGATACCTTTGATTTCTCTACTTCATCAAGGGCACGTCTCACCCTGCCATATTTTCCAGATGAAGATCTAATTTTCTTGTATTTGTTTTTGATATCATTCGCAGCCGGGCTATATGTCAGCTTTCTTTTTCTGCTTCTTTTACTTCATCCTGCAATATAAAACAGTGATATAAAAACAAGTCTTTCTAATTACATAACCTCGACTACTGAGCGGAAACTGGTAGTGCTTGAACGGATAAACGAATAACCGGTCTATTAACATACATATAAGAAGTTGAAAATAAATCAACTGGCTATCCATAATCTCGTTAGCGGTTCGCGTGTCATCGCCTCATCAGCAAAAAACTTGAAACAGAATACTCCTCGAAGCAGGTTTACACAAAAATTAAGTGATAACCTCTTTTATTGATTAAGATTTTGAACGATCAGGTTCTCTAGGTATTTTCCGTGAATAATACAGAATAGTCCTAGAAACTATTCTGCAGTGTGTATACAGACAAACGTTGGGAAGTAGTCGACAACGTTCGTTTTATACACACTACAGAATAGTCTCCCTGTCTACATCTTCTTAATTCTAACAGTTCAATCCCTGCTGAATACAATATAGTCACTAGGCTGCGGATATACGGTTATAGATCACAATTAACCGATTACTGAAAGCAGTTAAGTGTTCAAGCACTAGCAGTTGGTATTAGATGTCAGTAAAGATAACATAACATGTGTAATAAAATTCCATACAAACCTTAACCCTTTACCTAACAGAGCTTTTTGAAAAAAAAATTAGATATCCGATTTTCAACCCATAGATCTGAATATTCTTTAATAAAACCATAAAAATATGGGCATCATTAGAATCGGCTCATCGAGCCGATTCTAATGATACCCATATTTATATAGTTTTATTGATGCACTGAAAAATTACTGTGGATCCTGCAAGGCTTATAATGGTTATTTTCTGGACGCATCTGGCCGCTACGTTAGGTAAAGGGTTAAAGAATATTGAAAATGCAACAAAACATTCACTGGTTTATTACTTTGTTGCTGTGTTGTCGCCTCCCTGAGGGGCTTTTGAAAATATATTGAGGTTGTTTGTGAAGGGTTGTGTAGCAGTAATTGTCGAGTAAACCTCACCCCCAAGTCAAGTAAGCCTTTAGTCACTTCGGCACCAATCATTGCTGTCCACAGTTATGATGCATGGTAAATAAAACACCTCGTCACGTGAATGCTAGAATGTTCTATCTCCCATATGGGATATAGAACATTTTAGCACTCACGCGACAAACTGGGCACATATATGGAACGAGACAACTCTTGGTTTCGTTTGAGAGCTATGAAGGGTGGACCTAAAAATAATTTTCATCAAGCCATTGGGTAACCATGTCAATCTTACATCCTAGATTTATGATACTTTGAGTTTCCTCTAAGAGCTTAGGGAACGCGGCTCATAGACCATCGCAAATAAGCCAACCAAGAATCGGCGGTAAAACTTCTTGACAAAGGAAATGAATCCCGAGTCTCATGGTTCCCAACTCCCTCTAGTTGGCAGTTTCACTGGCATCGACATAAGGTTTATGCCTGTTCAATGCACGTATTCATCGTTTGAAAATTAGAATGGAATGCAGCCAATGTCTGTATCTCATTCCAAATTTTGAACGTCAAACACCGGGCATGTAACTGGTTCGTGTAAGAGGGACGAAATGACGCGAGGTTGAGTGACTAATATATTATTCGGGATGTTTCTTACATTTCTTAACAAATTCTGACCCCCCCCCCCCCCCCCCCCCCCCCCCCCCCCCCCCCCCCCCCCCCCCCCCCCCCCCCCCCCATCCTTTCCACAAGCGATAATTCCACAATGCAACAATTTTACTCGGCAGCAGCTGTTATAAAACATGTCAGACTACGAAACAAAATCATCAGCAAAACACGTCAAACAAGGGCCTATATACATTTATCTCCGAACGCTTGTCGTGGTGGAAACCTTTGAAATTCATGTCGCCGTAAATCCGACAGACAACATCCCTCATATTGACAACAACTGCACAGCAATTTCACAGTGCAAATAATGTTTACATTGCCGAAATTGCTGAAAAAAACAGGCTTAATTATCAAACTGTTGCATAAACAAGAATTTCTTACCATTTCAGTGGGGTTTTTTTTCAATTATTATTTTGTACTGTGTTTCGCTGTTGCAAGTACACGTGCTTACTCCTACTGATTCGATACTGTCGAGCACATGACCTTCGTGAACTTTATAATTTGAATCAAAACAGCTTACCGTTTCGTTTCAAAATTTTTTGTAGTTTGAGTATAATAATATTACAAAAAAACTATAGTACTTACATTTGGAGTATTTCTATGCGTCTTTTTTTCTTCGACGATAACAAAAAAAATACGGAGGCAAAACGCGGAAGTTTTTTCGTAACGTCCATTCGGGTAAAACTAAAAGCGCATCGGTATCAACCCTAATTGTCCTCCAAATTTCCTTTTTTCTCTTGGTAATAATACGCAATATATCGGTTGTTACAAAGTAGGTATAAAAATAAAAAATGTCTAAGGCGTATTTTTTTTGAGCAGCTGTGTGTTTGTTTTGATTCGATACTGTCGCTGATTCGATACTGTCGTGTTGACTGTACTGTGCCCATTTTGGACAAGATTCTTCACTTCAGAAACTCGCGACATTTTCAAGTATCATCGCCCGGTCCGTCGTCTGCTTTTCGAACTTTTCATTTCACCCTTCATCTCGAATCTTCAATCTGTGACGTCAGCGCATGGATTCTGTGACAGCGTCGCGAACGGCGGATTTCCGTGTTTATTGAAAATAAAATTTGTCCGCACCCCTTATAATATGTTGTAGTTTTCAAACGAAGCCGGCGGAGGAAAGGTTTATTATTCCCGATCACGTATGCGTAATCAGATACTTTGAAAATATCGATTTACATTCGAAAATCACAGTGAATCGCGAGGTGGTTGAATCGGACGGACAAAAGCTCATTGCATTCCTGGTGTTTCTTCATATAGAAGGATAACGTTGGGAACGTAAATATCACGTTGAAAGTAAATTATTTACCTGTACTGATGAAATTTCAGATTCCTGTGGTGTATGTGTGAAAATATAAGATCAAAATTTAGAATATTTCAGAAAAATATATATCCATGCAATCCAAAAATCTGTGTCCGGAAGTAAACACCATGGACGAAAAATAGGAGTCGAAGTTGATCAAATTGTATTGTTTTCATTGGTAGAAATCCAATTAGATTTCTGAAAAAGGAACAGGTGAACGTGCAGGAATAGCGTCACCCATAGATATCGGATATGGCGTCATCTGGCAGGGTTCAGTCAAAAATCGAAACCACAACAACACAAAAGAAAACGCAAGTTGCGCTGCATTTGTCGTTCATTTTTTAAACTTCAATTTCTTGTACAAAAAAAAATCAAAATTGTTGGCCTCAAAGTCGCACGCTTGTTAATAAAATATCTAAGAACAAGTGTGTCTGCAAGAAATTCAATAATTTTAAGTATTTTCCTTTCGCGAGACGTTTAAAAACGACGAGTCGATGTTTTCTCGCATTTCTCATTTCTGACGCTCATTTTTGTAAACAAAAGGTTTACCCCTCTCGTGCTAAGGACGATTTTCGCTAGAAGATACGTAATATACAATTAAAAGAGGCACACAATGGGATTTCTGTGACTTTGCTCTTCATTGCAATGCATTGTACTTTTCGGATCGTAGTTTTTTCCCTTTTTTCCGACGCAATAAAATTTTTTGAACGATTTTTTCCACTTTAATATTTATCAAGAAGTTACGGTAACGGTACCTGGTAATGATATTTCGAACACGAACTTTTCATTTTTGAGGTTTTGAAGTGATACAGTGTACAGTAACTTACACCCAAGCACCTCACTGCAGTGGAAAAATTGTTGCTTCTTTCGGATTGACCCACTTTTGCGTCACGCGGTGCTTCTTGTAACGTTGTATACCAATTTTGGCTTGGAAAGACGATTTGCCGTCTTCGGGCTGTGATTGCAAGAGACAATTATCAATACGTGTACACGCAGTGTTGATACATTTTGTTTTTGAATATAAAATCATTCAGTAAATAGTTCATGACTGATTCCTTCGAAAGATAAGGAGGATCAGAAGGTGAACTACTGTCGTGTTTGATCAGTGACCGAGTCTGATCAGACAGTCAGCCTGTCACCAGTGTCAGTCTCCAAATCCAATTCCAAATGCATTTGCAATTTAAAGCGACCAGCTAAATCGGACTACAAAGTACAATTACAAATTAAATCGTCGGAGTTAATTCCATAAATTTGATACCAGACAATTTTACTTAGTACTTACACTCACTGATACTGAATTCATTTTCTACTCTAGTGACCCGAATAAAAGAATGGGTGGGTATAAAAGTATGGGTTGGAAAACTGCCTCATTTTTAGCTTAACTTGACATAGTCAAGATAAGCTATTGCCATCACGCGTGCGGAAGTCTGTTAGTCTGTGAGTCTGTGACGTCTATTCACATTTCCTTTAGCACGGGCTACACCCCGCAGTTCTTGTCTGATCGTCACGAAATTTCATATGCAGGTTTGGGGTCATGTCTAGATGAGAACGTCCCCTTTTGGTCGCGATCGGGCAACCGGTATGGCTGCCCGAGCCCAAAACCCGAAAACCATTAGCACAGTCTACAGGTCGTATTTATGAAGGGATTTCATTGTAACTTGGTAGGATGCCTCTGTATAGTGCCTAGACGAGAACGTCCCCTTTTGGGCATGATCTATCAACCGTGATGGCTGCCCAAGCCCGAAACCCAAAAACTTTTAGCACAGTCTGCAGGTCATGTTTAATGTGGAGGGATTTCATTGTATCTTGGTAGGATGACTCCTTATGATGTCTAGATGCGAATTTCCCCATTTGGGCATGAGATGCCAACCGTGATGACTGCCCGAGCCCAAAACCCGAAAACCTTTAGCGCAGTCTACAGGTCATATTTATTGAGGAATTTCATTGTAACTTGGTGGGTTGACTTCATACAATGTCTAGACGAGAAAGTCCCCCTTTGGACGTGATTGGGCAACTGTGACGGCTACAGGAGCCCGAAGCCCGAAAACCTTTAGCACAGTCTAGAGGTCATATTTATGAAATGATTTCATTGTAACTTGGCAGGATGACTCCAAATAATGTCTAGATGAGAACGTCCCATTTTGATCGCGATCATGCAGCCTTGATGGGTGCCCGAGCCCAAAAACCTTTAGCATAGGCAAAAGGTCATATTTATGGAAGGATTTCATTGTAACCTGTTAGGTTGACTCCATATAATGCCTAGATGATGACATCCCCTTTCGGTCGTGACTGGTCAGTTGTGATGGCTACAAGTGCCCGAAGCCCGAAAACCTTGAGCACAGTTTACAGGTCATATTTATGAAGGGATTTCATTGTAACTTCTTAGGATCACTCCAGATGATGCTTAGATGAGATTGTCCCCTATGGTTGCGATCATTCAACCATGATGGCTGCCCAAGCCCGAAGCCCGAAAACCTTTAGCACAGTCTACAGGTCATATTTATGAAGGGATTTCATTGTAACTTGGTAGGTTAACTTCATATAATGTCTAGATGAGAACGTGCGATCATTCACCCATGATGGCTGCCCTAGCCCGAAAACCTTTAGCAAGTCTACAGGTCATATTTATGAAGGGATTTCATTGTAACTTGGTAGGTTAACTTCATATAAAATGTCTAGGTGAGAACGTCCCCTTTTGGACATGATTGGGCAACTGTGACAGCTAAAGGTGCCCGAAGCCCGAAAACCTTTAGCACAGTCTACAGGTCATATTTATGAGGGGATTTCATTGTAACTTGGTAGGATGACTCCAAATAATGTCTAGATGAGAACGTCCCCTTTTGATCGCGTTCATTCAGCCTTGATGGGTGCCCGAGCCCAAAAACCTTTAGCATAGGTAAAAGGTCATATTTATGGAAGGATTTCATTGTAACCTATTAGGTTGACTCCATATAATGCCTAGATGATGACATCCCCTTTTGGTCGTAATTGGTCAGCTGTGTTGGCTACAAGTGCCCGAAGCCCAAAAACCTTGAGCACAGTCTACAGGCCATATTTATGAAGGGATTTCATTGTAACTTCATAGGATCATTCCAGATGATTGCCCAGATGAGATTGTCCCCTTTGGTTGCGATTATTCAACCATGATGGCTGCCCGAACCCGAAGCCCGAAAACCTAAGCACAGTCTACAAGTCATATTTGTGAAGGGATTTCATTGTAACTTGGTAGGTTGACTTCATATAATGCCTAGATGAGAACGTCCCCTTTTGGACATGTTTGGGCAACTTTGACGGCTAAAGGTGCCCGAAGCCCAAAAACCTTTAGCACTGTCTACAGGTCATATTTATGAAGGGATTTCATTGTAACTTGGTAGGTCGACTCCAAATAAGGTCAAGATGAGAACGTCCCATTTTGGCCGTGATCATTCAGCCTTGATGGGTGCCCGAGCCCAAAAACCTTTAGCATAGGCAAAAGTTTATTATTTATAGAAGGATTTCATTGTAACATTGTTAGGTTGACTCCATATAATGCCTAGATGATGACATCCCCTTTTGGTCGTGATTGGTCAACTGTGATCGCTACAGGTGCCCGAAGCCCGAAAACCTTGAACACAGTCTACAGGTCATATTTATGAAGGGATTTCATTGTAACTTCGCAGGATCACTCCAGATGATGCCCAGATGAGATTGTCCCTTTGGTTGCGATCATTCAACCATGATGGCTGCCCGAGCCCGAAGCCCGAAAACCTTTAGCACAGTCTAAGGTCATATTTATGCAGGGATTTCATTGTAACTTGGTAGGTTGACTTCATATAATGTCTTGATGAGAACGTCCCCTTTTGGACACGAGTGGGCAACTGTGACGGCTTCAGGGGGCCCAAAGCCCGAAAACCTTTAGAACAGTCTACAGGTCATAATTATGATGGGATTTTATTGTAGCTTGGTAGGATGACTCCAAATAGTGTCCAGATGAGAACGTCCCCTTTTGGTCACGATCATTCAGCCTTGATGGCTGCCTGAAGCCCGAAAAACCTTTAGCACAGTCTACAGGTCGTATTTATGGAGGGATTTCATTGTAACTTGGTAGGTTGACTTCATATAATGTCTAGATGAGAACGTTCCCTTTGGACGCAATTGGGAAACTGACGGCTACAGGGGCCCGAAGCCCGAAAACCTTTAGCAAAGTCTACAGGCCATATTTATGAAGGGATTTTAATGTAACTTGATAGGATGACTCATTTTGGAATAATTTCATTGTAATTTTGTTGATATATGTTAACTGTGAGGGCCACATATATTAACTGTGAGGTCATATTAACCCAGCCCTCAGATCTTTAGTACAGTGTACACCTCATATTATTTTTATCATAAACATAGCATACAGGGAACAGAAATGAACATATTCCCAATTATCACAATTCTTGTCTTATTTCATAATCCTTTTATAAACATTGAACATTATCCTTTTCATCAAACACAACACACAAGTTAAGCTACAGTGTCATTGACACTTTCATTAATAAAAGTATGGGTTTGAATAAAAGTATGGGGTAGAATTTTCCTTAACCGATTCAGTTTTATGGTATCGGTCACCTTCAATTAGACCATTGTAGGCCTAACTCAAGAAAGACTTGAATAATCGATCATTTGATTGACAATTTATCATCTCTGTTAAATTTATCACCATCTGGGAGCTGATCGAATCCTGAAGAAACCGATTTAAGGTGCTTGTATCTTAAGGGTACTTGAAAGAATTTGATTAATGTTTTTATCCATCAGAACAAATAACAAATACAGTCTGACTGGGGGGGGGGGGGGGGGGGGGGGGGGGGGGGGGGGGGGGCGGGGGCGTTTGATACGGTTTTGAGTTGACAGCACCAAGCTTTCGGCAAACAGCATCAAGCCACAGGCAGGTGCTATCAGACTTTTGATGGAGAATCAATAAATAAAATATTGGAGGTCTCAGACTTAGATGGAGGGGGGGGGGGGGGGGCTTAGGCGCCGGAACCACCCCGACTACCCCTACCTTGGTTGGGGCAATAATATGGCTCCCACATTTTTTTGAGCTCCGACCATGAGCTCGGTTAAGCAAAATATAAATTGCTGAACCCTTTACAATATATGGAGAAATAAGCTATGATGAGGAAATTTGAGATTCTAATATCAGAATGAAGGGGGTTAAGGAACTTATTGAGCTCACTGTGAAGTGTGTGTGTGTGTGGGGGGGGGGGGGGGGGGCTCTATTCCACGTACCGAGTATACGGGGGAAGTAGACCACCCCCCACCCTCACCACATACACACACACAGACACCTGGTCGGCAAACGGCATCCACCCTCGGCCCATTTATATGGAATGTCATGGAATTCACAAAGACGCTAGAAGTTAAAGTTAACGACTCGATTCTCTAGTAAGGAAATTAAGATCCCAGAATCGAGGAAATCGCTCCTTTTCAACTTCCAGACTCAAAATTTTCTCACGCAGGACCCAACCATGGTCGGCCCTGCGTGTCCTGCGACTCACGAATCGCTCTTGATATTATGGTCGGGGCAATAGGCAAACCAGGGTAAAAATATTGTGAGAGAAAGAATCTTGAAGGAATGGTATTAAATTGGCAAGAAGGGGTCAGAGCAAAGTGGTTCTTGGGTGGCTTGTGTGAAGAGAAGCCAGGGTTTGAGGACTACCTTGATAACACGTTTGGAGTGTCACGGCTGTTCAAATTTATGTCGAAGTGGCTGGAGCTTAGGATGGGGAGGAGGGAATTGGGAAAGACGGTGAAAAGTGGGGAGTGCCATGTGTGTAATTTGGGAGTTATAGAGACCTTGGAACACATTCTTTTAGAATGCCCAAAATAAGTGTCTGACTGAACGTGATTCACTGAGGGGATAATGAGGAAGTGAGATGGGGGAAGAAAGGATCTGGTGGTTAGCAGGTGGCTCAAAAGAAAAGGTTGATATGCGGATCATGGAGATTAGGAACGGTGAGGTACAGGGTCTCATCGAAGAGTTAGTGTGTGGGCGTTGAGAAGAGAGAAGAGGCATACTAGACTTACTAGAAGGGAGGGGGGGTACTAGTAACTTTTGGTAGGAAAATGATACTTAATAAACAAGGCCTTCTCATCTGAGTTCGCGACAAATCAGCGGATGGCCAAGGTGTTATTATTATTAATAAAGAGACAGTATTTTATTTATTGATTCTTCATCATGATAAAAAACCGGTAGCAGCTGCCTGTGATCAAGCCTTTCCATGGTACCACATTTTATATCATTTGCTGTGCCATTTCCCAAATGCTGATGCCCGATTGCTTGACTGAATAAGGCTTTTGTCCAATGAAAATATTCAAATAACCGGAGTACCAGTAAACAAACAAGCGAGACCCAAAGGGGGGAGCGAGGTAATCTGGTCGGACTCGGCATAAAATCTGAAAATGACTGCAATCCTAATTTGTGTTGTGTGATGTTGTGATGATTATTATTTCTGAAGAAAAGCGTGTTTGAAGCAATACTAGTAATTAGAACTGTTGAGGGGCAGAATTAGGAACCCTGGTATTTTTATCATCTATACTTGTCAATGGCATGGTGTATGGTGAAAAATCCATATGGATTGTGCAGTGTGTTGAACTTAGCATAATTCGCCATGTTTCAAACATGTTTCCAACACGTTCACATTCAAAATCAAAACAACATGATAGGGCTGCACGCAGGTCCATTTGCAACTCATCTTTTTGGTGTAGCTTGAATTCAGAGAGGAAAACAAGTTCAATTCTTCCTATCACATTTATTTTATTCAATTCATTCAGTTCACATAAAAAATAACATTCGAACAACAACATGTCAACAATTCAGAAACGTGAAATTCATACAAGTTATACACTAAAACCACAGGCACTTGCATACATCAAACATACACCCTACTATGGGACCCCCCTACTATCACACATCCCTTATATAAACAAAGTATGAAAGCCGCCATATTTCGATGCACCTCACACTTTGGATTAGACCTATTATTTTAACAACTCGGCAACATTCACTACACTATTTTTGAATTGTCTTAACCTGTCCGATATTTTAGCGATCTGGAACGTGTGTTTTCATCGCCCATAAATCCCCAGAAGATACTGAAAACCCGTTATCGAAGTGACCACTCGCACGATTGTTCATGTCTTCAAAGAAAACATGGACCGGAAAAGGTGATACCTCCGCACTGAAGAGGGAATTCCCGCGACTCTATTATCTGATTTGTCGAAAATAAACAGTATAAAAATACGGTTGATTTTTTGAAAAAGTGTTTTCAAGCAGACGACGCGATGGCCGAATTGACAAGTGAAGACATATGCTATTGGTAAGACAAATGAGTAATTATATATGCAAATAAAATTATGTTGTTGCTTGACAAAGTCACAGATATGATATATATATATGTGTGTAAATCAGTGGCGTGGTGCAATGGTGTTTATGGGTCAAAATAGGAGTCGCGGAATTCCCCCTTCAGGTGCGGAGGTATCACCTTTTCCGGCCCATGTTTCTTTGAACGCATCAACAATCGTGCGAGGTGGTCACTTCGATAACGGGTTTCAGTATCTTCTGGGGATTTATGGGCGGATGAAAACACACGTTCTGGATCGCTAAAACATCGGACAGGTCAGTTAAGACAATTCGAAAATAGTGTAGTGAATGTTGCCGAGTTGTTAAATAATAGGTCGAATGCAAAGTGTGAGGTGCTTCGAATATGGCGGCTTTCGTACCTTGTTTATGGAATACTAGTAAGGGGTGTATGATAGTAGGGGGGTCCGATAGTAGGGTGTATGTTTGATGATGTATTCGAGTGCCTGTAACTGAAACCAGTTGCATCCCCCTGTGTGAGCTGTTCCACGAGAGTCCCTTGTTAAAAAATCTTGGTTACTAAAAAGCTTGCTTGAACAATCCAATTCATCATGTGAAGTGCCACATCGTGGTTTGTCCTCCGGACTCGGCATTGGGACGATGAAACAATTGATTCTTAGTATCAGTTTTCCAGTCCTGTTTCTTAGACTCTTGCATTTCATACCCAACGCTTAGGGAGGTTGGGGGGGGGGGGGGGGACCCACTCCCCACACCTAGGTTTTTGGTCATTTTGTCTTCTTTTTATTAGAATTTTTATGCAAGGTAAGAGGGTTTTTTGGTAATTTTCCCAATATATATTCCAGTGACGTAGCATTGACTCAATGCAATTTCACACAACTTAAAGAGCCCCCAAAATTCTCCCCAATATAAGGCCACACATGGTACAGTGGCCGCAGATTCGATCTTGGAGCACTAAATTTTGCAAAACTTTCTCCGGACATGGGAGTGGGGGGCTTGTCCTGACTATGATCTTCTGGCCATTCCCTCCCACTTCCCTGTTTTTAACTAGCAACCACCCATCATCACCCCCTCCTCCCACTTCCTGAAGGTTAGTGGGAGGAGGGACTAACGGCTGGGCGGGTCATAGGACTGGGGGAGGACCTCCCGATACGCCACAACAACTTTAGAAATTTCATGGTATACCAACCCAAAAACTGGGTAAGTCCTCCCGTTATAGAATCCTGGCAAAGCCTCTGATATTTTTGGAAATTTTCCAACTTCATTCGTGCCCTCTCCCATAGGAAACGGTCTGCTTCAGGTCTGATAGTAATCGCAAATAAATGGAAGCTTCGGGTGGGTATTGTTTTATGAATATTGTCCGAGGCAGCATTCTTGGCGAGGTGGATGGTGGGGGAAAGGAATTGGCCTGTCACGGACAATATCAATAAACACGAGATCACAAGGTCCCTGGGCCGGAAGTCGTTCACTTTGTTCAACTTCAGGGGAGCAAACTTTTATTTACACATTCAGAAATGTGTGCCCCCAACCATTCAGAAATGCGCCCCCACCAGATTAGAATGCTTGCTACGCCATTGCTCTCTTTCCACAGGGAAGGGGAGTGGGAGGAGAGCAGTGGTGTAGGAAGCATTTTAATTGGGGGGGGGGGGGGGGGGGGGGTTTGAGCGGGGTGCACACATTTTTGAATGTTTGGGGCATACATTTCCTGAATGTTGGCGGGCACATATTTCTGATTATTGAATTATATGGCTGAGCAGCAGATATAAAGGCATCTGACACGAATGCTGAATATGCGAAGTGAATTGGGGGTTGGGGAGGTGGTGGGTGTTGGGATTTCGATAAAAAAAATTAAAACAGAGGTTTCAAATGGTGCATTCTGGTGGGTTTCTGGGATAAAAATCATATTGTTTTCTTCAATAGAAAAAGTCGATTTTTTTAAAAGCATGTTGGAAATTTTTAAAGATGCTGGGTACCAGTACTTCCTTCCCGTGAATTATGAAAATGCTGCATCCTAGTGATCCAGGATTTTGCGAAATTTAC
The DNA here is from genome assembly GCA_031216915.1 of Pictodentalium vernedei. Lineage (NCBI taxonomy): Eukaryota > Metazoa > Mollusca > Scaphopoda > Dentaliida > Dentaliidae > Pictodentalium > Pictodentalium vernedei. The sequence continues at coordinate 39,773,111 of CM062294.1, forward strand.
GCAAACGAAATGCCGTATCCGCTGGAACAGATGCCTGATCATGCCTCTATAGGTTCATGAATATGTCATGGAAACCGCAACCAATAAACTGAATTTGTCTTGGTACTGCATACACACCAGTGTAACTTGTGTAAGTTACAGTGGTGTGCATGTAGTACCAAGACAAATTTGGACAGTGTTGGGCTGTTATACTGACCGCCAGCACTGGTACAAAATCATAGACATGTAGGACTGCAGGGAGAGTTCACTACAAGGCCAATTATTTTCAACAAAACGTGGAAAAAAGTTGTGGGGGGGGGCACGTGCCCCCCTGTTTCCTACGCCCCTTGAGGAGAGGCTAGTGGTGGGGAGGGTCATAGGAGTAGGGGTGGGACCCTCGATACCCCACAACAACTTTACAAATGTCATAGTATGCCCACTCAAAGTGGAATGTACTTTCCAGTGGCGAAGCATTGACCCAATACACGTTTCAAACAACTTAAGAGCCCCAAAATGCTTTCCAATATGAGGCTACATACTACAGTTGCCTAAGATTCGATCTTGGAGCACTAAATTTTGTAAAACGAGGGGGGGTTTGTCCTAATTAAGACCTTCGGGACGTCACCTCACACTTTCCTGTTCTAACTAGGAACCTGCTCGTCGTTACCCCCTCCTCCCACTTTCCTGAAGGGAAGTGGGATGAGGGGCTAATGATGGGAGGGTCATGGGACTAGGGAGGACCCCTGATACCCTACAACGACTTTACAAATGTCATGGTATGCCAACCCAAAACTGGGTAAGCATCCTATTATAGAATCCTGGCAAAGCCTCTGATATTTTCGGAAACTTTCTAACTTCATTCGTCCCCTCCCCCATAGGAAACGGTCCGGCTTCAGTTCTGATTGTAAACGCAAATAAATGAAGCTTCAGGTGGGTACTGTTTTATGGAAATTGTCCGAGGCAGATTCTTGGTGTGGTGGTTGGTGGGGGAAGGAATGGCCTGTCACGGACAGTATCAATAAAACAAGAGCTCAAAAGGTCCTTGGTCGTTCACTTTGTTTAACTTCAGGGAAGCAAATTTTATCTACACATTAAGAAATGTGTGCCCCACCATCATTCAGAAATGTGTGCCCCCCCCCCCCCCCCCACATCATTCAGAAATGTGTGCCCCCCCCCCCCCCCCCGCCGATTCAAATGCTTCCTACGCTACCGGTCTCCTCCCGCAGGGGAGAGGGGAGTGGTAGAACAGTGGCGTAGGAAGCATTCGACTGTTAGTGTTTGTGTGCGGGGGGGGGGGGGGGGCACAGATTTCTGAATGTTTGGGGGCACTATTTCTTGATTGTGTGCTGAAGGTGCGAAGTGAATTGGGGGCGGGTAGGATTTTGAGAAGAAAAAAAAATTAAAACAGAGGTATCAAATTGTGCATTCTGGTGGCTTTCTGGGATAAAAATCTTATTGACATTACTAGTACACACAGCTGAAAGTACAACATATATGTAGTATAGGCCCTACCGTATTCGCTCCGTTTTAAATTCGCACACCTGGGTATGTGCGAATAATAGCAGGCCTACTAGGACTGTGCGAATTTAAATACGAGTTAGGTAGTAGCCCAACAATTCAGTTTCGATCACGATTTATACTGTCAAAAAATCTATGTCAAGTGTGCGTGGGTCTGCAAGTGCGGTACTAGTACATTTTCATCAGAACTCAGTGTATGCAGGCCCAATACTCAGCGACAGCGACTCCAGCGTTTTCATTCATGAAACGTTCTTATTAAAAAAAAGTGACCAGCAAATTAGACTAGGCTTGACTTGTTGGACAGTTTTTAATAAAAACCTTCCATGAAATAAGAGCGCATGTAGAGTGGGGGAAGCATTTTTTAGCAGAAAATCGGGGGGGGGGGGGGGGGGGTGGGGGGGGGGGGGGGTCTAACAAATACAGCCCTCGAAATTCGCCACAATCGACAGTGCCTATTATTAAGAGCCGTGGCAGAATGCCGTGGCTCTTACTACGGCATTGCCAATTGTTGTGGCGAATTTCTAGGGCTGGTTAATATAAAGATCCTCCACCCCCCCCCCCCCCTCCCTCATTTGTCAGAGGCGGATCTAGGAGTTTTTTTTTATAGGAGGAGTGCTAATTACCCTCACAGTTACTATAATAGCCAGGGACTGCAGAAGCTCCAAAAAAAAAAAACTGTGTGTGGGGAGGGGGGAGGGGGGCAGAATTTAATTTTTAGGGACTCAATTGGTGGGGGGGGGGGGGGGCTTTGGTTGGATGTGTTCTTTATCACCACGTATGCCATGAATACGGAACGAAATTAAACGCAACTCTGGAAAGAGAATACATGCTCACATTTTACCATACTAGTAGTCCAAACTTGGACCGAAATTCTATAAAATATTTTTTGACTTGGTACGTCATGTGGACGTACTAAGTACCAAACCCCAAAACCAGATTACGTAATTTGGGTCCATGTTTGGACTAGTTTGACTATTACTATAGTATGTGCTTATTATGACCAGTTGTAAAATTGCGACGTGCATGCAATATCTCAATATATAAAATGGACGGCAACACCGATAATTATTATGTTGCTAATTTTCTTAGAACTATTACCATCTCCTACAGTTAATGTGGCATACAGCGGGGATTGCATACATTATGTCAGAATACGCCCCCGTTAGGGTACCCAATAATTGGTGAAAAAAGTGTGGGGGTACGTGCGCCATGTGCCCCCCACCCCCCACCCCCCCCCCCCCACCCTCTTCCCCGGCTACGCCTATAGTAGCCCAAACTTGGACCCAAAACCCCCTAATATAATTTTTTGGGTTGGTGGTAGGGTCCACAGGACGTACCAAACCAAAAAGTGTGGGTAGACCGATTAACATATTCATCGGGCCCTGTTAATTGTAGGCTTACTCGGCACTCAGCAACTCAAGCATTTTCATTCCACGGAACGTTTTTATTAAATGGCGTCGGGGTTGATTTGTTATATTGAGCTTTTAATAAAAACTTTACGTAAAATAAGAACGCCTGAGAGGGGGATTTGTAGGAAATCTTTTTTTTTTTTTAAACTATTGGTAACGAGTGACCAAGATGAAGGCCCTGAACTCTAAAGAAACAGAATGTTGTATCTGATGCATGGAATCATGGAGAAAATCTATAAATCAAACTCCTTGATCCAGCAGACACAATCTCTGGTTCCTTGAGAACTCTCTCGATGTCACTGACTTGAACCAAAAACACGCTGGTCGACACTCTTATAGGAGTCACCGCCACCACATGGCTCAAAATACCTCACTTTCAACGGATTCTCGCAGTTATACATGCAGGTAGCAATATTACACCCTTTCCTTATCTGAACATATGTCCCAGTGTTATATTCTGGTACATCAACAGTACAGGTATAGCTAGTACTGGCATACATGGTTGACTCTTCAGGGGTACTAGTAACCGCCATTTCTTCTGGCATATCGGCACTTTCAGTGCATGAATCTGCACAAATGACATTGGTACTAGTACTAGTATCAGAAAAATTGCTTGTGGCGCTACTGGTATCCTGATGAAGCAAGTGATTTTCACGGACAGAAATTCTCTTCTTCACACTTCTGCGGGCGTTAGAATGTGTATCCTTAATTTGGCATAGAAATGTCAAAAACAACCTGCTGGTGGAGACCTCATTGCTTGTATAACACATGGCCTAGGTCATTCAAAAAAATTGCATCAGAATCTA